>VZTA01004751.1:143296-217826 GCA_013398855.1 Mohoua ochrocephala
GGGGGGAAGCTCTAAAATAATTAAAAAAAAAAAAGAAAAAGAAAGAAGAAAAAAAGAAAAAGAAAGAAGAAAAAAAGAAAAAGACAAGAAAAAAAGAAAAATACAAGAAGGGATAAAAGAAAAATAAGAAGTGCTAAAAGAAAGAAAAATTTAAAAGAGAAATAAAAGAGAAAAAAAGGAGTGAGAAAAAGGGTAAGAAAAAGGATTAAAAAAGAAGGTAAAAACATAAAAGGCTGCCTTGTGTGCTGGGGAAGGGTCGGATCCTCACCTGGGGTTGTACAGTGTCATCTGTCACTGCGATCAGTGTGTGGGGCTGGCACTGTCCGTCCCAGCATGAGGATCTGGCCTCACGCCTTCCCACGAGCCAAACCCGACATCAAAGGGCACGCGATAGACAATGTGGAGCACACATGGGAGGCTCGAAAGCCTTTTCTGTCAAAACGTGTTTCCTGGCGTTTTTCTGCCCTATCAGACCTGGTTCCCCAGCACCCTCACAGGACCATAGAGAAGCAGCAGGGAGCTACAGAGATGGGCTGTGAATATGTACAGCACACATACAACTTCTCAAAGTGGGCCTGGGGAGCTGCCAGTTTCCTTTTTTTCCTCCATGGAGATGCAGAGACTTGCAGCAAATTAGTAGCCATTGTCATTCAGGAGCGGTTTTAATTACCTTTTTGGGCCTCTGCAGGTTTAATTCATCTCCTGCTACTTTTCTGTACAAATTAGGTATCAACGCAAACTCATCCATCGCAATTAATATCTCACCTGCTTTGCATCTCCATCCCTCCAGCCAACATCTAGTTCAGCCAAACACAGCAAATATCTGCACCTCGCATCCAAGGACCTGATGGATATTCCTTTACCCCTGCTTAGTGACTGCATGTGACCTGCCCTGTGATTAGCCAAGGTCTGGAGTCACAGACATGGAGTCATCTGACGCTGGTTGTAATGGGAAATGGAGAAGGATTTTATGGCTCTGGACTGCTGGAGAGCAGATAGGAGATGGTAAATGGAATTAAGTCCATTTAGTTCTGCATGAGGATTAAAAAAAATCTTATAAAAACTTAAGGTGATAAATTAAATAAAGTTCTGATTTCGGAGGAAGCTGGGAATTTGCAACAAATTTTAATGACTATTTGTTTCTATATATTTTTAAAAATTTTTAATTCATCCACACCACGTTATATTGAGAGGTTACAAAAAAAAGAGCAGTATGTTTGAGTGCATCAATTAACACACTGCAGTATACTACAATAGATGCTACATGTGTATATGTGTACTCATTTCTCTTTGCCATAACAAATCTAGAAAAAAGCTTTAAGTTTTTGCAGAGGTTCCAAGACACAGCATTTACAAAGAGTCACTGCAATCCTTCATACCGTCTACACCTAGGAAGCTCCTATTTCTTAACTGGGACACAAGCCCAGCTCACAAACAGAACAACACCGGGGACTGGGTGGAAATCTGGTGTTTAAATTTAGACTATCTTTTTCATATCATCATGTCTTTACCAAGTAACTCCCCCGGCACCAGGGAAGCCACTAAGATGCCTGAAGTTCTGCTCCACACATGCACTGAAGTCTTTTGGTCTTGACAGGGCTAAGCGCGTATCTTGCACCTAATCCCATCAGGATTTGCAGACAAAGCATGTCTCCTCCCTGAAGGAGCCTGTTCTGGCAGTGCACATGTAATCCATGCTCACACAAACGGGGATCTGCACGAAACACAGTGGCACCAGCAGCCCCATTTCTCAGAGCAGGTTGTTAGTCATGCAGGGATTGAAGGAGCTAACAGTGTCCATCTTTTTCATCTCTCTGTTTTGGGGAATTCACAGCCACATTTCCCATAACCATGGTGTGTAGCTTACATAATACCAGGCATCCAAAGGACAGGGACAAGAAATAGTCTTCTTTCTCCTGACACTGCACTAATCTCCATATCATGATTGATGATTCAGTCCCTCTTCCCTTCTCCCTTCTCCTGTGGCAACATCAGAACAGGTTCTACCCAGACATCAGTATACTGTTACAGAGAGTGAGAAGTAGAAGTTTAACCCTCCTAAGGAACTGAATAAGGTCCTCAGAGCCTCATATCTACACATAAAAAAAAGTATTTTTCAGTTCCTGATTAAAAAGATTTATTTTCCACCACCCCAATGCAAGAGAAGACTAAAAGCCATTGAGCTGGGCAGACATTCCTGACAGACCTAGGTAATGCTGAGATGTTTGCAGGAAAGTGATGGAAGATTTTGTTCCCAAGGGAAAAAAGAAGGGAGGGTTTTCAAGCTTCTGTTATGTCAGTCTGAAGTAGTCAATGCTTTGGAAAAGGTCCAAACTGGACTGCTTTCTTTGGGTTACATAAAGTGGTGATGGACTTTTTGGTCCTGGGTAAGGACAATGCATAGCTGTGCCCATGTGGCTGGAAACACGTCCTCAAAAGCACCAGAGCAGGATGTCACTTGTGGAGGCATCGTTGGCATGAGCTAACTGCAGCTGGAGTCCCCAGGGAGCGCACACACATCAGACACCTGCCCTCAAGGACAAACCCTGCAGGCTCTGTGCAGCCATCTCCTCTGCCATCCACAGATGTTGTCATGCCCTCGCCGTGGCTTCTTACCCTCCCTAGGTTCCTTCTTCAGAGCTCATTTTGCCCTTAACATCTGAAACACAAAGTCATTCAAGTTTAGTCTGGCCTCAGGTACAGTCTTTGTGGAGCCAGGCCAAACTCAGCACAGGTGGGGGGGGCCTTTGAATGTGCATCTGCATTGCTTAGAATGAAGGAACTCAAAGTACCAAGCCCATGCACCTAACATGTGCTGAGGCTGCTTGAATAGGGAGTAGAGTATAAGGTCCAAAAAGCACAACTTTTGAGAGATTTGAACCAAGTCTTCCTTCTGTACATGTCAGTAGAACTTGTCAAAGACATTTATTACAATTAATATTTTAAGAACTCGGGGTTGGTGCTAAAAGAGAAAGCTTAGTGCCTTACAGTGGCAGCTAAACCTAGAATTCACATAGCTGATAATAAGGGGAGGGTTTGGGAAGTACAATTTCTGGTAAGGAAAGGAACTATGGTTCATGTGCCCAAGTCTTTAATCACCCCCTACCCTACCCTCATAAAAATAACCACATAATTTATAATCATTCATAGCAGTTGGAATTGTCCTGACTTTTAAAAGACTTCTTTCATTAGACAACCCTTTATTCCATGTAAAGCATATTATTGATCTTAATATGCAGAAAATGCCATAGCCAGCAACTTGGAATGTCAGTGCCATTTTTGCTAAACAATGAGAATTGATGAGGTTTGGCAAGACATTAAAATATTTAACACTATAAGTCTGAGAAGTCTTTTATGTGTTTGTACTAATAGGAAAATCTTTTAACAGGAAAAATGTTTTTCTCTGCTCCACTAAAACCTCCAGTGAGGGCTGATTCTGTTTGCATTAAACCCAATGGGAGGCTTGTTACTGACTTCAAAGTCAGTTCCAAGAGGAATTCCAGTTTGGAAAATCATGACTAGAAAAAAAAAAAATCTTAAGAGTTTTAGTTACATGACTAGTGCCATTTAAATTAATACTTAATTACATGCTGTAACGCTTCAGAGTGTCTGGGGACAGGGCATTTGGTCCAGCCCAGAAAAGTTGCACATTACCAGCCAGAATACTGTGGACGTGCCAGCTCTTACAGCATCATGTCATCTGAGGCATGGGACCAGGACCAGGTGTGGTGCCCCGGGAAGTCACAGGCAGGCCGGGATCACTTACTGCTAGGAGTGTACATTTGCAATACACTTTTCTTTTTAAAAATTATTTTAGCTGCCCAGATCTTTGACCCTGTAGAAACCTGGCTTGCACAGCTCAGTTCTGGTGCCTTGGCTGATTTGCTGTCTTCACAGCAGTATGTGTAGGGTGCAGAGTTTGGGTGAAACAGTATAGGAGGCAGCAGGGTGTTCAAAACCAGATCATCTCTGCGCAGAACCTTACAAGACCTAAATAGGTAACGGTGGCAGGGAAAACAAGTCTGGTTGAATTCCTTGACTTAGCAAGGAGTATTTATCAGCTGGCTAATTTGCCACATCTTGTTGCATTGTGATCTGCTTAAGGGCTGTGGCAGAGCCCCAGCAAAACGGGGCCATCCTCACCTGAGGACTGCAAGAGTATCTCCAGGTCCTCCTCCACCCTGAGCATTGCTTCAGGCTGGTGCCTGCCAGCGCTGACCCCTGCAATGTGTGCATCCTCTGATTGTGGGTCTCTGCATTTAAGATGAAGGAGTAAAATTCTTTAGGCTAACTAGACAGTCTAAATGAAAGTTGTGATGAAAAGGAGATTGTAAACTTCATGCCTATCTTCATCCTTCAGTACTGAGCTTGTATGAGGGTATTCTGATCTTGAGCACAAAAATTGTTCTTGCCTGCATTTCTTTTGAAAGCTCTATGGGCAGAGCTCAGGGTCCTGTCGAGGCCTCTTGGGCATTAAAAAAAAAGGCTGATACGCTTAATACTTAATTTTTAACGATGGAGCTCATCACCAAGTTTTCCTGAGGTGGGCAATTAACTTATGAGCATCATGTCATTTGCAAAGATCAGAATTGCTTTTGTTCATTTGCAATCTTTCCTTTAACCCCAGAAGGCAGCACCTCTTGTAAATGCCATCAGAAAAAGAACAAAATGTAAAATTTGTGTCCTGTAATCATATTTATTCCTATACCCAACAAGCCAAAATGCTGGGATCTTTTAATAGTTTTTTCCATACTGGACTCTTTGTTTGGATGTGGTTTTCCTGATGTATCCTAGTAACATGTTTAGTTAATTTATATTGTGTGTATGTGTAGACAGATATACACACATCCATATGTATGCGCACACATAGTCCTCATTAAGTAAGTGTTAAACCTCCCACAGCAGAGCTGGGTTTGGAGGGCAGTAGGGCTGAAAGCTGAAAGCCTGCTCCCTCTGCAGAGGGGTATCACAGAGACTGCTCCAAGGAGGCACACACAGCCCCCAGTGGGGATCTGGAGCCCCAGTGCCTCTGCTGGGAAGCTTGCTCTGGCTTGTCTGCTCCAGGCAGGACTGAAATCCTTATTTCTCACTGGGAGCAAAGCTCCGTGCTTACAAGCTCTCCCAGGAGGGTGGGTGCATCATGCCCCCCATGTCTCACTCGCACCTGCAGAGGCTGGAGCGTTTGGCCAGTCCCTCAGTAGCAGAACGATTGCTTGCACTTACACTGGTGGTGTGAGGACTCCATCCTTAAATTGTTAGAGTATCTGAGCTGTTGCGAGACAAACTCCAAATGCAGAAACAATTGGCAGATGATGAAGAAAAGAGGGATTGCACAGTAAAACACAAATATAACCTATTTATCTGGTGTTAGAAGACTCACTCACTCTTCAAGGGTTCAATCCTTGCCATATCTGCCTTTACTAAAACAAGCAAGTGCCGGTTCCAAGGCTTACAATATGCACTCTTGGGAAAGCCACACACTTCTTATTCTCTCTTTTCTTTTGTTCCAGGCCCACAAGTGGATCAAACAAGTCCTACACTGTTGTATTTAGTCTATAGCAAAACTCCCTTCAAGGAAGATTCTGCAGAATTAAGAACTGAGGAGTTAGGATCGGGAGTTAAGGAAAGAACTCGAATAACTCCCTCATAGCTGATTTAAAAAAGCCAGCTGCTTTCTAAAGCCAAGCCAAAACTAAGAGGAGATGGTCTGAGGTTAAGAAATATGCAGGATAGTTTTCACACCAAATGTGAAAAATGAGAAATTATTTTAACATATCGTAACTTGCCATAAAAATACATGTTCCTTTCCAGCTTTAAAAGAAGACTTTATAAACCCTACTGTCTTTGATTTGTTAAGGCAGTTCTATATTGATTTTTTAATTCATATGTTCTTAAGAAAGCATAATGAAACACTTGATGTTTCTATTATCTCGATTAGTGCTTCATTGTGTAAGGATTTGGTTATTGAAACATACACTAAACATTGCGCTGTAAAATGTGCCGTGACTTTTTCAATACCTTTTGGAATTAATAGAAAAAATTCAAGATCACACAAATGGCATTTAATTTTTTATTTTATTTAGTTTAATAAAATCTCACTTGACTGCACATTGCTTTATTTTCTCATTTAGTGCATATATATTTGAAGAAAAATATCTGTGTCTGTTGCATATCATCTATGTAACACAAGAGACGGAGGCTGTTCTTAATAAGTTACTGAGAAAAATAAACCAGTTTGCACTTTGATTTCTATCACTCCTGGTGAGTGATTCTTCTGGAATAAACACAGCTCTAACACATGTAAACAACACAGGAAATTAATAACAAAATTCTTTGGATTTCTTTCAGATGCCACATACTTTATGTGTGGCTTTCAATTTCAATGATTTTCCAGTAAGTAATAAACTTTACTCATTAAGCATTCTCTTAAACTAAACATTTATTACTTTATAAGTGTTATTTCAACTAAATCAAGTGGATGTCCATGGTAAATTGATGCAACAGATCTGTTCAACCATAGAAGCAGGATGGCTTCTTTTGAGTTTGGAAAACTCTTGAGTTTCTATTTAAACTTCAAGGGAATGAGACGCAGTATGAAATGTTGATTTTTAATGCGAAAAAATGTTGATAATATCTTTTAAAAATTAATCTACCTTTACCTCATAATCTCTGTGGCAAAACATGGGAAAAATCCCATCAGTTGGATAAAGTTATATATCTGGTCCATGAATCTGGGATTGGTAGTTTTGCACTGTGTTGGTGGGTTTTTTCACTACCAGCTGTGATTAGTCATTATTTTCCTGGAGGGATGAGTTGGGTATCTTTTCTGAAAATATAGCTCTTTTAAATGTACAGTTTTAAGAGCATACACACAAAAATATTTTATGTTTTCTGTACCAACAGGAAAAAAACCATATTAAGACATGCTCTCATGATTGTCATGATATATGTTTGAATTCTAAAGAAGTTATCGGCGCTGGTCTTTGTGGAGACTTTGCACGCTTAGAAAACCCGCTCCCAGGAGTCTGGGTGTGCAGATCCTGATGTGAAAAAGCTCTACCACAATGAAAAGGTTTGGTGTGGGACACAACAGCACCTTCATTGCCCTTCCTTACTCGAGGAATTAGGAGAAGAGTCCTTTGAGGCTCAACCAGGGAGTCTGTGGGAAGCAGCCTATTCTCAACCCAAGCTTCTCGTGTTGGGGCTGGGTTCGGAGGAGCCCCCTGTGCCGCTGCTGAGCGCCCTCTGCTCACACGGGCACCTGGATGAGGCCGGCTCCTTTTCCAGCCGGAGCTGGCAGGGGGTGGGCAGTGCATGGCACAGGCGCCTCTGCCCCGGGGGCCACCAGCACACAGGGGCTGCGGCTCTGAGGCCCCTGGGAGAGATTTCGTTGCTCTGCCCGTGTCAGATATCAGCGCACAACCTTGTACTTAACATGAGTGCTAGGCTTCTGGATTTTATTTCTTAATGAGGCACAGGCTAGCCTTGGGGGACACTGAATCATCACATTTCCTGAGCGCTAGCTTGCAACCAGCAGCACTCACTATTAGGAAGGCATTGGCCAGGAGTCTGCATGAGGTGACACTAGCTCTGACCACAGCAATCAAACATTAAAATGTCAGATACGACAGGTTTAGATTTCTTTTGGTTCTGTTTGGTTGGATTGGAGTTGCTTCAGATGTGACTCATTGCCACTTCCTGCATCTCCATGATGGTTCCTTCAGGACCCCGAGCTGTGGAGCACGGCTCGCACCCACTTCAAGCATAATGCAAAATCTCATGTACATTTTTTTATACTGAGCCTTCATCTGAATTAAACATGGCAAGCCAGAGGGTATGCAGTACACATCCTTGGTTCTCCTAGTAGACTGAAAAGAGAACTACAAAGAAAAAGAAAAAAAAGGAGGAGAGAAAAAAAAAGAGAAAAATTAAAAAATCCCCTCTGAATATATAAAGGAAGAAGTCAAATTCCAAAAGCTCACAGGAAGCTAAATTTTCCAGGCATAAGAGAAGTGACATTATCCAAACAAAACCCTAACACAGCATGGAAATGTGATGAAGAGTAGGGCTGGTATTTTCAGTAAAGCTATAGACAGATATGTAAATACAATCAAATTGGGAACACATTCTAGGGATTAAAGAGGTCTGTGTAGCACTAGAAGAAAGGAGCAGCAGATGTAACTGCTAACAACAAAAGAAGGGATTTCTGGCCAAAGTTCAAGATTTTCTTGCACCCAAGCCCGTTGCTGCAAATGAATCTGGACACAGTAAATAATTTGTAGTGACTTGTAGATCCAACATTTTTTGTTGTTATTCGTGAGCTAGCTAC
The DNA here is from genome assembly GCA_013398855.1 of Mohoua ochrocephala. Classification (NCBI taxonomy): domain Eukaryota; kingdom Metazoa; phylum Chordata; class Aves; order Passeriformes; family Acanthizidae; genus Mohoua; species Mohoua ochrocephala. The sequence goes on from VZTA01004751.1 coordinate 151,626, forward strand.
CATTTACCAACATGCTGACTTTTACAAATGAGCTTCTTCAGTGCGGCTCAGTAGACACGCAATGCAGATGTATTCCTATCTAGGCAGCGTCACTGCTCTCTTACACTGAGCTGCTGCAGAGGCTGTGAGATGGGCAGTGACTGACAAGCACTGATGACTGAAGATGAGCAAAAAGATCTGTGCCCTGAACAACAGATTTCCAGCAGGAGAGAGGCATAAACTCCCCTGAAGCTGATGTTCAAGCTTTAAAGAGATCCCGGGCATCATGGTTCATAAGCCTGTCTTGATGAAGGAGGGGAGTAACATGATGGAGAAGACACTTGGTGGAGCAATGGCCTGGGAAAAAAAGACCCTTCAGGATAATCCAAATCTGATTTCAGTTTCTTGGCGTCTGTAGTGAGAGGTCTCTGGACATCTTAGGTATGGTAGGTATGAAGCAAGCTATTAAAACTGGAATTTATAATTAGGAGATTTTGCCAGGTCAAGGCAGGCACTAAATAAGTCACCTCAATTTCCACACAGTTGAGAACATACTGAACACACAACAAGAGTGCTCAGCCAAAATTAAACTGGAAATAAGACCCATCTTGACAAGCCTCCTACTTCTACTGCTTACCTGAAAAATAGCGACAGTATAACATTATTAATCTAAAACTCCTGTCTGTGTGTTGTGCAGACCTGAAACCTTATGGGTTAGGCAAGCCCATAGAAATGTTGTATTCAGCATCCACATATACTTCACAGGTCTCCACAGCAAAGGATGCAGTTTGACAACTTATAAATAAATAAAAATTAGGAAAGCGATTACAGATGACGGGGCCTTACTGCCTGCAACAAGAGGATCTTTGTCTCATGTCATTCAGTGATGCTGAGAGACAGAAAGGGCTACCATGTGCTTCCAGTGGGAGACAAAGAAACAAGCATCTTCTGACCATTATTATTTTTAAGGGACTGCCAGCAGCAGATCTTCTAGATCTGGGAGGAAAGGAGCTACGGGGTGGTGACAAAGTGGAATTTCTCTGGTTCCCAAGATGTTCTATGCTGATGCCATAACCAAGCAAAGCCATGTGCAGGGCCTGCCCTGTGCTGGGTGTCATTCTGGCAGACTGGTCACAGGGTGCTACCCCAGCTCTACAAGATCACCACCACGGGGAGCTGGATCTGCCAACCCACGGCCACCATCCCATGGCACTGGGCACTCTGCTCTCCCTTGCTTGCTGTAAGCCACTGTGCCATCTCAGACTGAGCCTACACCACAAACCCAAGCTCTCATCATCTTTACCTTTGGGATGGCAGTAGATTAAACAATGAAAAAGTATGATCAATTTTTCTATTTCTTATCCAGACTTAATAATAAATTGACACGTAATACCTTTGTTTTTGTAAGATCCTGTTCTGTCAAACAAAAAGGGAGCAGATAAAGCAACTTTATATATAAATTTGCTTTTTTTTAAAGTCTTAAAGTCTGCCTTCAAGCATTGCTATTGACGATCCAGTATGCTAAACACTTTAATATCTTATTACAAATGCTTTTCAGCTTCCTTTTAAAAAAAATGAAAATCTGGTTTAATATAAGAAGCCTGTAAAATTGCCAACTATAAAAGAACATCATTCTCTCTCTTTATTTTTTAAAGTTATTTAAAATGCTTCTGAATTCCCAACATACTTATTGAGATCCAAGATTATGATCTAAGAGAAAAGATATGTTCATTTAATTAAAGTAGCCTTTTACATTTTTAAAAAAGTTACTTTTGAAACATTCATATTGCCATTTATGAGCTTTGGGAGTACGAGAGGCTCTGGGGAGTGCTAATGACATGCAGATAGCCATGTGTTGCTCTCACCTCCACTGTTTCCCTGGGACTGATTCTTCGCTGCTTGCGCCACGTGCAAAGTAATAATAATCTATGTCTGTTTTATGGAGCTTTTCCATCTTTGAATGCAAAGCACTTAATGCTATGTTGCAGATGGGACACGAAGGCACAAAAGATGAGCTGATTTGTCCTATGGGTCAAACTGCAGACTGGTGGCAAAGCTTGTCCTTGAACAGTACCCTCCCAAGTGACCTGGGCGAGGTGTAAAAGCCTGCCATCTGAAATTGCTGCCTCCTCCACAACCCATGGCTAAGGCAAATGCAAAGGATGGAGAAACACATTCATTGATTTCAGTGATCTGTACTGCATGGAAAAGAAAGTCATCCCCAGTGCACAGTCAGCATAATTAAAAGAGAGCAATAAGAAATCATTTTCAACTTTAATAAAAGATCAGATTGGCAGTTTCCTCTTAGCTTCAAATAGACAAGAATCTTCAGAGCGACGCTCTGGTCACTCTTTCGGAGCTGTATAAATGCAGCCACAGCATGCCAGCCAGCCAGCCAGCCTCGTCAGCCCTGAGTGCTCTTCCCTGGAATTTGGTTTTATACCTACTACATCGTCAGACTAAATGGAAAACTGAATACAAAATCCAAAACTGTGCAACAAAATGGAGAAATTTGTACAAAGGGATCTCTGGCTCTCACCCGACAAATGGCAAAACAGTTTGATTTTCTTCTCTTCCTTGAAAGTTAAACTGTGCTGACCTCCCTCAGAGTCACAGATGTACTTACGAGGTCTAGCTCCGTGCCTAATTGCCAGAATGCTGCCTATGATGGAGCCTATTTTTAAATAACTTCCCTTCCATCTCTGAAATCAAAGACAGGAGTATGTGATGTAAAGAACAGTCTAGGTTCAGATAAAGTTTTAAAACTTATAGGAAGGAAGTAAAGAACAAGTAAAGGAAGAGAAGGATGGCCTAGCAGCCAAGATAAGGCTCACAAATTCCCCAGGCTTAAGGGAAGAGGAGCTGTCAGAGTGACATTCTTGCACATACTGTGGGTCACTAAATTTTGCCCCGTCAGGTCTGCACTGAAGTCAGACTGGCTGTGGCATAATTGGGATTGGTCCCCACTTTATTTCGTCTCAGCCTCAGTGAAAAACTAACCAAATCCTCATTGCGTTGAAAGAAAACTTTCAGGAAGGGGGGTGGAAGTACAGTGAAAGTTAACAAAAAAAGCTTTCACTGGAACTGTCTGGGATGAGAAGCACATCAGGGCCAAAGCTGGAGGATCAAAGATTGTGTCTGTGGTGCCTTGTTCACTAGAAGCTTGACCCACGCAGTGGTGTGACCGCTGGAGCAAACGTGTCCTCCCTACCAGCGCAGGGAGACCGGCACACCTGGGCCGTGCAGGCAGCATGGATGCAGGGAATGCAGAACCTCCATGCAGGGGCACCAAGGTGCGAGCTGTGGGCAGTGCGTGCACAACCACAAGCACAGAGCTGCCTTTGCTCCTCGAACCTGAACTGCATTGCCACCCCCAGGAAGTGTCACTCCTCCAAAAAGGCCAGGTTTGTAGCAGAAGAATCTTTTTGTCTGTGGGGCACCCCAAATGTCACATCTTCAAATGCCAGGAGTTCTCTTTGTGTTTCCATGCTCTGGTAAGACACAGTGCTGGGAAGAAAAAGCAAAACCGAGGCAGAAGCCTTCCTCAACCCATCATTCCTCTCCGTGACTGCTGCCGTTGCAACGGTTTGCAGGGAAAAAGCAAGGAATGCGTCAGATGGAGGCCAAACAGCAAGGTTAGACCGAGAAGTTAGACACCCCTTGACTGTAAACTGGTTTGCTTTCTCTCTACAGGCTCTCCTTCTATTCTAAATACAGCACCTGGTGCAAGCCTGGCGTGCAGATGGCCCTGCCACGGTGCACACAGTATGCAGCCCTCCCAATCTGGCAGGCAGCTGTTTCACTTTCTTTTTGCCAGGCAGCCAGTTCAGGATTGTTTTTACTTTTCTTTCCCCTTTTCTGCTCCCTCTGTACTCAGCCTTACCCTCCGCAATGTAAATTGGAAGAGCAGATGTATAATCTGGGAAATTTTCCACATCCATCTTTTAAATAGGAAGGTGGATAAGCTAACTCAGCTCTTTAAGGCCTCAGTTCGGAAAAAGCACTTTAGGCACATGCTTAAGTCCTGTTGATTTAGGAAAGGCAAAAAAGGCTGGTGATTTCATAGGTCTTAAACACATGCTTATGTGTCCTTCCTGAAGAGCAATATGCACCTGAACAGTGGCCCAATTATGCCAGTGCAGAAGGCACAAAAACAAGTGTTCACTGTAAGATACACAAGCCAAGTAATATCCTAGTTTAGCTCTTTACAATGGTTAACAGTTTCATTGATTTTTTTTGAGGTCAAAGAAACGTGCTGATTCTAGAGGCTTGTTAGTATCGAGGAGCTCAAAGTCAAAAGAAAATATTTAAGTCTTGGTCACCCCCCAACTCCTTCAAACTTCTATGCCAATAAACTCTTGCTGCCCTTATCCCTCAATAAAACTTTGACAATATTACCTGACCAGGCACATTTAGATTTTAGGAAGGAGAAAATGAAAGTAGCTAAAGATTCCTCACTAGGGATGTTTTCCTCAGCTACTGCATATGAGATATGTGGGACAGCACAGGCAATTTCACTGGTCAGTCAACCAGACTTGGAAATGGGCAGCAAACTAGCGTGAGCTGCTCCCTGGGGGGACTGAGAGAGCTGCATGCAATGCAATGGCTGTCCTCTCCCACGTGTATTTTTGCACATTGTTTTCCCTCCCTCCCAGCCCCTGCATACAGCCTTGCAATCCAGCAAACCCACTGTCACTGTTCCTCTGCAATAACAGAGGAGGAGACACTTTTTCTCTGGAGGACACCCTGAGGGGCTGGGCTCGCCTTTCTGTCCCCAGCTGTCTGTGCTCACATCCCAGCTTCTCATCCTGTTACCAATGACTAAGAGCACCTTGCAGGTTGCCCTGTCTGGAAACACCTTTCAGTGCCCCAGTGTGAGTGAAAGGCGGGGAAACTGCCCCAGCCCAATGGCCTTTCACCATTGCTCCCATAGCCCCTTCACCGGCTGTCTTCTTTGGTCTGCTGCCCACTGAGCTCCAAGGCCCAGGTTCTGGTGGCACAGTGTGAGCCCAGCATCTGAGCCAGCTGCTCTTAATGAAATGGGCAGAAGTCTCACCTGGCTATTCCTGATAGGGTCTCCCCAAATGCCTGGCAAACAAAGCAAAGAAGTGAAGCAGAGCTAGCTCCTGTGAATCCTGTGAAGCTCCTGGGCAATCACCACTGCCATTTTCAGAGTCCTCTCTCCAGGGAAGCAGACTTCCAGCCTTCATGAGTGTTGTGCCACAGATCAACAAGCACAGAGATACAAGTAAAGAGATTTGGCTCTAGTCAGAAGCCTGTTGACTCATGATTTCTGCCAAGAGGTTGCTCTGCAGGTCTCTGTTTGACTTTCACTTGTTTTATACTGTCTTTCAGGAAGATCTGAGGAGAGCAGAGAGCCAAGGTTCTCCTCCACTGTCCTGATGCACTGAACCAAGGTATCAATAGGCACAAGTCAAACCAAGGAAGAAAGAAGAAATTTGGCTGGAGAAATTAGGTCAGAGGCAGTTTTACTTTGTCTTTTTCCCTTAATCATAGCCTGTGGCAGGTTATTAGAGATCAGCTTTCATTGCAGCTGCCTATACTGTACTTGACCTATGCAGTAAGAATTTGGTCCCCAAGCCTGGAAGTCAGGCACCCTTGCCTAGCTCTGATTTCTCTTCAACAATTTTAATTAAACAAGGAAAGAAAAAAAGTGAACTGACAGTCATGAATAATGAAGTGGAAATGGGTTATGAATACAATAAGAACTAATTAAACAGTGAGGGTAAGAATATGTTGACTTTTCTTTTTTGTCAGACTTTTAAATGAAATACATGTGCATTAAGGAGGGAATTAAATCTGCTACACACACTTTCCTTCAGAGCACGACTCATGACAGCTGTTAGTCACATCATTACTGCATCAGGCTTCAGACACCAGTGAACAGTGCAGGAGAGGAACCTGTATGGGACACCATAGGAAATGATGCTGGAGAAGTAGGTTTTACCTTCTGCTATAGATGAGCTTGCACACGTGTACACTGAACCTGTGGAACAGCAAGTACCATAAAGCCAAATCATTCCCAAATGCTAAGATGCTTCAGCCTGTTCTAATAAAAATATCCATATTTTCTTAGCATGTTACTACTGAAGATGTGCAAATAACAATAGCAATATATTGCACCGCAACGAAAATGAAATCACCGGCAAGGGACCATCCCACAGACCACCTGCAGATTATATATCATTTCTTTTCAGAAAATTTGGAGCAGAGGGGAAAGGGGATTATTTTATTCCACAGAAACTGATGGCAGCAAGCTGAAAATGATACAGGCAATATTCATTCCTCATTCCCAAAGGGAGGAGCAAGGGCCAGCTCAGAAAATTAAAAGGCTTTACTGACGATTTTCCTGGAAGAATTCCTCCACAGGCTCCTTAGTGCTGGTTTTGAGGCAAAGAACAGTAGGAGCACTGAAAGAAGTGACTGAGACAGTAGCCGACCAAGTAGCCTCTGCCTCCCCTTACCCAGCACTGTGAATCCTGTCCCGTGTGAATCTGCACTTATGGACTCCCACTCACGTGTAAATGGACGGCTGAGCATCCCCCAAATTTTACTGAGGACTGGCTGCCTGCCTGCAAGCTTGAGACTGACTCCAGGCTTCCCAGATTCTGCAAAACATGCCTCCAATTCCCTTACCCTGTGCTTGCTGCTTGTCCACACTGTCTTTGAGTTTATCATCTCCCGCAGAAAACTTCGCTGAGCTGGAAGGTCTGGTAACACCCAACAAACCATCTTTTTCCAATTGTCTTATGGAGCAGATTGTGTGATGTGGTTGCTGTGGAGACCGTCAGAGGCGCAGCAGTGTATCTGAGAACTAATCACTTCATACATTCCTCGCTTCTTACGCATTTCCCTAAACAAGCGCCAGGGACTCGGGAGGCATTCACAGGAGGATCTGTGACCTGAGCCACCATGATGAGAGCAGCGGGCTACACCTGATCCTCGGAAAGTCCCTTCAAGCCTGTGCTCCAATCTCCTTCCCGTACCTTTGCTCAGAGGGACTCATATCCAAGAAGAAACCTTGGAAGGCCTTTTGATAACCTGCATTCAGAGTGCCACAAAATAGTTTGGCCCATCTATGCAAAAAATGTCTTTTTCCTCAAAATGGAAGGGCTGTATTTTCATGGAGCTCACTTGTGCACAGAAAGTCTCATTTATGAATCTGCTACATGCAGTGAAAATGTGCCCTTTTTGTGAATAAAGCTCCAACTGTCTGCTAACAGTGCTAACACACTGACATCATTCTGCAAACATTTTCACGTAATACAGTCTCTGACAAGCTTTGTTTCCACTCGGGTCAAATTACTTGGAAAAATCACACTTTTCCCATTAAAGAATCATTTTCTCTTTAAGCGGTTTCCAGTGTACTCCACCCCACCAACTTCCAGTTGGGGCTGGCTCACATTTCTTGGCCCGGTCCAATGGCCAGAGCCCAGGCGGGTCTCAGTGCCAGGTCAGGTGAGAGCCAGGCAGATGCGCTCGGTTCAAATATTAATCAAGATTACAATTGCTTAAGCAGTTTCAACTCTGACCACAGTCTCCAGCCAACAGAGGTTAGAAAGCTCTGCACCTTGGTGAAGAAGTAATTTGTGGAGATTTACAAAGCAACACTTTTACTCCCTACATTTACCCAGAGATTTAAAGTCGGCTGAGTCTTGCACAAGGGTTATTTGAACAAGTAAAAGCATCCTAAGCTACCAAGTAAGGTCCAGCTTTGCTGATAAACTCTGAGTACTTCATATTTTTCTAGCAGCACAAACCCAGTTCACAGAGACCAGTTTGTGACACAAATAAATGGAGAGGCTCAATTTTGCCTGCGGTAGAGAGTTGTGACAATTGTAAGTGGACTAGCTGTGGAGGCTTGATGAGTGCTTTGAAGATGAAGAGTGAAGCTAACTTGTTGCCATGTACATTATCCATTGGCATATTTTCAGAAAGAGTGGAAGCTCTTTTCTGTGGCTGTGGGTTGAACTGCACACTAGGCTGCAAAATGGAGCTACAGCAACAAATCAGCTTATTTCTGTATATCTCTGCTTGAGAGTAGCTGCAAATTCAGAGCTGGAAATCAAGTTCGGTTCTCATTTTGACCAAGTCTGCCCAAATTCTGGGAAGGCAACAAAGCAAAAAACATCTCTGCTCAAAAAAATTCTACGGGTAAGAAATCAGTCCTCATACATTATCTTCTCTGCAGGAAAAAAACTCGGTTTCAAGAATTTTGGCTTGATTACTTTTGGTGTGGCCAATGACCTTTGTGTCACTTCCTCTATGAAATTTTCACTCTGACACCTTCATACTTGATTCACTTCCTGAATTACTGAATAATGCTAAAGCCTTTTATAAGTGAAAAGGCAAATTTCAAGCACTGTCCACATGCAAACTCGTGCCTTTCAAAAAGCTGTAAATGTGGATTCTTCAGTCTCATAAAGATGTCTTTTGCTCCTAGAAATAATTTGTTTCTATTAACTGTTATAATCTGAAAGGTTGTTTGTTTGGTTTTTTTTTTTAACACCAAAATAAAATACATGTTTTCATAGGGTCTTTTGGCAGCTTGAAAAGTTTATTTATTTTTATTACTTTTGTAGAAAGCAGGTAATTTTGTTACCCCCCAATCTACAGATGGGAAAATGCAGCACAAATATTGTGAAGTGGTCATGCACTGGACTGATGGTGAGGCAGGGAGAGAGACTATGGCTTCAGAGCCTCAGTACATGCTTCAATGCTGCAATATAAACTGAGCAAAGCTGTTCTGCCCAGCATCTTTGTAGGCTTGATGACAACATGAATGGAGTTGAGATCGCTTACAAAGTAATTTCTGTAGTCCATGCATCCTATGAAATGGGAAGAAACATCAACTCAGCATAAAATCCTTCAAGCAATAAAAATAGCACTGTAGTAAGAACTGCATGCAATTCAAACGATTGTTGTTTCTTTTTTTTTTTTTTTCACTTTGTCTCCATTCCTTTCTGTACATTATTTGTATTTGCATCACTACTCGTGTATCATTCTTCTAAATATCCTCTTGGGGAATAGGCATGTACTTTCTCTGTTTCTTTCTGTGTTACCAATGTTTAGAAGTTAGAACGTGCTCCTTTACCTAAAATAATTATTGTTATAGGGTCGCTTCTATGCTAAGGTTGTTATTATGCTAAAACATGTTTTATGCCAATAAAAATTGTCTGTGAAGATGGATGCAATAGTTGCTGCATAGACACATAGCTTGCTCCACTTAAAGAAAAAGAGAAGTCACACAGAAGGGATGAATGACGTAGATACTGCACAGAAGCACAGGGTAAAGAACCAGAATCATCCTTTATTTATTTGTAATGAAAAAAAATCAATATACTGTGTTAAATTATTTGAGTTACACAGAGAAAGGTAGGTGGGAGGAGAAGAAAGAAAGGTGTGAGAGAAGAAGGGAAGAAAGCAGGAAGGGAGGAAAGAGGGAAGGAAGAAGGAAGGAAAAGGGAGGGAGGAAGGGAAAGAGGGAATAATTTAAAGTTATCCACTAAATCTGATCAAGGGACTGGCTTTCTAGGATCCACAGCAGAGATCTGAGGAGACCTGAGGAATGTGACTTTGCCGTGGTGTTAAATGGCTTCCAGAATTGACCCTTGTCAAGCGGCTACGAGCATGGGCAGAGCAAGTGTGCAACTTCCTGCACACATCTATGGAAACAGGCCCTAAGAAGTTTATGTCTGAAGTGAAAAGGTTAAGGAAAAGTTCCTTTGGGCTGTCTAGTTGACTTGTCATTGATGGGCATTTGATCTTGCATTTTCCAGGCTTGCACTGAATAATCACATTGCTTTAAAGACAATCATAGATATTCACATGGTGCTTTGCTAGCACATATTGGGAAGTCTTTAACTAAAGCAGCCCTCTTCAGACTGAGCAACTGCTTCAGGATTAAATTCTCCATGGATTCCACGCCCCTCAGTGTTATCATGAGCATTTATGTTCAGTACAGAAAGTCAGGAAAAAAATCCTATACAGATATAAGAGAATCAATTAAGAATCCTTCCTCTTTGGATGCAAATCTGTGTCATCCATTTGTTTGGGCCCTTTTGAGAGAAATTGACCACTCCTTAAAAGTGCATATTTCTTTCAAACTGCTCTAAAGAGACTCTAAAAGGATAATTCAGATTCAGAAATTTACATCGTGGATATCTATAACTGAATCACAGTCTTAACAGAGGTGGCAAAGGTTGTGCTGATAATATCCTTTCCTGACTGAGCTGAGATGTTAGTTAATGTCTTGAAGGTCCTGGCTCCTTAAGCTTACCCTCAGCATGCTTATCATCCCCTGGCAGCAGTGAGTTCAGCTCAGAAACTCAGAAGTGTTTGCAGCAGTTTGTTTTTTGCAAACTTCCCCACTACAGCTCTTGGTCTGGAGCTGGGTGATACAGTATCTGGTCTCCCTGCAGCCTGACAGGGCCCACCCTCTTACAAGGATCCCCAAAACACCAGGCTAACTCACCCAACTCTCAGCTAAAACTCAGCTGTTCTGCAGTTTGGGATGCCAAACTCCTTCCTCAAATTGACAGGAGTGTGCTGGCATCATCAGTCTCATGGTAGCCAAGGGGAAAGTCAGGTTCCTACCTGATGTAAAATAAATCCATATACATTGTCACAGGGGGAAGGGATAAATTTCCTCTCTTCCTCAACCCACAGCTGGACTGAAAAATTAGGCTCCCATCTGCCTTTTCTCCCCAAGCCTCCTTGATGTACCTGACATGCTTGGCTGCCCCACCTTCTCTGGCTTGAGCTCCTTGCCCAAAGGCAGGATGGGCATTGGGGCACACAGCAGCAGCACTGACTGGGACGGCTCCCTCCTCCCTGCCTGCCTGAGCCCCACGGCGCGGTGAGATTCAGTGGCTGAAACAGGAGTCCTAGCCTGGGCCATTGTCTGAGCCAAAAGCAAACCAACACAAATAATCTCCAGAGCATGTATTTTCACATGCTGATGACACCCCTGGAGGATTCGACCCCTGGAGGCACAGCAGAGCTCCAAGAGGCACAGGAGAGCTCCAAGAGCCACAGCCTGTCCTTTGGCTGGCTGGGCTTGGCAGCAGCCCTGCAGGGCCACACTTGTCGGTCATAGTGCAAGTACCCATCTGGCCCCAGAAATGTTTGGTTAGCTCAGTACCCTGCCAACTTTTGCTTCCAGACCCAGCTCCATCTCCAGTGGAGACACGTACAGCAGCCTTTCTGCTCTCACCTGACATAACATATGGGCATTCTTGCGCATCACCCTCTTTCTTATCTGCTGTTGTGGGTATCAAAAAACCTGCTCTTAGTCCTAAGCAAAATCTCCTGGCAATGCTCACAAGCTGACTGCTGCTTTTGTGTCACAGACATTTTTCACCTACATTGCTGCAGGACACGCTGCAAAGTCCCCTGGGATGTGCCAGGCTCAGGTGGTCCACTTCTAGCGAGGCTACACCCCAATTCACTCAGTCCAGTCAGCCCCAGACTGCACTGTGCTCAGGAATCAGTGTCTTGCCTGCGTTTGCCCTCAGTAGACACCAGAGTTAAAGGCATCCTCTCACCTCTCTATTACAACCTTTCCAATACTTTAAGAAGAAACACAAATCCCTTCTCAGTAAAGAGCCCCAAAAAGGTGTCCAACATGATACAGTCCCATGTGAGCAGGATTTCCTGCCTGACATCTGAACATTGCTCAAGAAATTATTTAGCCTATTTTTCCTTCTAGCATGAAGTTTTCCATTTGTTACTACTTACAAACAAGTATCATGATTAATTTGACAAATAACTCCAGATTGAATACCTCTGCTGGAATTTTTCTTTAAAGACTACATCATTCTGGACTAGTTGTTGGAGAAGGAGAAACAACCTCCTTGACAACAGATAGAAAGGACCTCTTAGTTCTCATTAGGAATTGAATAGATTTCTTTTATACCTGTATCATGGTTTAATCATGGCTGGCAACTAAGCCCTACACAGCCACGTGCCCACTCGCCCTTGGTGGAACAGGGGAGAGGTGAGAAGGCTACCAGTGAGAAAACTTGTGGGTTGAGATAAAGGCAGTTTAATAAACAAAGCAAAAGCTGTGCAGACAAGCAAAGGGAAATAAGGAATTTAATCACTCCTTCCCATGGGCAGGCAGGTGTTCAGCCATCTCCAGGAGAGCCGGGCCCTGTCACACATAACAGTGACTTGGGAAGACAAACGTCATCACTGCAGATGTCCCTCCCTTCCTTCTTCTTCCCACAGCTTCATGTGCCAAGACACCACATGGTCTGGAATATCCTTTGGTCAGAGCAGGTCAGCTGTACTGGCTGTGTCCCCTCCCAAGTCCTCGCGCACCCCCAGCCTCCTCACTGTCAGGGTGGGGCGAGGAGCAGGAAAGGCCTGGACTGTGCAAGCCCTGCTCATCAATAATTAAAACATCACTATGTTATCAACACTCCTTCCAGGAAAAATCCAAAACATAACCCCATACTAGCCACCATGAAGAAAATTAACTCTGTCCCAGCCAAAACCAGCTCAGCCCATGCCCCCAGATTTATATATACATGGATGAAATTTGGTCCCCACAGATCACAGAGATCAGTGGGAATTCCAGTTGCCAAAGTGAAAGGGTTGAGAATCAACCCAAGGTGAAAATTATGTTTTTCTGGGGGAATTATAAGTTTTCAATGGTATAAAGCAAGCCTGAGATTTCTCTTTGAACAGAGAACTTCCTGAAGAAAATTCTCTTAATTTTCCTTTCACTGTGTATATCAATAATGAATACAAGACTAGCAGTGTAGTCCCATGATACTGAATAAATTACTACCCACTGGATCATAAATCAAGTGTTTGCATAATTTGGCTATTTACAAATCAAGTCTCAGTCCAGAAACCGCTTTTTCCCAATGCAGTCATTGTAGTTAAGCGAATACTTGGAAAACACACAAGATCTCATCTATTTATCAGTTTCTTTTCAAACAGCTGTTCATATCTGTAGTAAAAGGGAAGATGCAAAATGTTCTTGGACTGTATTCAAAATATGAAAATTATCATAGTAACAGTGGGAACAACAAAAACCTCATGAAGGGAATCCAGCTTTCTTTTCACTGGCTCTCAGGACACAGAGGCCATTGAAACGGAGCCTCCCAGGAGGATGTTTTGATAGCACAAAGCCAGAGCACCTTTTCCTGGCCAGGGGATGGCTGCATGTGGAGCAGCCGGCACATCTGATGGTTCATGCCCAGCTCTGTCCTTACCTCCAAATAACAGACCCGCAAGTTGCTCTCCACTTCTGGAAGGGCGCTAGGAACATATGCTGCTTCCCTCAAATGCCAGTTTAATGAAGGGATTTGCTGCTAGAAAAAAAGCTTGCTGAGGGACTTAGGCAAAGTTGGGCCAGCACTTACTCCAAAGCCAGCATTGACCTGAACTCCCCCAAATGTACCTGTCAGAGGACAGGGGGTGACTCCAGAGAGTTTCTATCTTTCCGTACACTCAGCACAGGAGTTTCACTCTGCTTAGATAAATAATTATGGGCCAGAGTCTGCTCAAGGTGGTCTGCAGACCGTGCACCCCTAGCCAGAGCGTTGCGGTATGCAGCTTTTCCACCCGTGTAAATGGCAGGGTAAGGACCAAAGCAAGGAGTCAGCTTTCTTGGAAGCCGTGCCTCCGACCTCATTCCCAACAGTTGTGTAGAACCATAATATTGTACTTAGAAATACATTTGAGTTTCCGTGGTCATTTTTAGATGCAATAAACTAATGAGAGCCATGAAAGCTGGAATCGGCCACTGCTCTCATTTCCAAGATAAACATCTTAAAATACATTACGAACAAAATAAAGCAGACCAAGTTGCTAGTAAGGTTTCCAAGAGTAGGTGGCTTGTTTTGAAGTTCCATCAATGTTTTTAAATTTGTTTTGGTGCCAGCCTGCAAAGCAAAAATATTCCAAGAGATAACATAAAGGTACATAGTCAAAGGAAGAATAAACCCATTATTCATCCACTGCAAGGCATTTGGCCACAATGAAGTAAGAGATGGAGAATGGAAAGTTGTTGACGTGTCCGGAAGATGGAGATTATTTTGTGGAACGCAGCACAAAGTTTAGTGCTATCTATAAAAAAAAAAAAAAAGAGAAAAGATTGCTGGGTTGTGGGAGAAGGAAACCAGCTACCCAGAAGACAGAGGAAGCCCCACAGTCACAGCAATGTCATCCTGGGTTAATTTATCCAAGTTAACCAGTGTGCAGCCATGCACTTGGGCAGGACACACAAGAGATTTACTTCTCACACCTGCAAACCTCTTTCCATCTCCTCTGTAACGACCATTAAAAAAGTAAAAAAAGAACACACACAACTATAAGATACTAGAGGATGAGAATGTTCCAATTTTTTTTAATTCTGTTCATCAGCAGGTAATCTTCAACTTCCACAGCAGCCTAGGAAGTGACCCACAACTCACACTAACATCAGCAATCCATTCAAACCTAACCCAGGAGGAAAAAGAACTGCCAAGCTAAGGCTCAAAATGAAACCTGTGAACAGGTTACAGGAGTACCATTGAGAAACATTTAGCATCACAAGGCTCCTGGGAAAAGAGCAGCTACCAGTACTTGAATAATACAGCTACTATTTGCAATTCTTGCATCTCGGCTTTTCTTTAATTTTATTTTATTTTAAGAATAAAGAATTAATCTGCTTAACAAGGAATTTAAATCCAGGATTGCTGGATTATTGACTTATATTTTATAATTTCACAGAAATAAAGGGAAAGGGATGTCCAATTTTTTGGAATCTAATGAGGGCAAAAACATGAAAAAGGGAAAGTTCAGATTTTGTTGAATGACTAGATCTCGTTTTTCCTAATTTTATAGATATATATGTACAAATATAATAAATTACATATATGTATGACTTGTCTATAGCTAAATCAACATACTTTATAGTAACATTTAAGAAAGGACTTGTATTCATTAAACTTCTTTCTAATTTTGTTCTTATTAAAAGCCATGTTCAATAATTGTGTCAGTCCTGCATGAGAGTCTCACTGCAAAACACACTCTGCTCTTCTGGCTCACATGTATGGTACTAGACACGATAAACTAACAAATAAATAGTAGCTAATAAAAATTTGTCCAAATCTGATTTTGCTGTCTTTTTTTTGATCCTGCTAATCTCCAACAGCAGCTGCAGCAGAACAACACGACAGCTGAAGATCTGTAGGTGAGCACGTACTCTCAGCCTTGGCTGGGAGAGCGCATCTCCGGTCCCTCCAGAGGTGTTAGCTGGCTCTTGCTGCCTGCTGGGAACAGCCAGATTGCCAAAGGAATGCCTCCACCCACAGATCCTACAGGGAATACCTGGAGGAAAACAAAAGGAGGGTTCAAGAAGAGGTGTGAAGTTCTGACACTTCTGCTGACATGAGTCTGTGCAAACTTTTCTGATGATAACAAGTCCCAAGCTTTGGCCAGCTGTAACGAAGCTGAAGGCTCCCTGGCTGAAGGCCTGTGCTCTCTGGGAAGCAAAGAGTGTTCCAGTGCAGGTACATAGCCTCCCATGAGGTGTACTGCACCACTGATCCCAACGCAGCAGCTCTCCACAGACTTTCCTTCCCCAAAACGTAGTTCAAGAAGATCATTTTCAGCTGTGCCCTGACAGTGATCCAGCACATACATCTAAAAGCACTGAGCATCAGGTGTTAAAAAGACTTCTAATTTTTGAAATAGTTATTGTTTAACACAGTGTTGATAAATAAAATTTTTATGTTAACACAACATTTGGCTGCTATTTGACTCATGAGGTCATAACCCCTCACCTGTGTCTCAGGACTGTGCAGTGGATCAAGCTCCAACCCATCCAGTTTTCTACGGCTTTGGGGCTCCAGTGCTGGATCCTGGAGGCAGTGTCACAGGTGTTGTCAGATGATGCTTTTCTGCCGAACTTTACTGCCTGAGTCATCTTACCATTCTGAGAAGCAGGTCTAAGAGGCTGGTTTTACAGAGAGAGTGGAAAAGACAGCAGTAGGAGAAGGGACAGCAGGATTTTCAGAGGTTGCTCTTCTGGAACTGGGAAAGTGCAAGAATGGGTCCCAAATGTGGCACTTAAAATTTAGAGTAATCCCTCTGCCCTCCAGTGCCCTGAATGGATCTGCATTTGTTTGTCCAGCGTGCCTACCAAATGGGTCCCTGAATTAGTTATCAGAAGAATTGCAATAGTAATACTGATGTTAAAATGATCAGTGAATGTTAATTTCCAAGAATGTTTTTTGAGGTGGATCAGTTTCGCAGTTCCAGTGCATTGTGCCATAAATCCCAATACCTAGCTGAGTTATTGGTGGTTTACACCAGTGTAACAGAGCAGGTTTTGGTCTGGATATAGCCTGATGAGCAGTAATCACATCCTTCTGCTCCCAAACCACAGGCCTCATCACTCCAGCTAAAGGAAAATTTTCATTCATTTTGATTAATGTCTGATTCTTGTTCAGGACTAATTTAGACCATGCAATGCTGAGAAGGTTCTAACCTGACCTTTCAAACACACCTGGGGGAGGCCTTTTGGAGGGGAGCGATTTATTTTATCTGTAGTTACCACAATTCCAATTTTGTGGAAATTTTGTGTCCTCTCACACACAGTTGAACAGAAAATAAGAATTGGAAAAATGTGGTTTTAGAGGTATTTGCCCTAGAAATAGTTCAGCATTTCAAATTCCCTACTTGAACAGTTTATATCTGCCATGCATGTGTGTTTTAGCATGCAGAGAATTATGTTTCAAACCTGAACCACAAATTTATCTCCAGTAATCATCAATCTTTGGTAAACTCAAATCTGAACTTCCAGCTCATTAAAAAAGCTGAACCCAGGTGGGGTTTTGCCTGGTTTTATGTTTCATTGTAAAAACATTGCATGCCCATACTCAGAAATACTCGGTGAACCGGCCTTTAGCAGGCAAGGCTTTTTTCTAGTGGTCAGGGAAGTAAGGTTCTGCTCAGCAGGGATGACAACTGCACTGGTTTCTTTCCTTCTTTAAAATACTTCTCTTAAAAAACATTAAGACGATCAATATTTATTGTCAAAAATAGAACTTTTTACTTATCCTAACATCTGAAGATATTGTGGTTTCTCAGCTGATAGTTGGCTTACAGGTTTCCTCCATCATTTTCTGGATCATACATCCAGCTGATAGGCAGGATTTGAGTGCTGGACTCTACTGATCTGCATCTGATATCTCTGTATGGACGCGGCAGGGTCCCTGCAGCACTAACTGCATTTTCAAAATACTCTCAAGGTATTTGCCTCTGGTACCCTCAGATTCTTCCTAATAAAAATTGCCAGAAATATACTCTGGCACAGATTAGAACATTAACACCCTCCCAAGACATGAATATTTGATTTTTTATCACAAGAAATAACATTTTTGTTTTGTTGGTTTGCATACAAAAGCTGAGATTTTAAAATTATTATTTTTATTATTAATGTTATTTGAAAGACCAAAGAAGAGAATTTTAAAAATATTTTAGGATGTGAGGGCATATAGTTTCTTTAATTAATCCAGTTAATTCAGATTGGTGAAAGGTGTTTAAATCAAAGCCGAATATTTGATGGGCCTTGGAATCACAGTCAAAAGTGTGTCCCTCTTCAGTACCAGCAAGAGAATCTTTCTCATTCACAGTTAGAAGCAAGTTAGAGCAGCAAAATCTGCCTTTGCATTTCAAACACACTGGAAGGTATTCAGATCATACTGCTGAAGAACCAGAAGGATTTATCAAGAGTAAGGCTACATCCTGTGCCTCATATGTCCTTTTATAAGGTTGTCCATAGGGGAGATGAAAAAAAGAAAACGATATTTTAAGACTTCTTATCCTTGTTAATGTGGATTTTCACTGACACAAAAGTGGACTGTATCTTTGGTAAAGGGAGTAACAATGTCATCTGCCTTCTAAGACTGAAGAAGAGAGATAACTAGCTCTTCTCTGAAGAGTTTTCCTAAAGAATAATTACCAAGACCAAACTCTCTTGAAGGATTGACTTTTGCAGTGCTTTCTAGTCTGTGGTATAGCTATACCCCATCCATATCACAGGCCAGTCCATAGAACACAGAAAATTTAGCTCTAGATAAGGGCATTACTCAATTAGCTACAAGTTATCAGTGTGCCATTACCGCCAGTGCTGTAAACCTGACATCCCAGAAAAAGAAACTTCAGTCCTGTTCAGGTTTAAAGGTGCTTTCTGGGACTTGTTTGCTGACTGGTTCCTGAGACTGTGGTACATGATTTTTACTCATGAAGAGCAAGATACCATTCGTGGAGTATCTGCACCATTGGCCTAGTAACAAGCTTGCTTTGAGAATACTGTTTGTAACAATTATAAAGATTTCATCCCCCAACATTTTAGTGGGGCTCTGGCTGCAGCTTTGGTAAACTGATTATTGTTATTGTTCTGCTCATTGTGCTGGGCCTGTGTAGCAGTGAAGTGATGCACAGAGGACACTTCCAACATTTCCCTCTATAGATGTTAAAATCAGATAATTGTGGGCAATGTCAACATAAAGATGTATTAATTACCACCCCCAAAGAGGTATTGACTAAAATGCCTTATGCTATGATAGTCCAACTCAAAAGTAGAGGATTTAACAACAGAAGATCAATCTACCAAGACAATTCTTATCCGTTCTGTTACATCAACATTTATTTCCTTTCCTGTTGCCTTAAGAAAAAACCTCTTCTATTCTCCAAAGCACAATGTGTGCGCCAAAAAAACCTCAAACTCTCACTGCGTTGGAGAAGTAGCAGTCAGAAAAACACTACAGACCAGATTTGTGGTTTGTACCACACTAGTAGGAATGATGAATGGGACCAAGAAGTCCCATATGAATCAGATGGCCTGAGTGATCTCTCCAGCATTCTGCCCACCAGCTCATAAATGTGCAACCCAGTTGCCACAGTGCAGAGAACTTGTATCCAATGTTAGCATGTGGGCCTTATTTATTTGCATGGAGGCCTGGGGTTGTGTAAGACAAGAAGACAACAGTGTTCAGGTTCTTCACTCGGACACTGATAATACTTTCTGCTTTGACACTCTGAGTGGTAGCAGAGTAGCCCAGTTTCTTGAGAGCAGAAGACTCAGGGTGCTCCAGTTCTGCACCCTGAGAGGGTCTGAGCTCCTTTACACGGACACCTTGGCTAAGGCAGCTGGGTGGTTCCACAACTGCCTCACAGGTAGCACCAAGTTTCCACTTCAGCAGGCAAGGAATAAAAAGGGAAATCTTACTGATATTTCAATTTCATCAGACATTGCCAGCACTGACCCTGGATAAAAAATAAATCTATGCTTCGCAGCCATTCATAACAAAATGACAGAAATTTCATGACCTCCTGAAAACAACTCATTTTCTATGTTGTACCTTCCCAGAGCACATGGAAACTTTGTGACAGAGGCAGATGACAGAACTGAATCATCATGAATAACTAATTTTGCACCCACCTTCTGAAGTTCCTGTAGTTCCTAAAGCTTCCAATGTGCAAAAGTTTCATCATTTTCTAGAGCTTTAGGACAAACTTACCTTCTATTTAATTTCAAATTTCTGTCTTTTAGACCATTTACCAAAGAAAAATATTTGGAACTTATGTGCCTGATAATAGACTTTGGCTCAGGTTTTTTGGCCATTGTTACTGACTTCCAGGTCTGACTGCTGAAATCTGGTTTGAGGGGAGGAAAGAAAAGAGGAGACAAAACACGGCAAAAAGCCTGGCAGGCATAAATTTTGCTTTCCAGAATGTCTGTGCTTGCAATCAGCAGCCTAAAAAGTTCTGCTATGATCATCAAGAGATGATGTCTATCAATCAGTCTTTAAACACTGCCCATTAGGTTCTCTTGTCGAGGATGTAACTGAATCTTCAATTCCCTGAAGGCTGTTTTCAGTCCATTTTACAGCCAAAGGAGGAAGAAGGGAAGTTCTTTTGCTTTCCAATACATTAAATGGTGTGGATCAAAGAGATTAGTATCATGGCCTAAAAAGTTATTTTTTAGAGCTATAATAGAATCTATATTGCTACTTTTTTTCCCCCCATAGAATAGTTTAAGACATAAATTGAGTCACATAGTATTGACTGTAGAATATATTTGCAGATGTCACCCCTCAGTATAAAGACTCGATTTCTAAGTGCTTTATTTTCTGGTACTGTAGGATTTTATACATTCTATAGGGTGCATGCGAAATGCATTATATTATTCTCTGAGTTCAGATTTTTTCCAGACGACAGGCGTTACTTTTATAATGCCCTGGATGGAATGACAGAGTAAACTGCCCTGATTTATACTCCATTGCAGCCAGTGATACTGCTGTCACGGCTGCTGCTCTTTCTCATTACACAGCGTCGTACGCTCCCTTGCCTAGCAAAGAAATAAGTTGCAGCATTCCCAAATACCAACAACACGAGTTGATTCCCATCGTGTGTCTTGCTCGTTCACCCTGGGAACTTTTCCATTTTAGACCTCGGTCTATAGCTCCTCTTACGGATGGTTTCCATTCCGTTGCCTTATCTGGGGTATACACGGTATCTCATTCTTCATTCTAGATGTACTGTTTGGAGACAAGCACCAAAACAATAAATCATGGGGCTAGGTTATTTTTAGGCCACATTTCCGAATCAACATTGAGACTTTTTCTGAAGAACCTGCACAAGGAACTTATTGTGTGCATACACAAATAAATGACACAATTCAATGGTTTAATACTATCTGCCAAGTTAAACTACTGCAGAGCAGCTGTGTACATTTAAAATGATCCCTGGCACTTCTGAAGAGTTCATAAATCAGCAGCAACATACTTTCTTCCAATTAAGAGAGTTAAAGGAAAAAAATCAGAAATTAATGTGTCTAGGACATAAATGACATCTCTATACACTTGCGAATGTGAATCTGAGAAAAAAAGAAGAAAGCAGTGCTCCTTACATTACTAGGATTATAATAATTTTAAATGCCCATTTTTGTAAGCGTTTCAGTTGTTGTCAGAAGAATTGTTTTAATAAGGCTTGCTTGAAGCCAGTCAGTGATATTTACCCAAATCTATTGAAGAAATGAATGGCAGTCATCAGCCAAGCCACAGAAGTACCTCACCAAGGCCTCAAACTGTGGCTTCTTACAATAAGAGTAACATGAGATATACACCCTGTATGGGCAGTCACAAGTCATCTCTTAGAACTCACTCTGAAAGCAATTACTAAGATACTACTTACTGCTCTAAAGAATCACATTGTCTAGTTCCACTATCTAAACTTTCCAGAAAATCTGCTGGCATCATTTGAATGTCCAAAGGAGGGCAATGAAGATGGTGAAGGGCCTTGAGGGGAAGCCGGGTGAGGAGCGGCTGAGGTCACTTGGTCTGTTCAGCCGGGAGGAGACTGAGGGGAGACCTCATTGCAGTTACAACTTCCTTGTGAGGGGAACAGGAGGGGCAGGCACTGATCTCTTCTCTGTGGTGACCAGTGACAGAACCCAAGGGAATGGCCTGAAGTTGTGTCAGGGGAGGTTTAGTTTGGATATCAGGAAAAGGTTCTTCACCCAGAGGGTGGTTGGGCACTGGAACAGGCTCCCCAGGGAAATGGTCACAGCACCAGCCTGACAGAGTTCAAGAAGCGTTTGGACAAGGCTCTCGGGCACATGATGTGACTCTTGAGGCTGCTGTGTGTAGGGCCAGGAGATGGACTCAATGACCCTTGTGAGTCCCTTCCAACTCAGGATAATCTCTGTGATTCTGTGGTCAACAGCAACCAGCACACAATTGCTCAATGACTGTGCCAGTGGCTCTTGCACTCTTCTATAGCAGACACTGTAGAAATGCAAAGGCGATAACAAGCATCACTGAGTCTTTCCGACCTATGGCAGTCTCTTCTATTTGCACATCTTGCAACTTCTTGCCTTCTCACCACGTTCCTGTGTTTTTTCACAGCAGTTAACTGCTCTCTTGCTGTAGCTGGATCTTTTTCCCAACCATATGTGACATAGTTTGTTTATCCCTGTGACTACATGCATTAAAAATAGGTTTACTTCTAGTTTAGACCTCACTAAAGGAGGCAGAAGGGAGAATAAGTGCATTCATAAAAATATTTTAAAATAAAAAAAACCCTCCCCAAAACAACAATGTTGTGCAGAAACCAACACCCATCTGACCGAGTCATCTCCCTTTCCTCTCCAGCAGATTGCTCAGGTACACTCCAGAAAACTCCATTCAAAGCAACATTGCTTCCTCCCTTTCCTCACTGAATGGCGCCTGCAGCAAGCCTCCCACTGCTGTAGTACTGCAGGACACACAGCTCTCGCACACATGCAATGTGAGAAACATGGAGGTTGGAAGGGACCTCAGGCATTCACCTAGAACATCCTCCTGCTCCAAGAAGGTTGTTAAGAGCAGGTAGTCAACACTTTGTCCAACCAGGTTTTCAATATCTCCAAAGACAGGGATTGCACAACCTGCTCCAGGGTCTGACAACTCCTCATACTGAGTTGGGATTTCCTGTTTTCCAGTTTGTGTCTGTTGCCTGTCATCCTTCTGCTCTGCACACCCAAGAAGAGGACTCTATCTGCTTCATGACTTCCTGTTAGGAAGCGATTCCCAGCAGGGCGCATGACAGAAATGAATTTCATTATTACAGTTCATTTACTCAAAATCTAGTATCTCCATTTAAATACTTCCTAAGATCCATAATTAGTTCTCTCCATGCTCCAGAGAAAGCATATCTCCTTTCGCTCTGTGCTCTGGCAGAATGGAGAACTGATATATGCCTAATTGCCAGTGTGTCTGGAGCAGGCTTGAATCTGCTTCCTGTTAACCAAACCATCGTTGTGCATTTGAAATCCAGAACTGATGCTAAAATGTGTCCTCTTGTTTTAAGTATACAGTAATGCAGGCCATTTTTGTGGTAAACCAAGCGTGGAACGGATAAGATTTGGAGGACTGGGAGACGAGTCTGGGTCAATGCTGCTGCGTATTGCCATAACGAGTCATAACATCATTTAGCTGTAATTCTTCAGCTAGTGCATAAAAATTTCGGCGTAGTATGATGCTAATTTAATGAGAAATAAAATACTGGCTTTTATACAGATTTGTAAAAGGTTTTGCAAAAATGCTGTATCACTCGATTCTTCCACGGCATTATTTTTTGCGCCAGCTGTCTCTGGCGACAATGATATGTTTGACAATTCAGACAAGGAGACTTTAGGCCTGGAAAACTCTAGGAACTGAACAACGAGACATTTCCAGCGAACAGCGTAACCCTCTGGAAAGCTGACAACCATTCAAGACTTCTGTAATACACTCTGCAGGTTCTTCGCGGCTCACATTCATTTGACAACAAAGAATTCCCATTCTTCGGGTGAAAGTTGATTTATGCACATAATGTGTGGGTGTTATGCAGGTACACTTCAGGGGGCAAGTCAGGTGAATCACACCCACCAGCTGGAAACATGCCAACAGGTCATGGTGTCCCTCAGGGCTTCTGTGGAGAGGATTGCTGCACATTAAAAGAAATGGTTTTCATCACTAAGGCTCTCCCCCATTGCTGTACTCTTTTCCAGCCTCTGCGGGAGCAGTCAGAGGATTTGCCTCTTCCATGGTTATGTGGACAGACCAGTCATTGTGTACTCCACAAGTGATATGAAAATGATTGCTATCATCTTTGTGTGGTTTCCCTTCCACAAAAGTTTCCAGAGGGAGCATCCTGTGACCAGCAAACCAAATTGGATAATGATGAGAAAGCTGAGGCAGTTTGTAAATTTCCAGTGGCAGTCCATCCAGTAGATAGATTGTGTATACCACTAGTACAAAAGTGGTGGACAGGGCTGAGCCAAGAAATGGGCTTAGACACCTCAGTCCTCACTGTTAGATTCCTTTCTCAGCTGCAGCTTGCCCAGAAAGCAGATATAATACATTAGTACCCTGGAACCCCTACAGCTTATCAGGCCAGATCTGAACAGCATTGAACTGCTTTGCCTTGCCACAGATAAGCAGGTTTTCACACAGCTGAGCCTAGCCCCTGCTGAATTCTAGCCAAAATGTCACTGAAATGGGAGGGCAGGCCAGGAAATGGCATGGAAAGCAGAGTTCAGGTGATACATTGCTGTTTAGGTACAAAACTGTAATTCTGCAATATTTGCTCAGCCAAGCCCCGTAGCATCAAGCTCAACTGGCTTCCTACTTTTTTTTTAGTTTTTACAATTAATTCCCTGGCAGCTACATCTGCCAGGATTGCAGGAGGACTCAGCTCACCTGTTAACCAGGCAGAGAAACTAGCATCCAGAGAAATCAGTGCCCAGAGAAGATGCTGCAGGAGGCCCACAAAAACACAACCTACCCTGTTACCAGGCTTTGATTCCTCACAAGCAACAGTGAAAACTGCCAGGTGGTGCCTTTCGGTGCCTTCACAGTTACCCACCAGGAGAGTGCTCTTTGGTGTCTTGGGTAGAAGAGAGACTCTCAACCCTCGTTGTTGGAGATGTCCCCTGAAGTACCTGTGGATGCCATGCAGAGGGGAGCCTCTCCTGTAGCACTGCAGAAGGGACAAGGTTTAAGATCCCTGGTGCTCTGTGTCTGGCTAGTTCTGTGTATTCTGATTGCTGGGCCTTCTCTCCTAGGGCAACCCAGCTTTCTCTGTGCACACCTTGGGAAGATGGAGAGCATGGTAATTGTTCCAGAAAGCAGGCACCTAAAACACTGCCAGCTAGGTCCTCTCTGGCCCTTACACTTAGGAATCAAATTCCCCCTTGGGAACAAAAAAAACCCACCTACAGTTTAATGTGATAAAATGTTTCATACTTTCCAGTAACTAAATGAGTAGGAAATGGAAGAATTTCCATTCTGGAAAGTTAAGGAATTGTTATTAGTAAATGCAAGTAATGCTGTGGAGTTTAAATTTCTGAGGAAGTCTGTGTTTATCTTGGGGAAGATAGTAGAGCTGATCTGTTTTCTAGATTTTCATGGCCCTGATGAAGTAATATTTTGCAAATGTTGTTTACAGTTTCCGTCTTACAAAGCTGTATTATGTATATATGCATGTATACATATATCTATATCTCCTTAACTAGACGTTCTATAGGGAATCCAAATAGCACGTGAAAAGCTAAAAATGCTTTTGCAGAATATACATCTTGCTTTGCCTGTAAGTATCTGACAGAGATAAGAGATTTATATGATTATTTTTATGGTTATCTTTTTACTTTACTATCACAGCCAGCAGGTTTAAAAGACAAAGTTTTAGTTAAGGCACAAAAAATGCAGACTTCCACATAAAGAATAGTATGATAAACACAAAATGCTTTCAAGCGATCATAATTTTGCCCAATTTAAAAAAAGGACACACTTCATAGCTGTAGAGCAGCACATGGCTAGATGGAAAGAAAATTCCACCGAGTATTTTATCAGCTGGCTGCCATTCTCTGTATGTGAGCCAATAAAAATGGAGAATTTTATTGAGAAGCAATAATTTCCTCTATATCAACTCTTGCAAGCTCTATTACATCAAACCCCAAATGTGCTCACAGAAACAAAACACCCTTTTAAATGTTTTCCCAAGATATGATGCAGCCATTCCATCTATCATTGGACCCCACTATTTTAACCAAACATGCTCACATTGAGGAGGCAGAGGCCTGAGCTGCAGATAGCACAGCTATGCAAAAGGACTACAGGCTTCCTAAGGCTTTATATAATTTGTTTGTTTGTTTGTTTGTTTGTATGTTTTTAATTTTGGGGTTCAAAATCATGGGCTACCTTGGATGTGAGGTAACACAGCTCTAAAAGGCAATGGCAGGAACAGCACAATTTTATCGAACAGCTCCTGTTACACAGGGAAGGGATGTGAAAAGCTTTTCAACACAGGAAGCCACAGTCACTCCCTTGACCAGAGGCAACACTTCAAACCAAATTAAATACAAGTCAGCTGACTAGAAGAGCACCTGCATATTCCCAGAACCATTAAGCTATTGGTCTCTGGGACTTGACCATGTGAATCAAAATGGAAGTCAAATAATTTTTGATGACCTTGGAAGGCATTAGAGCTGGCCTGCAACCATTTACACCTTTACTGCAAAGCTTTGCTGATGTGCTGAATTTAAATAATCTCCCATTTTGCAGTTGGCTGAGATGGATAAGAGGCTGTCCTTTTGACTTTGGTCTCAGCTGGCTACAATAAATAAATCCATTCTTTATTTATATTTTTTTTGTCCATATAAAACTGCACTAACTCTGCAGGCACTCGAAGGCCAGAGGAACCTACTACAGTATGTCAAAGTGATCGTACTCTTGCCACCAGTGCCAGCTTATGATACTACCTTTGGTCAGTGGCTTAGTTACAACTGAAGGCAAGCCAAGAGATAAAAATTAGGAATAACACCCTAACAATGTGCAGATGCATTCCAGCCTTAGATAAAACCAGGGATAATAGTAGCAGGCAAAGGAAACTCCTTCCCCTCCAGTGGCTGGCAGTACACAGGCTCCAGCACTCTCGGGGGCTCTGAAATAAATGTATACCCCAATACGGAGGCAGGGTTTGGTCTTCAAAATAAAGAGGTAGAAGCCAGGTGGAAAAAGTGCTGTGTTTTCTGGATCTCCTATTTCTAGCTCTGAAACTCTTCTTCTGGAGTTTGGTGGAGTACAAAGCCTGTGCTGCCTGAAGCTGCCTGAACCCATGGAAACCGTGAAATGACCCAAGTCAGTGCCACGCAAATGTTGAACTGTCTGACCTGAAAAGCCTCACTCAGCTCTTGTTCTTGTTCTAACTGCTGACCACCAAACTACCCATCAGAAAACAGCCCCAAACCCTGAGTGGGTTCTGGAACTACATGTCAGTGCTCCACAGCCAAGGTGGTGGGAAGTCACGCTATATCCTAATAGGAATGCACTTAGGAAACACTGCTCCTTAGGCTCAAGAATTAACATTTGTTTTGAGTAACCAAACAGTTCACCCTCAGTCAGCATTCTTTCTTTAAAGCCCATAGAGGCAAGGACACAACCTTTTTACAATATTTGTGGCCAAATATCTATCTCCATCTGAAAAAAACCCTCTAACCTGGGAAAATATGCAGCAGGGAAATATGTCCTTCTTTGCCTTTTGATCAAAAGCTTTTCATGCAGCTGAATCAGGCACCAATAAGTGAACACTGATCATACCAGCAGGAAGAAAACAGCTGTTGACACCAATGGGAACAGCCCTGCTGTATTGATGCCTTAAGTGGCCACCTAAAACACAGAGACTAGACAAGAATTAAGAGAATAAAAGAAGGTATTTATCTGAAGGGCCTTCAAAGGTACAGCCTGGGCAGTCAAAGGCTCACCCAAGATGGACCCTGGGTCATGAGTTCTTCACACTTTTATAAGCTTGGTTCATTTGCATATCAGGGTTATTTCTCCAATTATAACCTCAGTTTCATGATGGAATTACCCCAAGTTTGCCCCCCTTTAGAGGCTTTTAGTTTACACATTTTGGGCCTGGTGCCCTTGGAGTGGAAGCCTGCAGAGGTTTGTTGTGTCTGACCAGCATGAGAGAACAGCAGCTCACAGGCCACAAGAAACTTCAGAGTTACACACCAGGCACTGCAGGATTTGGAAAACATTAAAATTAAAACCTAAGGCATCAGTATCATCTCATTTAATGATGCACTGCTTTTGCACTTGATATTTACCTCTTTGAAGCTGAGTCCCACCCCCAGTGACACATCATCTTCCTGCAGACTCAATATACACGAAAAGGTTCATTAGTCAAAGCAAAGTTTTCTCCAATTTGTCTGCAGCTGGCATTCCTGTATAACACAAAATGAAATAAACCATACAGTGGTCCCAAAATTAAGATCCCAGCAGTATATAGGCAGAGTACTTAGTTTTCTCAAGGGTACCTAGCCTGACACTGGAGACAGGGGCATGGAGCCCTGTCACGGAATCCCTGATCTGTCTTTACAAAGGTCCTCAGTGAGGTAATTTTAAGAGGTGCTGACTGTGTTTTAGCTTGACTTTGAGCCTCTATTTCAGGGTGAAATAGGTCCCTAGGAGCACTGGCAGCCACAGTGCTGTCTCTGCAATGATCACTGCAGGTAACTGCAGTGCCACTGGCAGGAGAGGGCAAACAGTGGGAGTGAGAGGAGCTGCCATCCCCTTCTGCCTGAGAGGAGAGAGAGGAAGAGGAGGAGATGCTCCAAACACTAGGCTTGGGCGTCGCTTTCTCTTCCCTTCACTAAATTGAGCCAGATTTAGACACACGGTGTTCTGAAAAAAAAAAAGTTAAAAAAACCCCAAAAAATTAAAAATGAAAGGAGTCTCTCTAGAAAAATGTTGAAATTAAATATTCTGGCTTTTCAAGTTTCCAAGTTTCCTCCATGTTCTTGACTGAAAACATTGCTAGGAATTTAACCTAAAGCCTCAGACAGTTTCAGACAATCCAAACCTGCATTTCAGGGAATAGAGATACCTAACATATGTCAGTGCAAGGCTGCTGACCATTTTTCCCAACAGAATACTGGAGCTCTCATATGTCACTGAGAGCTTAGAGCATAACAAATTTCTTTTTGTTTGCAGCAATTTCCTTTAGTGCTCAGTGAATTACCCTGTCACACATTCAACAACTTGTTTTCATATTGCTACAAGCAATTCTGCTGGATGAAATTAATGTAGTAAAGTCTATTCTCAGTTTTTATTAAGCTCTCTTGGCTGAGGAAATATCAATATTTAGTAGGAAGATGGGGGAGGGAGTGTAAGCACAAAGGTTTCACTTTTCTCTCTTGTATCTAAAAAAAAAAAAAAAGTATTTAGTTTCATGAATGACAGATCAATTCAGACGAGTGGCCACATTCTGCTGAGCACCAGTTGCAATCACAAAAATTTCAGGCTTCTTGTGCTTTGAAGTTAACAGAGCTGGCACAGGCAGTACTATAAAAAGAAGCAAATAACCTGAAAGAAATGTAAAGGCCATGAATACTGTTTAATGACGTGACTTTGGAGATGCCTATGTGAGAAAAGTAATTAAAACCTGGGCAGTAGGGAGAACAGGAAGAAAACTGAGAAGCAGTAATTAATTAAAAATATTATGATGCTTCTCACTGCAAATTCTGTAATTTTCACAACACAGCAGAAGCTAGAAGTAGTGCCATGTAACTTCAGGATGCTGATCTCTGCAGGATATAGACACCTACCCAATAAAGTATATCTAATAGATGAATAAAAGAAACAATTGTTTCTACTTCAGCATGATGGCGTGATGGTGAACTTTGATGGCATCCTAGTAAAACACATAACATTTATTGCTGTGATAAACTGCTCTTGAGGGAGTGATTTCCCTGCCCTCCCAGCTGGAGCTGTCGTACTGCAATGACAGAGTGGGTAAGGAAGGGACGGAACAATAGAGAAGTCAAGGAGCTGGAGCCTGACCTTAACAGAGTGGGTGGTATTTGCTGCAGTCCAGAAAAGCAAATAACTCACTCAGAGGTGATAGATTTTACTGGGGAGTGGAAATAACAAAGCTGAGAAATAAAGTGGAGCAAACATGGTATGAAAGCATATTAAAGTAATTGAAGGAGGGGATTTACTTGTCAATAGATTCAGCTATTCAGGAGAGAGAGAGGGGGGAAAAAGCAAAAGAGGGGTGAGAGAACAGAGGAAAGAGGGACAGAAAAAGAAAAAAGAGAGAAGAATAAAAAAGGGGAAAAAAGGAAAAAAGAAAAAAAGAAAAAACAACAAGGCTCACAACTGCAAGGTGTTCTTGATTAAATGCATCACTCAGTGACATGTCCAAAACACACCAACCCACTTCATGGAACACCTCGTCTGACAGCAAGGGTGTAATTGAGTAGTTGGTACTGGAAAATTTGTTTCTGTTTTCCCTTTTTGAGACTAGGGACTGCAGGGACCTACAGCCTACAGACAGGAGCAACATCCTCCTTGGTCTCTATCTCAGTCAAGAATGTGAAGCAGCAAACCCAGGTTTTGAAAGGAGAGGGAGCTTTTTTTACACTTTTTTTTTTTTTTGGTGCATGAGCGTGTGTAGAGCAACTACTGGTCTGTTTTACTCATTCTTTCCCACTGCCCTCTTTTCCTGAGCATGAGAAAGGCCAGAGTTCTACTCAACGATCTAAAAAATTAAGAGCTGCTGTGGTACTAGCGACTTTAATCCAGTTGCATTTGCTGTGTGCAGACAAAACATGATATGGGTGGCAATATGTATGCTGGGAACTTGAAAAGGTGTCAGTTTTACAAAGCTGAAGTAAGTCAGTGACTTGACTGACCAAAGAGTGGTATTGTTCAAGGACATTCTATTTGCTTAGCAAAACATAACAGATTGACAGGAAAAAGTAATCTGACTGAAAGGAGACATGGAAGCTCCAATAAGTTATAGATAGGCAAAGAGAATGAAACAAAAAAAAAAGCATCAGTGTAGTGAAGTTACAAATTTATATCTCTCATAACTGATTTAAAAAGGAAGGTAGAAAAATTGATAAAGTATCCATTGTCTATTCTGCAGGGGCTTTTTTTCTAAAATGTGTGCAATAAAACATTCTTTCACTCAGTTTGAGGTACTTTTATGGCTCCTGTTCATATTGCATTAAAGTGCTTCAAAACAGAAAGGTACTTAATTTTACAATGTAATTTTGAGAAGCAGATGTCTCTTTTGCCTCAATGTTACAGAAGAGAAAACGCCACAGAAATATTCTGAGTCAATGTCAGATGGGATACGTACAGTGATAAAGCACGATGAATCCGGAAATTTCTGGGTGCGAATGTGATTTGCTGGTCACTCTTTCTCCAAGAATAAAAGCAACTGCCTGTTTGAATCTATTATTATTATTATTATTATTATTATTATTATTACTACTACTACTATACAAAGGTGTTGCTGGAGACTACGGATATCCAAATACCTTTAGACCAGCAGACAAGAAAGAGCTGATGCGTAAGACGTTGATAAGGCACGACAGCTCACACACCTAGACATAATCAGTTCCTAGAGGAGAAGGACCATGAAGCAGCTGCTGGCCCCTGCAGAGGCTGTGTAGGTTCCAGTGCCTTGTGGCATGAGTCAAACCT
Organism: Mohoua ochrocephala; assembly: GCA_013398855.1. NCBI lineage: Eukaryota > Metazoa > Chordata > Aves > Passeriformes > Acanthizidae > Mohoua > Mohoua ochrocephala. The sequence goes on from VZTA01004751.1 coordinate 182,654, forward strand.
AAAGGTGGACTTGACTGAAGAGAATTAGAAGTGATGTTACACACTGTGACTGGCAAATTGCCATCATCTTCAGACTGTTCTTTACTCGGGATGATGGAAACCAGGGGCTGTGCTGATGGTCACTGAAGGGGTCATCAGATTAGATGTTTCTAAGCACATCGAAGAGTTTTAACTTCTTTCTGATCTAGAGAGAATGGTAGGACAGGAGAATTACTCCATAAGTCACATAATTAATTATAAGGATATGGCCAAATACCTCTGCTGCACAACAGTGCCATGATTATTATTTTTCTTTTTCTTAAAGCAGTGTCTCCCAAAAAACTCAATGGCAACCGGCAGCTTTCTCATCCCACATCCTGCTCCACCGTCTCCTCTTCCTCTCCAGGCTCCAAGGCATGTAGGGAGAACTCAGCCACTAGGATGCTCTAAGAAAAGGCTGCAGCACCCCCACCCTCAGACTGTGCCAGTGTTTGCATTCCCAGGGGTGGTCTCCCCTTACCCAGCAGCACACCTGGCCCAAATACACTATCTTTAAAGGAGGTTGGGTTCATGTTAGTTGGGGGACAGAGCATTTGGGGAAGCCCAGTGAAAGCCAAGGCAAACATACCTGAGAGGTGCTTCTCCCCAGGAAGCCCAGAGGCTCACGGCAAAACTGCTTTCCACACCCTTGTTTCCATCCTCCTTTTCCCTTACCTGCCAGCTTTGAGAATCCCACTTGTCAGAATATTATCCTACCTTTTCTGTTGCAATTACCCTGCAGGTCAGCAGCAGGCTGCTTGTCCTCCACTCAAAAACATAGCATGGTATAAACAACCTCTTCTGGAGAAGGAAAAACAGGAGGGACGATTACAGCAGCACAAGGACCTAGATGGGATGTTCAGCTCTGTGCACATCTAAGAGGAGCATGATTTCCAACTGCAGCCAGACAGCATTTTCTTTGCATCTCTAGATTACATTAATGCGTTTTGCGCTGCAGAGGCTGTGCTAGCACAGTTGTTTGCTCACTTGTGCAAACTACAGACACCCACCAGGCACAGAGCTCCTGCAAGACTTCTTCCCCTTTGATCCCAACCCCAAATGGTGTGCGGCAGTACACAGCATAGCTCTGTAAACACCATCACTCAGATCAGCACTTTTTCTGTCCAATTCATAGAATTTTATTCTTTTTTCATACTCTATTTTAAAAATATATGTGCTTTTATATATATATATTTATATATATAAATATATAAAAATATATTTTAAAAAATATATATTTACCAGAGTAGTTTTTAGTAGTTTTTATTAATGAATCCTTTATGTCTTACAACTCCTGCAGAGCTGATAATTTGCTAGAAAAATTATAACGGAAGGATCCCATGGAATGCTTTAAAACCAATTTTCAATTTGGTTTTTGTCTTTGTACACAGTCACACAAAGACTTTGAGTGTGCCAGTTGTTCCAACTGAGTTCTTTTAATCTTTTCATCTGTACCAGAACCAAACCTGCCCCCAGTTTGAGCTGCACCATATAGCTGTGACTACTTAGGTAAGTCATATAATACCATCTTCTCCAGCAAAAAAAGCACTTCTTTTGGAAGAGAGACATAAATCTCCCCAGAGAGCGAATTTCAAACCTCTGGGCTGCTGGATGGCCCGAATGCTTGCTGAAAGCAGACATAAAATAAAGAGCCTGCATTTAGGAATGGCATGGATGGCTGAGGCATTTCCTTCTCCCCTCCTGCTCAGCTTGCTCCAGGTACTGTTCAGCCTTGGACACACTGCATATCTTGGGGAATTTGTCCTCTCTGATCTGGGCTGGCAAAGTTGTTCTGAGCTGCTGGTCCCTCAGCAGGACCCCCAGGAGCAGAGGGTGCTGTAGGTGAGGTTTCAATAAGACACAGCCCTTCTTTCTCAGCTGGCAACCAACCTGTCTTGCAGGGGACGGCTCGGCATGGCGGGGTAGTTATCCCTTCGTGGTGGAGGCACCAGGAAGGGAGATGTGAGAGCTCTACACATTTCTCTGTCAGAACCACTACACTGCAGCCAGTTCACTTGTAATATCATTTGTGTGCACATGTTCAATAGGTCCTTGCAAGTGCCACAGCGAGACTGTGATAGAAAGTACATATAAACCAAAATACGCAAAATAAGTAATTCTTCATAATTCACTATGACATCCTTCCTTTAATTTAAACCTAATCAAGGAATAAGAAACTAAAAACAGCTGTAAGCATTCACATTACATCTCTCCAGGGAATTGTACATAAAGTTAGGATTTGTTTTCACCCAATGGAAATTTTGCGATTTCACACAGCCACTCTTTTTGTTTAAGCTGCTTCTTTATTACATTTTCCATAACAGAATTTACAGTCTCCACAAAATAAAAAGCAATTCCATGGCATTTTCCTTGCCTTACCTTCTCCCGCTCGAAACATGAAAAGATTAAACGCATAAGTGTTTCTAGTAATCTGGCTATCTCAGCCATAAATTCAGCAGGCAGGAAAGACTTTTTTTTTTTTATCAGTAAGATGTGCCTGGAAACTGTGCATGGCCCAGCATGACACACACATTTATTTTTTAAATTTTTTTTAACAGTTCATACGGTAAATAAGCTTTTAGGAAACCGCATCCAAAAGCATTTTAAAGTCCTCTTCTCCCACATATATCAATCCTGGCCAGCATGGTGAGTTCAGAAGCGAACACTTCCAAAGCTTAAAATGCTCCACCGAGCATTCCAGTCGGGAGCTGCCGTTGGAGAGCACGAGGGAACGCGAGCCCTCACAGCACAGAAGGACACAGCCCCCAGACCGCGGCCATCCAACAGCACCTCAGCTGTTGAAGGGAGCAGGGAGGGACCTGGCGGCAGCGTGAGACAAGCAGAAGCCTGCATCCTCTGCATCCAGCGGGAAGCAATAATCCAATTACAGCCCTCGGTCCCTCCGAAAGTTGGTCACTCATGAAAGTTTTAAGAAAAGTGCTTGGCTGCTGAAGCTCGCTCAGATAAAGTGCAGAGTATTTGGGAACAGCGATGCCTCATGAGTCCAGAGTTAATGCTAGCAACAGCCTCTTAATCCGTACTTAATAACTGGGCAGAGTGAAAGGCTGACCCAAGGCAAAGTTTAACGATAAAGGCTGGCAATTAGAGCTATTGGTAACAATTAGTTTTTCTGCAAATGTGCTTTCCGTGGTGGGTAGTGTAACTACTAAACTTCCAGACATTTTAAACTATGTTTTTAAAAATGTGACATTCTCATCTACAAATACTGCATGAGACCATTGCCTGAAGTTAAATGCAGGAGTAGCGGCAAGATCTTGCAGAAAAAGGCAACAGATGCAGTTGTGACCTTTGGCTATGATCACGGGCATGAGTGTTTTCTTCTTCATGTACAGGAGGAACTTAAGGAAAAAAAAATTTCCCTCACAACAAAAGATTTTGAGCGTGACCTTTTAGAGCAAGGAAATCATAATGCTACAAATTTGCATCACCTGAGAGCCAATTGCCAAGAGTGGTACTGTCCAGGTTTAGCAGAGGACAGACACAGGTCTTTCCAGACGAATCCCCCAAAGCGAGTGCCTGCTTAAGTTAAAACGAGCACATAAACAGGGCCCATGTGTTGCACTTTGAGACGTGGGAGCCCAGGAGCGTGACTTCCAATGCCTTTGGTGCAAGGCAGGGGGAATTTTGCAGCCACTGACTTTCAGGGGAGCATCAAACATGGCTGGATGCTCCTCTCCATGCCCGGAGGCGCTTTCTGTTCAGGGTTGCAGCCAGATTATACCAAGGCTTTGAACTTCCGACACACTCAGGGGACAGAGTGAGGGATGAAGATGTCCCTCGCACTTGGCAGGACTAACAGCACTGCACTGTCCTTCGGTGTCAGTGTGATGAAATCCTCCTGGAAGTCACTGGAGCAGCACCATGTACCTCTTATTATACACCTGTAATAGTAATGTTGGAACTGAAGTGTTGACATGCTTTTCATTAGGGCAAAAATGTGCCTGTTGGTTGGAGTACAAGAAAGTTGTGGGAGGAAGTGGGAATTAGGCAGTAGAAGGAAAACAGGAGAAAGAAGCCAGCTAAGAAAGGCCTGGCTCTGCCCTGTTTTTAACAATTGCCCAGGTTTTAAACTTCAAATTTTAGGTTTTAAATACGTGCATTATAAAACTGGTGAAATTTTCTTCTGTGTTTTTGGAACCTTCTTTTGTCTTTTTTTTTTTCCCCCAGCAATTACATATTTAATTCCAAAGGAAAATGAAAAGGAAAGAGAAATAGAGAAATATGAAAAGTAGGCACTCAAAAGCATATTCTACTAGACCATTAATATACGCCTGAGGTATAGAGAAGAGCAAATTTGGACTTGAGGCAAGAATTCATGGCCTACTAAAATACATATTATCATGCCTTAAAGATGCAGTCTGGAAGAGTTAGACTTCCACTTAGCAAAGACAAAAAGCATTTAACAAATTCAGATAGCACAAATGCATTTTATATATGGTAGTGCATAAGCTGAAAAATACTTCTGACCTATATAATCAAATTAAATTATTGTTAAAATAATTTGGAACCTATCTAGGTTCCAGAATTGTTTTTAAGAAAAATATGTACACATACATATATATATCCTAAGATAAATATACTCCTGTGTACAACACACAAACATTTATAAAACTTTTTAAATCACTACTGATAAATCAAGGTAGCTTTTCTCAAAAAGCCTAATATTCATGTGCCCCATGTAGTTCAAATCAGGACAAGCCAAATCAAATACTGTTCATGAACAAAAACAGGTACATGCAATTCTTAAAACTAGTTTTATCTGTTATTGGAGCATTCTCTCTTGTGTGGGTGATTGTTTTCTCTGTTTGTGTTTTCTCTTTTTGCCTTTTTTTTTTTTTTTTTAAGCCTGGAAACTGCTGCCACAGAGAAGTCTGGCAGCTATAACCTCCAGCTAACTACTAGCAAATGCTAACATGCTGTAAAGTGGAACATTTATACAAGATCCATCTGGTGCATACAAGTAGGAATCCAAGATTTAAAGCCATTACATTGTGCATGTGCATTTACACCTTCACCAAAGTTGGCAAAAAGAGTAGATTTTACCCCATGACTCCAGTAGTAAAAGGAGTGGTGTGAAACATGTGCTGACCTACGCTCCTCCATCCAATTGTAGTTATTATATACTGCTCTTTGGCATGTTACATCCCAGGCTTCATGCCAGGAGTAAATTAGTTCAGTCCTGAACTTGCCTATCAGAAATTAAATAGTACAAGAGTGAAACATGCCTATAAAGGATTAGAGTAGCTGAGCATTTTCTTTTGATCAGTCTTACAGATTTGAAAAGGCAGTCCACGGGGTCTGGTAAACCCAGCAATACTCCCATCAAAAGGACGTCTCAGTTGACTCTTTTTGCCATAACTGAACAGTGAGGAGAGAAAAACAGCTCTGAGCTTTTTGCTATTCTTCATGAAGCTTAGACTTCCTCAACCACATGCCCAACTTTTTAGTCTTTTTCCGCTCAGTACATTCCCATCCCCTCAGGCAGAGCCGACCTGGGTTTGTCAGCAATATTTTGCTTTATATTTATACAGGAGGTATAGAAAAGAAATATGCAGAAATTACAACAAAGCATGCAGGAATTAATGACAAACATAGCCATCATCATGCTAAAAAAAGGGGGGGGAAAGGCTGACAGAAAAGGGTTTTTTTAATACATACATTTACACTACCAGAGAAATCCAGGTTGCCGTTGGAAGCAAGCCCCGATGCTTAAGGCATTCACGTATGCCCTCTGCCGTCTGTCCCGGCGAATTCCAGCGCGGACTGACCGCCTCTCCCGCAGGAAAGCGCCGGTTCACAGAGCAGTTCGGGGTGAGCGAGAGTCCTTGCTCCGAGCGCGTTCGCCCAGCTCCAGCGCAGCGCAGCCCAGCCGCAGCCCCAGCCGAGCGCACCGTGCCACGGCGTCCGCCCCTGCCGCGATCCCACGGGCCCGCTCCGCTCAGACACGGGGCCCTCCTCAGGCCGCCCATTTCAACACCAGGTGGCACCAAATAACAAGTTTCAACAGGGTGGCTCGGTTTGGTTTGTTTCTTAGGGGTTTTTTTTGCAAATTGGTGAAAAGAAATGTGCGATAGTGTAAAAAACGGGCGAAAAATCCAAAGACACAAACAAAACCCCGAAACCAACCAAGCAAACTCAAACCAAACCAAAAAACGAACAAACACAAAACCCCAACAAACCTCAGAATGAATTTGGGGTGAGTTCACCAAGAGCAATGCCTCCATCTGAATGGCGATGGGGAGAGACGGAGGGGCAGACAGGCACTCCTGGCTTCACCTGCCTGTGCAGATGCTCATTTGGGGACCTGACAGCAGTAACTATCTCAGCAGCTCACAACAAACACATATTCCTCCTAATTAACTGCTACAAACTGCACCAGGTTTCTGAGAGGGGCTCTCCTTGCCACCACCATTTGACAACACAGCTCAATCGGATCATAACACGCCAACAAGAGCAAGGCCAGTACTTTGGGAAAGGAGAAATCATGGGTTTGGAGCGTGTAAGCGCACATGGCACACGCTGGACAACCAGCAGACATGATTTGCACCCTACACTTTGGTCGTCCAGACAGTTCCCTCTTTGCAATAGCCCAAGTGCAAACTTTACATGCTGGGCACAAAAACGGGTCACGCACACAAAAAAGAGTGGTGCATTCTCCCCTGCAGGATATTGCTCAGAAGACCAATGGCACAGGAGGATGAACTGGCTGGCTTGCTTTCATCATAGAAACATACAGTAAGCTGAGCTGGAAAGGACCCACAAGGATAACTGAGTCAAACTCCTGGTCCTGCACAGAACAGCCCCAAGAGTCACACCATGTGCCTGAGAGCATTGTTCAAACACTCCTTGAACTTTGTCAGGCTGGTGCTGTGACCACTTCCCTGGGGAGCCTGTTCCAGTGCCCAGCCACCCCCTGGGTGAAGAACCTTTTCCTAATATCCAACCTAAACCTCCCCTGACACAGCTTCAGGCTGTTCCCTCAGGTCCTATTGATGGCTACCAGGAAGCAGATATTGCTGCCTGTCCCTCCACCTTCCCTTGTGAGCAAGTTGTAGACCCCTTCTTTCAACATCTTCATAATCAATTATAATTTTAGAAGCATTGTAACCCTACCTGATATGAAGGTGTCATACCGTGGTGTTTCACAGAACCATGAAACTATTGAAAGGGACTTTTGGAAGTCACAGAGTGTATTTGTCCAGCTCAAAGAAAGGCTAACTTAAGCTAGACCAGGCAGTTCAATGTCTTTTGCTATGAAGTTTTAGAAACCTCTCAGGTGAAAATCCCAAAGCATCTCTGCTTTTTAAAATTGATATAATGAAAAAAGTTATTCTGGTTGGACTCTGTGTGTGTGTGCACCAGAAAAGCACACTCGAAGCCCACCATGTAAGCTGTTGAGAAGCCACAGTGCTGCCGTAGGGGATTTTCCAAACTGAGGGAAAGGAAAGCCTGATTACACAAGGTTAATACAGTTATTTTAATTATTGTCTTTTACATGCTGCAGGTGTTCAATCTGATGCCAATTATTTAATTTCATTTCCTTTGCGGGATGCAAACGGGAACGATCAGAATTTAAATATTCACATCTTCCAAAGGACAGAGGCTGCTCATAAACTCATAAGCAGAGACTTAACCCTGAAGCCTCCCTAGGTTCTGACAGTAAAAGAAACTCAAGGTGCTGATAGAGACTGTCCAGCAGATGAAGCGTGGATATCCCAGGCGAGGGTTGTGCTCTCTCAGGATGAAAACACAACCTGTGGGTACCAGCTCTCACAGCCCGAGTCCCCATTGCCTCAGGGCAGAGCAACAGGGAGGGCTGGGCAGTGGGAGGCAGAATGAAATACATCATATTACCTCTAAAAATATGGATGTTTGCACTATACACACACGCTGTATGGCCACTGTGCAATCAAACTAACCCTATGGACAGGTTCACAGTTATGTAAATGTATCAGTTATCTCGATTGTAAATTCTCCAGGCAATGGAAAGTTTGGGGTGTGGTCAGCACTGTCAGAACAAGCAAAGAACCAGCACAAAGCCACATAGGAGCCATCTGTCTTATCAGCTAAAAAGGTTGTGTTCAAGTCAGGCTTTAACTAATACAAAGAGTTTTAAAGGAGAATTAATTTTGAATATAGTCAAACAGCCTGTTTAAAAATGTCAGTAAGGAAAGCTAGTTCTGCATTTTAATACTTACCACTGCATTTTGAAGATGAAGCTGTCCAAAGCTGATTATACAAACCTCATTCACTGCCTTCTCCTGCAGTAAGGAGGTACAATTTCTGCAATGTGCTTCCTGTGATGCCTCCTCTTTCCTTTCTGATTTACACTGCTGGGGTACAATTTAAATCACACCTATCATAAACTCTGCAAACTAAATGTCTTCAGACCTTCAACTAGGCCATGAACTTTAAAAAATGTTTTCTATCTTATTGAGTAATCAGGCAGGAGTCTTGAATGTTGTGTTCTTAAATGGCAGGATTGGCATCCTTCCCAAATTTCGTAGCATTAGGGATGTTCTCTCTCTCCACCACTGAAGAGACAAAGGGCACTGCTGTGACTTCCTTCCTTTAAGCAGAGGTTCAGGAAGGATGGAAGGAACGATGCAATTCTGCAAACTTCAGATCTAATACCTGCAGGTCAGGATCACTGTTCAGGGTGGTGATGATGGGTATAAGAAATTGGACACCAGCTTCAGTAAATGATAACTTATTTTTTCTTCTGTGGCAGTTGTATTTTTCAACGTTGGTCATTAACATCTAAAGCAAATCATTATTTAGGTTATATTTTTACTTTTGACAGGGTGAAAAAGTTTAAAGAATCGATTTTCCTTACTAGCTCAATCTCTCACTTACCTACTCTGAAGCTGCCTGGCTCACCAAAAAATTCTGCTCTTCATCCACACATAGTTCCATAAAGGACAAATTAAAATAAGAAAATATTGCTTACATGAGTAAAAGGTTGCAAGACTGGACACCAATCGCACAATATGGAGAAATGGGGATCAGATTCCTCTGACAAAAGATCAAGGGCATATTCCCACAAAACTTGAGGGAAGAGTTCAAGCAAATCAAACAAAGAACCTTTCTCAGAGAGCTACTTGCATGAATGTGACAAGACCGCGTTCTTGCGTATTATGTGAACTTAGATACTTTCAATGACAATGATACTGTGTTTGCCTCCTAGAACTAAAAAAATATTTCATATTCTACAGAATCTTGCTATAACTTCTCATTTTTTCTTTGTAACCAAACACAACTAATTTTCAAGAGACTGATAGATGCAATAACAGATGCACAAAACCAGCTTTGAGAGCCCTGAAAATCCCTGGTATATTTAATCCATAAGATCTCACAGGATGGATACAGACTTTATATCTTCCTGAACTGTGTAGTCCTTCTCTACCTTTTAATCTTGTGCAGGAACACCTTCTCCATCATCAGGCAACTACGTTACACTTCACACTTTACAGACTAATCTTTATTCACAACCCCTTTTTTTGTTAGAAGTCTCATTTCTTCAGGAAATCCATCAAGGAAGGAAGTTCCTCAGCATTCTGACCTCCCCTCCCATACACGTCTTTAACAATGATAACAGACAGTTCCAGGGAGCTGGTATAGGGAAATATTATCCCCCACATCCATTAGCCACCCTGAGCAGAACCAAGCCTTGGAGTTTAAGACAAATCCCAGCTACTGAGCAGGCAGTGCCAAAACAACCTGTAAATGACATGTAACCTCCTCAAAGCACAAACTGGAAAAATAAAAGCCCAAAGGAGTATGTGGTGCCTACCAAAGAGACTTTTTTAGAAAAATCATTACCTACCTAGCAAGTAAGTGTGACCAGCTAGGGATAAGCTGTGGTCACTCCAAGGCTGATTTATTTCACTTCAGAATCCACCTTTGGTATGCTCCTATAGCGTGCTGTTAAGAGCACTCATACTTTTACATTTTAAATGCCTTGGGGGTCTGGGTGGTGGTGTCTGAGCTTTACATGTGAGAGGACAGTGCTAGAACTGGAATAGCAAATAAAGATAAGAAAAAATAGCAAATCAGCTATGCTTAGGTTTGTTTTTCACATTAAATTAGGTTCATCAACAAGTAATACGAGAGCAGAAATGAATTCTTATCCAACAGGAGAACTTACAAAGTCATTAATTGGGTTAGATCTACCATGGAGAAGGCAAGCAAAGGAAAGAGCATAGCAGTAAACACTGCAGGAGTATTCAAACCACGAGAGTCTTCACACTTTTCAGCAAATCCAGCTTTATAGAATACAATTAACAACAAATTATATTCCTATTGGATAACTAAAAGCCCTCTAGAACTGGCAGAATGAGGACTAGGATTTAAGTAAGCCTTCCTATATTAAGTTGGCGAGAAAGCAAACCCAAGATATTTAATGCAAACAGCTTTCAAGCACAAACTTCTCGTGATGACGTTATAAATGGTGAATATTCACCACCTAGAAGGCAATTTGCTGCTTTGCATGCAGCTATTTTCAAGGACAGGTTTGACAAACTGCACAAGCTCTTTTAGTGACAGTTTCTATTTCAGGGTACAAAACCAGTCCCTGAATTGTGCATGCTAATGTGCTGGTACTGACAAAAGCAATCTGGCAACACTGACTCAGAGTTATACGAGTTCAACAGTGAGGAACAGCACAGGCAAGAGGGGTTAAAGGGAAGTACAACTCAAACAATCATTTTCACTTGAGTTGTGAACGCCAGGGAGACAGTCCCATTACAGCACAACAAAACCAATAAAAATATGCAGGAAACAGGGACTGGGTAACCTTTTGAACTGGTTAACCAGCTCTCTCCCTAACGAGCATGCCTCAAGAAATGTGAAGAATGCTCACGCTTGGGTTGTCACCCTATGGACAGAAAGGCTTCTCTGCAATTGTTTCTGAACTATTAAAATAGAAACCATAAACCAAAAAAAGCCACAAAATGTTAATAATCTAGTGGGAACTCTGCTGCAAATGTTTGTCATCCAGGCAATTTAATTTTTATCTAAGATATATACACAAAAGCCAGATGAAACTGTTTCTATCGTTTACTTTCATAGAGGTATCTTGCAAATATGTCAATGAAATATTTTAAGGAGAAAGGCAATGCGCTGTAGGATGGCCCTGCTTGGGCAGGAAAGTTGGACCAGATGAGCCACTGTGGTCCCTTCCAACCTTACTCATTCTGTAATCCTCTATAATAAGTCCTGATCAATTTGGTGGTGAACAGGCTTAGGGCGATATATAGAAAATATTAATTTTATATAAATATTTACATAAATACACACAGATCAAATAATTTTTTTATTTTCCATGTGTTGGGCATAGCTTCAGCTTAACGCGTGCCAAGGTTGCTGAAGACAGCAGCAAATTGCTTCACTGCTTTTGCTTTATGCAAAGTTGTCCTTTTTCTTGGGCAACTTGCTGTCAAAACATGCTGAACTGTACTAGTTCTGTATTGAAGACTTGCATAATGTTTGCCTAACACTCAACTGTCAAGTCTTGCTAATACAATCAAGAGGCTGTGCAAAGATTATAAAGTAATAATTCAGTTTTAGACATTCTGAACATGATGTGTTAAAGTCTCCATTGAAGCAGGGACAGTGTGGAAAGTATTTTTGACAATGCTTTGGATTAAATTCTCAGTCATTCCAACGACCAAGGAAGACTGCATAAGAAGGAGGTGAGGACCTATACATACACATACATTATACACCGCATAAAAGATGTCTTGTAAAGATGTATATTATTTTCAAACCTTGGAAAACAGATATACTGTAAGATAACAAATTTAAATGCAAAGTTAAAAGCTCTGCAAACTATTTACAGTGATGACAAGAAACATGCAACAATGAAGTAGTCACCTAAGCACCCTTGAAGGAGCTACCAAGACCGTTGCTCATGGAAACCAAAATAGATTCTTTATTGACTTGAGGATCACCAAAAAAGGCATATGAAGACATCATTTTATACTTGTTTTCCTATTGAATTAGCATATATAAATATTGAAAAATAAAATAATATCAGAAGAGTAATACACTTTACTGTAGGGACCTAGGGAATAATGTAAAAAATATTCATTGCAAGTTGTATGCCCCGGGGAGAGAATAATTATCATCCCTGTTCAGCTTCTGCTCAGAAATAAAGACTGATTAGATGAAATTCATCTTTCCACAAATAACATCCTTTGTGGATTTTTCTGGATTATGATGATAGTAAACTACAACAGTAAGTGGTCTCCTTTAGTAGTTAAAGCTAAAAATCAGCTGCACTGACATATGTTACAAATAAGACCATGTTATTTGTCTCTGTTGCGTGTCAAGTCCAATATCATTCAAAAAACCATTTCAGCTGTGATTTGCAGTTTTGTTACCCAAAAGTCCAGGGAGCACTCTTTCTCAATGTCAGTTATGAATGCAATCTGTAGCTTGTACACATAAGACACCGAAGTTTTGTCTTGTTTTGAGTGCAGAATAAAAGTCCAGATTTAAAAGAGACTTCAGTAAAACTCCCCTTCATTCATTACATTAAAGAAACAGAGGCAGTATTTCACCTAGGGCCCACAGCAGACTTAACACAGCCCTTCCAGCAGCAAAGCACGCTGTCTCACTTCGCACGGGGAATGCTGCAGACTGTGGAGATGTTCCTCTTTTCATTTCCATCCTCTAAAAGAGCCATGTCTGCCTGAGAGCCAAAGATGTATCTTCTTAAAACATGTTTCAAAGGGCTGCAGAATGCAGTGTCTGCCAGCAGCAGTAATGTTTGGGTGAAACCTCTAAATTCCTTGCGTGGGGCTTCATTTGGGGTACATACATAGGTGTAATTAACAAATCTCAACAGTCTTCATCTCACAAGATATGAAATACCACAGATATCATGCAGCTCTATTAACACCAGTGGATTTGCTAGCTATTTTGTATTATCCCAAAAGCTGGTAGCATTTGTTATCAGTAGCTGTCAGATTCATGACCTGGAAAAAAATAGCTACAGTTCTGCTCAGGAGGTACAGCCCTGTACAGGTACAAAACCTTTGTAAATCAATTTGAAGCTACCAAGGGACCATGTAATTGAAGCTAGAGGTAAGAGTTCCTTGGATGAAAGAGGCCAGAGGGACAACTTTGCAAAAATAAGACAAATATTTAAGAACTGTCATTATTACTCTCTGTTAGTTACTAGAAAAACAAATGTTTTCCTGTCAATAGACATCTAAAATGACCTCATTATTACCTATCAACAAATGAAGAGGTTCTGTTGAGATTCAAAGACAAAATACCTTACAGCTTTTATACCCCAAAACTATTCCTGGCAGGTAAAGCAGGTGGAAGAACGTCACTGTGAGATGAACTGTGACTAAGTGCTAAGAGTCATTCAGCTTCTATCACAGCATCTGCAGTTTTCAGAAAGCTTTTGGCAAAAATCCCTCATCAGAAGCTCCTAAGGAAACTAAATTGCCTATTCATATTTAATGTTCAGAAACAAATGGTGGCATACACAATCACTTGCCACAACACAGGGAAGTTGCTGTTCTTCCAGGGCATCTGGGCTGTGACCTGACAAAGAGCGATAGGGACTGATAGGGAGTCTCCAAACAAAAGATTTGCTTTGTAAAACCACAATTACAGAAGCTCGCTCAAGATGGTGCACTCGGTACGGGTGATCACAGTTCAGAGCCTATGCTGCACCGCTAGCTGATTTTCATTTAAGTGAGGGGCTGAAATCACAGAGCAGATGAGGTTGAAAGGGACCTCTGGAGACCAAGCAGTCCAACTCTCCTGCAAGCAGGGTCAGCCACAGCAGTTTGGTCTAGCCTGTATTCAGCTGGGGTTTTAATATCTCTAAGGAGTTCTCCACAGTCTCTGTGGTCACTGTTTTACCTTCCTCACAGTTAAAGAAGTTCTTTAGATTTTGAGGTGGAATCTCCTGTGTTCAAGCTGGTGTTGATTGCCTTTTGTCCTGGCACTGGGCACCACTAAGAAAAGTCTGGCTCCTTCTTCTTTGCCCAACCCCCACCAGGTGTTTTTAGACAGAGACACACACACAAGACCTCTCCTTGGCTTCCTTTCCCCAGGCTGAAGAGTCCCGGCTCTTCCAGACTCTTTGTACAATAGATGCTCCAGTCCCTTAAGCACCTTTGTGGCTCTTCCCTGGTTTCACTCCAGTTCATCCACATTCCTTTCACACTAGGTCATGCAGATCTGGACCCAGCATTCCACAGTGTGTCTCACCAGTGAAGAGGGAAAGGATCACCACCCCAGCTTGCTGACATCACTCCTCCTCGTGCAGGCCAGGACACTGTTGGCCTTTTTTTCTGCAAGGGTCCACTGCTTGGTGCAATCCAGGACTCTCAGGTCCTACTCTCCCAAGCTGTGTTCCAACCACAGCCTAGTGTAGTGCATGGGGTCATTCTTCCTCACATACAGGACTTTGCATTTGCTTTTGTTGAACATCATGGTGTTCCTGACAGCCTATTTCTCCAGGCCCTTTACGTGGCAGCCTAACCATTAGCTGCATGGTATCCTCTCTCTCTCTCTGCTCCTGATTCTTTTGCAAGTTTCCCGAGGTTACCACTGCTTCCTCGCTCAGCTGTGGGCTGCCATCTCCTTCCCCTCTTGTCCTTTTTTAAAGCTGTCCTCCCTAGGTTGGCCAACCTGCTGGCAAAGATGCTTTTGCCTCACACAGTCACACTTGATACCTTTCAGGTCTCTGCTGGCTGTACAGCTGGGGTGAAAGTCTGAAGGCTGGATGAGCCTTTATGGCATCACCTTTAAGGTACACAACACCCCAGAGCTGAGCGCCCAGCAAGCAGCTTTGTGCAGGGGCACAGCTACCCTGGCAGGCAAAAGGCAGCAGTGTGGTCCAGGACTTCAGAAGTCAGTGCAGTAGCCATAATGTTTTTGGTGGTGGTGATTAAAGAAAACTATGTCAAACCTTATAATTAAGTTGGCAGGTTTTGTTTTTATTTTCATTTTTATTTTCTTTTACTAGACAGAAACTAGCACAGGTGATAGAGGCAGAGGAAATACCTCTCAGGTTTTCTCTCAGACTTCTGGCACCAGGCAGAATACTTCAGCAGTTGCAGAATACTCCACACCCTCAAGGCCAGGTGCCAGTACTAAGTATCAATAGCTAATTCCTAGCTAAACAGTGAAAAACCAGGCCCGAACAAAACCCAATAACATCCTGAATCATTAGAGAATCAGAGCAGGCATGGATTTCTAGGTATCAGACAAGCAACATCTGTGATGGCTGGGCGTCGTTTCTCAATTTAAAATAATTTTGTGATAGTACCTTCAGACTCATTTGCCAGCTTGAGACACCAAACTTTACATATGTACACACACTTACAACATGGACTCATTTGGCCTGTCTAGAAGGATAGTTCACAACATCGGCAGGTTCTGAGTATGCTGCATCCTCTCTGCCTTCATGGACAGCCTGAGCATGCCAACAGACCATTGATCTGAGAAAATACACTAAAAGACGCCTTCAGTACTTTGGGTCACCTGTTTTAACCAAGCACAGACTGCAGCCTGCAGAAAAAGTTGTGAAAAATGACAGTAAAACCAGGAAGCCAAAAATCAGAGAGAGAGAGAGAGTTGGGAAACAAAGGGGCTCTGGAACTCCACAGAAAACAGCTTCTGGAAGGAAAGCAGTGCCCAACAACGAAGACAAGAAACAGAAGAAATGTTGGATGAACAAGAACTACTGTACAGAACAAACAATGAACAGTGTTCCAGAAAACTCAGATGAATCCCCCAGGCTAATGCAAGCACAGGGTATAAAACAAATTATCAGATGCAAGAATTGCAAAGGCAATTGCAGAGTATTTAACAGCACATTTTCTTAAAAAAACAAACAAAAAAACCATCAAGAGAAAAAAAGGACAAAATTAAAATTGCACAAAATAAAAGGACAAAAAACTGTTTCCAAATACTTTTTCTGACTGACACAATAAATTTTGAGTAATGAAAAATGTGACATGAGGGGTATAACACGAGATATACACTTGCTTTACACTTATGTGTATTTGCAAAACGAACACATAAGATTTTTATCTTTGCTTAAAAACCCATTGTGCTGATGATTGAATCCAAGGTCCCTTACCCACTGTGATCCTGTAACAAATGATGACAGCAGTTAATATCTTAGCTCTGCTGGCACTGTCATTACTACTGGCATTACGTCTCCAAGGTCTTTATGCATCCCTACAACACTTACATTCCTTTATAATCTTCAAGTACAGTTTTAGACTGCATCATCTGCCAAAATCAGGTTCTGAGGCTCCTTATGGATCTCCTCATATGAGCTCTATGTATGAATGAGCCAGTTGACTCAAAGGTAAAGTGGTATCTTTTAAGAAGATTTAATGTGAGTGGAGATGCATCGCTATTTCTCACTGACAGCCTGCAAAGAGCTTAGTGTTGGTATCAAGGATACAAATAAGATGCAAAGTGGTTTTCGTTGACAGCAAAAAGCTAAACCTGTGTGGCTCGTGTTAAAAATGCAAAGCACATTTTAGAGTGCACTGGTACTTAAAAAAAAAAAAAAAAAAAAGGAGAAAAAGATCCTTTTCCCAGGGCACGTTACACAAATTTAGTCTAGAATAATGCTATATGTCAGAGGCAGCCATGCTTTTGCAGCTGAATATCAATGCTGCCTTTTCTTTCTTCCATCTCACCCTACCAGGGCCATTCTCCTTTGAAAACTACTTTTCTCTTACAGATTGCTGCTGCTACCTTGTCACACCCCCTCCTGCCTCCATCTGCCACTGCCTCCTCATGGGCCATCACTTCTTGCTGACTTCAGCCTGGGGAAGAGAAAAAAAACCCCCAAAGTAGCTCTACTTTGCACCTTACCTCTAATAATGCCATACCTCTTCAGACAGAAACAGGGATACACGTACATTTAAAAGAGTGTCTCTAAACGAAACGAGTCAAACACAATTCAGGATTACTCTCTCTAGACAGATGAAGGAGGGTGAAAAAGCATGATTTCCTTATGGTTCTCCTGTAGATCCCAGATGCCATGGTAGGGAACAAAAAAGCTTCTGCAATTTTCAAAAGCCCTCTGTCACAGCTGGCACCCCGCCAGCCTGTGCCAGACACCGGCTGCTGAGCCCGCTGGGGATGCGGAGCTGGAGCGGAAAGGCCCAAGGAAACCAAAAATAAAGGAAGGGCCATCAGGGCTGGAGACAAGGAGCGAGACAGAGCCGGTATAGAAACAGATATTCAGGACAATAGGTCAGGAGCAAAGTGGAGGAAGGGAAAAGAAGGTAAAATCTGGAAGTACCTGCTATGCATTTTGCTTTCTCCCATTGCCGGCTCCCCAGCCCTTCAATGCATTTCCCATACCTCACTTTTAACTCCTTTAAGAGTTGTCCTACAGCAGCCTTAGCAACTTCCTGTTGGGTTGCATTTCGCAGACGAAATTCCCCAAAACTTTTGCTTCCTCCAAATCCCATTTTGCTTCTCAGTCTCTACTCTGTAGCAGCATCACAAGGGAGAAAATTTCGTCTCGTTCCTGAAAGTTTTTGGTGACTGAAAACATCGCACATGGGACTATGGAGGAGAGCAAAAAAAATCACCAGCAAAACACCAACTTTGTTAGAACTGTCTTTTCTCAAAATGCAGCAAGACATCTCCTGAAGAAAACTATCCCTCACACACTTTGCTTTATATACAAAATTATCAGTTCATTGGACTGCTGTCCAAACAGGGCTCTGAAAATGTGTTCTGAAAACACATATATTCCCTGGAAAACACAAGAAAACTTTAACAGGAAGCAAGGGAATAATCCTAATACGCTTTTATTACACCTTCTGATAAAAACTTCAAGTTATTCAGACCAAAATTTATTTGCAAGTAACTAAGAGCACAATATGCTCTCACTGCCTTCTCCAAGTTTTATCCCTGCTTATATATAGCCAGTCCCCTGCTGCTGTACATCCGCACCAGGCTTGCAGCCTCCTCCCTCCTCGCAGGCAGAATGCTGCCCTGGAACACCGCGTACTCCCAGAGGCATTACGATAATCTCATTTAAGGCACGGAGCGCTGTGGCCAGGCTCCGCACCAGAAAAGAATTTCTGTAGCAAGGCAGAGGGAGCACCAGGCATTTTGTCACCCTGAAAAGGCAAGGCTGTCCTGTTCTGACAGCTGCTGCCTGCAGCTATCTCCTCCCTCCCCTTTTAAGTTGCTGCGTGCGTGTAACCACAGCAGCAAAAAATGTCCTTCCTCACGTTTCTAACCAGAATTAGAGGCAGAGGTACAGCCATGCACCCTGTTCTCCCCATCCCAGCTGCCCATCTCCAGCAGAGAGGGGGGAACACCCTGCTGGATGGGACCACCACAAGTAGGTAGGCTCAGTTTCCAAAGGTTTGCTTCTAAACAAGTGGGCCATTTACCCCCTCTCTTTGCTGAGGCAGCAGAACATGGGATATGCACTTCTTACAGAGGCCCTAGCTCGCTTCTGGCACACAATAAATCAAACTGAACAAGCACCAAGACATCAAATTGTAAACTGAACCAGCTGAGCAGAGGCACCTTTTTGCACTCCTAATAAACCTCTGTGCTGAAAGCGGCCCAACAGAGAGAGAAAACAAAACTCTTACAAGACACCATCAGAATCCAAACAACGCACACAAGAAAAAGATAAGTATTACAGCTCAACAATCATCCTTCTCTATTCCCATTGCAAAATAGATCCAGGATGGCTACAATACAAGGGTCAATTTGCAACAGAAATATGAGGACACATGCTTCACCCTCAAGACCATTTTTTCATTAGTACATAATACTTCAATTCCATTTAAGAACCTTGTTATGTGTTTTTATGGTATCAGATCATTTGACTAATCTGGAATTAGTCTAAAATAACTTCCCCTGAAATACTGTTCAATGTAATGCTTTACCTCTTGATTAAACACTTGCTCAGTAAAGAACTTGATGCATGGAATCATTGAGTATGCTGTACTAGAAATCTGGTCAAAATAATTAAGGGGTTTTTTTTATTATGTCAGTTTCAGAAAACTGAAAGGATCCCAAAGTCAAAAATTGAAGTACTGCATGAGATTGTTGAGTAGGCCTGCTCTTGTCCACCAAATGCAAAATAAGGCGTATGTCTAGAAACCATGTTTTTCCGGGTGTGCAGCCCCAAAAAACTGCTCCTTCCCATCTCCCCCTGCCTGCTCACACTCCACAAGAAAGACACAGTTATTCCCCAGGATCTTTCCTCTTCTCTTTTTCTGGACGTTATACTTTGCTCTTCGAGGAGACAACTCGCATCAGATCCTGGATGAACTAATTGTTTCCTGCTGGAAGGGATATGTTAAATTTTTGCCCCAAGACTAGGCTGGCAGTGACTGCAAGAGGTGGCTCCTGAAGCCCATCCTCTGACCCGCTGCTGGAGAACAGCGCTCGTCAGTCACAGGCAGAAGTCAGGACAAACAAAGGGCTGTTTGTCCAGCATCTCCCATCAGCCCTCCCTCCCTCATCTCATCCCCGCTAGCTCTAGCTCACTCTGGGTACATCTCAAAAGATACAGCTGCCAAGAAAGTGGAAGGGAGTGAACCAGAAGATAAAGGTACGTTTTCCTTCTGAAATTATCCTTGTCTACTCGTTCTGCTCCTTCTAGTTACAGAGTTCAGAATTAGAAATACATATGGGAACATGCAGAAGATGATTTGGGAGAAGCTGTTATATTGCAGGCAAGAGGTACCATTCAAGACAGTTGCATGGCTGCGATCCAGCTCAAAATAATTCTTTTACTGTCTTGCTTTTCTTCGAAGTTGGATTCTACATATTAACATCTGAAGTCACTAAACATAAAATATTGCCTTCCAGTGCTCAATATAATATGGAGAGAGGTGTCTTCACAATGAATTGCTGTCTTAAAGAAAACTAAATGGGTTTAATGAGAACTCAGTTTCTGGAAAGAATCGTGGTATTGATGATAATTACAAAGCAGTAATTCACTGAATTCGTCCTCAGTGGAATAGCTGCTGTCCTTACAGTGCACCAACTGTTCAAGCAAAATAGATTTAAGAATTTTTTTTTAATGGAAAAAATTCTTCCTAATATTATCAGTTATGCAGCTCGTGTGTAACGATTTTTTAGTAATGCACTAATAAACCCAACTATCAAGCACTAACACACCTAAATACAAAATACTCAGCATCTTACAGGTGTTTGTGAAAGGCAAACTCGACAAATAAACACTAAAATACATTTCATTTTGAATAAGTGAAACAATTTTAATATATATTTGTTTTTTAAGTGCAACTTGTTAACCTGGCACATGCCACTGGACAGACTGGAAAAGATCATACACCAAAAGTGTACCAATTAACGTATTTCTTGTTTTCAACATTAGGCAACTAGAAATGCAGCCTACTTAAGGGGAAAAGAAGGGTGTATTTGAGGAAGGATTGATATTTTTAAAGGTTGATAGACCAACCTGTAAATATTTCTGTTTTTCCAGCCACGCAGGATCTCTAGAAGTGCCAAAACACACATTTTGTGCCATTTCTCAGTTTTCTGTATTTCTATCACCTGAGCTCCTACTGATACTGTGTGACATTTAAAGGGCATCACTTCTCATGAACTATTACCCTGTTGTTCTTGGACAAGGAGGCTGAGACTTGGGGCTTTCTCTTCGGTCTTTTCTGATTACCTCTGCATCTAGTGGATCCAAAGACTGGATGGTGCCAAATTGCCTGGCAAGGTAATTCAAACACCCTCAGCTGAACAAGCAGAGACAGCACTAATTCCTGACTCATCATGCATATTCCCAAACAAACCATTTTCCTTCAGGAAAAGCTCCAAACTATTTCAAAACACTTGTATTCCCAGGTGCATTTGGTCTCGAACCTTACTTACACCATGTCAAAGTAATCAAATTCACTGAACTCACGCAAATGCAAGGAGCTCATTTTCGGTATTTTTAGATGGCTTTACTCCTGCTAGAATTTGAAATGATACAATCTTGATAGAGCAAGCTGGCCGGGCTTAGCATGCCTGGCATTGCTATCTTTTCAGAAAGTTTTATACAATAAAGAACTGTAAGAGGATGCTTGCTGGCAATGAATGAATCTTTGAGCCACTTTAGTGATTGGATTTGTTCATGGCATTTTCCTGACTCGTTTTATGAGAAAAGACTATCTTCTGTGCTATGCGAAAGCAGACAATGGCTTTGACACTCACTTTGAAATAAACATGCACATACTAGCTCTATTCTTTACCTAGGCAATCAGTGACACTCCAACATCTCTTCAGCAGCACTCGGGAAAAGAAGTTGCAGCAGTTTGTCAGAGAGAGATGCTGCATCTGAAAGGTCTGCTGAGTTCACCAGCATCGATCCTGTGCAGGCAGCTGATGAAACACTTCAGCTCCTTGGCAATCTTTCATCTGCAAGTAGAGATTGTTCTCCCCCAGGAAAAAATACCCTTCCCCTTTCAAAGAAAGGTCTCTTTTGACTAAAGGTTTCTGTTTGATCTGCAAAAAAAACCCCAGAGGAAATATTTAAGCAGAAGCAAAATGATAATATTTTTTCTGAATAATAACAATGTTTCTCATTGGTAAGATGCATAACTGGTCAGAGAAGCTGTCTATCCATAGCTCTCCAGCATGCTGACTTTGCTAATACTGATGTTGGCACCCACCCATAGAAACCCTCCTGATGATGCCCTACAGCAATATCCTATTATTTTTCAAGGCAAGTAGTGAGTTACAGCATCACCTTCAAAACTGTAGGTCGTGATTTTTGCATCTGGAAATTTGACCGTGTATAGAGAATGTGCCTATTTTCAGGACAAAGCAAATTCCTACAAATTTTGAGGAGATAGGCAGCTGGCAACAGATTCAAATGAGCATTTCAGTTGAACTCCAAGTAGGGAAAGATCACCTGAATTATTAGAAATAAAAAAGTACACAAGAGCAAGATATGAATGCCTCATCCTTAGTAGAAGAACACAGAATAATCCAATCACAAGAAACAAAGGCATAAACCCCCTGCTTCCTAATTTCCTTTTTCATGGAAATTTTCTTCCATTAAATACTTAAATAATTAAGCTCAGCTATTTGAGCAGAAGATTAAGTTGTACTCCCTGACACTGGCATTTATCTAGGTATAGTATAAACAGATTTGTTCTCTTTAAGCATTAGACTTCTCTGAGCAGAACCCTTATAACCATAGTGTTTATACTCCTACAAAATAAAACCATAAATATAATAATACAGATTCTTCACGCGAGTCTAAAAAACAACACCAGGCAAGGTTAGAACAATGTTTACTTTATTTGAGTAGTAGTTTGAGGTCTAAAACTAATAAAGACAATATGTTATTCAATACTGCACTCTGAGGTAATTAAAAATAGATCCCCAAGGCTCCATTACTAGTAGTTTATGGGAGTCTTCTACCCAAAAGTTCCCATACAAGTTCATGGAAACTAAAAGGAATTATTCAATGAATTTTGCTTCTACAACAGAAGCCAAAAAAATACAAAAAGAGCTTACTTTCACTTCACTCTTGTTCTTTAATATACGGGCCACTTCTTAATATTTTATTTGGCTACTGGTGTTCAAAAAACCCCAAGCTTAAATATAAAAATAAATAACCAAAAAGCTTTGAGGTGTTGTATTTTATCCTTAATATGAATCTAAATTCCCAGATTTTCTTACATGGCATGTTATTCATTGGCTGAAGAAATGGAAGATAAGCAAGATAGCTGTGGTGGCAAGAAAATGATCCGAGAAAAAAAATAACGGAGAAATACTGTAGATTTATATATTTAAAAGTTGACTGTTTGTTTTCAAGGGCAATCTCCAGACTTTTACAAAGTAACCCATATTATAGCCACTTCTATAGCTGGCATACCTCATTGTTTTTCCTTATCTAGGTAATAGCTCTGCCATCTTAACTTCACCGTTGACAGTCTTTGATTAGACATTGCCTTACACCTTGTTATTTTTGGGGTAGCCTAGAGCATTCTAACCTGCAGCCCCACAAGGAAGACCAGGGCTGGCCCATACTGTCATGTCAGGGCATCAATTCCAAAGGGCCAACAGGATGAAGGACAGCAAAGTCTTCCTTAAGTCTAACACAAAAACAGTAATGAGCACACAGGGAGAGTGCTGGGCAGAGCTGGTCATTCTTTAGGTTCATTTTCAGAGCAGAATTCCTACGTAAATTCAGTTAAGATAAGAGACCCATATTGTTTGAGCATGAGGAAAGGTAAAAAAACCACTCTCTCTCCTAATACCAATAAAAGCTCGGTTGAAACGTTGTTCAAAAGGCTAATTTAAAAGTGAATGCAAGTTCAAGGATCCAAAGCTTTGTGGCATGGTCAGACTGTGCAAGGCAGCACAGAACAGCAGAGCTCATGTTAAACAAAACGATGGAAAGCCTAGTCGCCAGCAGGAGAGTTTTGCAAGGGATAATTTATCCCACCTTTTAAAAAACCAATTAAACCATAATGACCTCCAGTAGCAAGGCTCAACTAAGCAGCCTGCAGTACTAAAAAAACCCAATAAAGAAGATTCTCCATAATGCTGTATCGTACCCGAACCCAGGTCCCGGACAGTGGTGTTTGGCAGCGCTGCAGACAGCTTTGGCTTCCTCAGCTGCTGAACGCCTCAGTTTCTCACACAGCCCATGACACAGGAGTCAGTCAGCAAGCAGTTTTTCCACACCTTTGATGGGGAAGGATACTATTTATTTTACGTGAGTGACTCTTGTTTTGACAGGCAAAGTGGCCAGGAAGGCAAGGACACACACCCAGACATTCTCCCCTGGTTTGGTAGCAATCGATACAAGCACTTATACCAACATGGCCAGCTCAAAGCAATTTTCTCAAGGTGAGAGGCCAAAGAAACAACAAAATTGCCAGCATCAGAAGCCTCAATTCCCAATGAAAGGATTCCCAAGGTTGTACAGAAAGTAATGAATATCAATTCTGCTGCAATATTATTTACCTCCTAGGAGAGAACACTCTCCAGCACTCAGGTTCAAATGTCCAAAACTTCACGGGAAAGAAAAATGCAAGGCAGAAAGCAAATCAGGGAAAGAGGTCTGTTCAGCAGCAATTCCTGTGTCACGTACCTCATTTCTCTTTAGCACCCTGCTGTGGGAAGCTTGGCAAAAATGAAGATGGTCTCGGTGGTGCTGCTGCTGAGCACCCTCCTGGGCACCCCCGCGGTGCCTTCCCAGCGCCCTTCCTGTTACAAGAGGGCCCTCCAGGAGCACAGCTGCCACACCATCCCCGAAGGCAAGGAGAACCTCCGACACGTCGACGATGGTCTACAAGATCACTTTTGGGAAGGGAAGGGCTGTGAGGTGATCTGTTACTGCAACTTGAATGAACTGCTCTGCTGCCCAAAGTAAGACCACGCTCATTTCATGTAAACTTGTACGGTTCTTCACAACTGCCCATTTTATTTCCATCATTTTACAGTTTCCACGGGTGGAATAAGCTATCATTTTAAAGAAATTCATCACTTCAGATGGTTTGAAATGATATCAAGATATAGCCAATTTTCTGTTGCTGTCAGTTTTGAGGATTTGTGTCCCAGGGGCTCACCTAGGACTTGCTCAGCATATTTTGTAAAACTCCCTGTCCTATTAACAGGGACTTCGGCATTTAAATTACACAACTTTTGACTCCTCTGTTTGATCCAAACTAAGCACAACTACATCAAATCCTTATTCACAGCATTTTGCAATGAAGATAAAACCAAAACTATTTGATTTCTGTCCCATGGAAGAGAACTGTATTGCTATTCTAAAGTGCATGCACATGTGTCAGTTGAACAAATAATTCTGTAAAGATAGCTGTTAAAAGCAGAAAAGCCAAGGAGGGGCGCAGAGGTTCACAAATACTTGCATAAGGCAAGGCAAAGATTTAGCCCAAGAACACCAACACTTCCCTGGCTTGCTGGCACTGCTGACAAAGCTGAACAGTGAAGTTCTCACTGAACACGGGGGTTTTGTGGTTGTTATATAGAAAGAACATAACTGAGTTAAATAAACACCATCGGCCCATACCGGTTTTAAGTATTAAAATGTATTAAGAGGTATTATTTCATTCAGCTTTTCAGCAACATCTTTTCTTCAGTAGATCTGGATTAGAAATATAAACAGTTCAAAACTTTTTAATACTTCAGAGGCACTAAAATGTGATGGCATTATATAGGCAAGCAAAAATAATTTTTTATATGTGCTCCTCTTAACACTCATTTCTCAAGTCCCCTAAAATCCAATAAAGGCAACTTTTCGGCACTCCTGTGGGGACCCAAGTTGAACGAAGTGGGAAAGACTTCTAAAGCTAAAAATCTCACATTCAAACTGAGAGCAGAGTTTAAGTTAAGTTTTTCATCTTTCACTTTCCCTAAAACCAGATACAGTGTCCTCACCCTGAAGCACACTTTGGGTCTCTAGCTTCAACCTTTGAGCAGCATAATAAAGCCTCTTCCTTTGATACAAATACAGATGAAAGTACTCCTTCCACCATCTCGAGGTACACAAGATCTGCTTTGCATCTGTGCTCTTGGGACAAACTGCACTAAAACAGTATGTGTGCACATGCCAAAGTCCTTTATTTTGACAATATAATCTATTAGGTAAGTTTATTTTCTCAAAGCTAAAACACCAGGGTGGAGTTCGGGCAACCTGGTCAGCCAATGAAAGTTTTGTCATTGCTTCCACACCAGGCCAGCAGAGGTAGAAATGCAGTATCTTCATCCAGACCTGCAGTTACATTTGCATTGCTGGAAGGACATCCCACAAACACAGTAATCCCACATATATCACCATACATGCTAAAAAATATCCAGAGTGGGAAATGCATGTCATGCTAAAGCTCTAATAAACCAATGATCTAATTGTTTAAATATGTGATCCTATCTTTCAGGGATATTTTCTTTGGACCAAAGATATCTTTTGTGATCCCCTGCAACAGTCAATGATTCAAGTCTGCAAGTGAAGATAACAGACCATCATTCTACGATCATGTAATAATGTTTTCAAGGGGAAAAACAAAACTACCACCAACAAAAACTTCCTTTCTAACCACAAGTGACTGCCTCACTTTACACTGTAGAAAGAATTTCCTTTCTATACTTTTATGGAATATCAAATACATAAGTTTTCTTTTCAAATCTGGTGGCTGACCTAATTTCCATAAAGCTATTTCCATGGCTTAACAGACTCTACAAGCTCTGAATGTATCCTAATATGCATCCCCCAGCAAAAGGCATAACTCTTCTTACTCAGCACAATATCTTTAACTAGTTTGGACAAAAACTTCAAGTCTAAACCTTCATGTTGTTAGGAACACGACTCTCATGGTGACTTATAGCAGTGCAGCTTCCCATAGCATTATTGCCATCACACTTTTAATCCTGTTTTAAGCTGAAGCCATTCAATCATTGGCACTTCTGCAGATAGGCTCCCGTGTTCTATTCAGGCATCTTAAAACACATGCACATACAAAAGGCATGTATTTCCATATCTGAAAATATTTCACTGGAATAAAAAAAAAGTAAAATCTGACATTAATAGCACTAAAGCAGACATAATTATAAGACCTAAGTGTAACTGGTCACTTGCCTTGACTACACAATCTGTAAGCCCTTAAATTGCTTAATTTTAACACCGAACATTTTAAATATCAGAACAGCAGATTTTTCAATCAAGCTTTGTTTGAAATACAGTACCCCAAAATTAAGTTAAAATGCCGGCTTTTTATTTTGAGGCTAGGCCTGTAAGGAAATAGCTACAGAAGAGAAAACACAGAGATAATCATCTTAATATTTAAGAGGCATTGTGATCTAGGAAATAGATACAAAGAGACATGAATTTTTGACCATTTTTCTCTTGTATTGCAATCTGTACTGGCAGGCGTTGAGAGGTGACCACGAAAGTTTATGGAGAGTCACCTGAACAAGCCAGGCTTACAGGCAGCAAGCCTGACTTGCTGCCTTGCACATATGAACTCTTTAGCTATCAAGTCGGTCATATGGAAAGTGTGCAGCACTGAAGGAACTGTGCAGTCTTCTCTATTCAGGAAGTGCACTGTTCACCTAATAATCTTAAACATTGGCCCAAACTGCTGCCACCAGTTTACCAGGCTTACTTCATGTGTCAGTATGAAATAGCATTGTGACTGTTTTCCTTCCTGTTAGTAAACAAGGGCTGGATACTGGGTGAGGGGGTGATTATACATAGCTAATAATAAATGTTTCAAATAAATCTGCATGTACTATTTTTGCCCTACTGACTCTTAAAGAGTTTGTGTCACCAGGCTTTTTAAGCCTCATTTGTGTGATTATTCAAGCAGATTACAGTCATTTGGGCTTCCTACCAAATAATCAATTGATGGTAAAATAAACCCCATAAATTTGGCAACCCAGTGAAAATACCCACAGCCAGTGCTCTGCTAAAAAAGCTTATGGTATGTGCTCTTGTGCAGAGTCCTCTATAATCTCCTAGGGTACGTAACTTCTGTCATCTGTGCTATCCAGTTCCTACAAGAATCATGTCGCATGTGCCTGGCATTCACAGCTTTGCAAAGCAGCAGCAGCAAAAAAATTTAAGGCAGATACAAAGCTGGGTACTAAAGTCAGCGGCTTTCAGTTACCTTTCTTCCATGACTCCTGGAAAATATACAATCCGCTGGAGGAAAGTGTTGCCACTTCCCACATGCAGCAAGACAGGGTCACTTAAGCTCCTACTTTAAGACTGTGACTTTCTATGGAAACTTGCTTTTGTTTCTCCCTCGCTCTCCTTCCCTCACACAGCTTCTTCTACAGGTCCTGCCAGGCCTAGGTGAGAACACTCAACCCTGTCATGCACTCAGAGAGAAAGTCTTTATCTTTTGGATACCCTATCCATGACTCTGTTCCCTGGCTTTTTATGCAACTTGCACTGTGAAGGTAAGAAGCTGAATGTGTGCAAATGATATTTAGCAAACAAATTTGCAGTCCCTGTAGTGAAATGGGCACGAAAACATATCTTCAAAGGAGCACCAATTATAGCTGTCACTAGCTAGATATCACTGTCTTGAACTTAGGCCAGCACTGCAGAACTGTATTGTGGAAATACATAAAGCAGTACAAGTGAAAGAAATCATACCACTGAGAGATACTGGGAAGGCAGCCAGTTTGAGGTTAGAGTTTATCATCATTCGGTTCTATGCAAGCATCACAGGTCAAAAAAAGCAAAGTGAAGCATCTTAGTTGCAGTGATGCCGCAGAGCAGTAATTTTCAAAAAACTCGAAATATTAACATCCAGCAGATTAGATCATGGACAATATTCATTGCTTTCTCATTTCTCCCAAATTAAGAAACAGCTTATAAACATCTGATAAGGTTAGGAGTTGCAACGAATGCTAACTGAACAAAGCTGAAGCCATGTCCTCCTCAGCTTTAAGATGAAAACTATTTTCCCTCAGCTTTTTCTTCATCCTATGTGCACAGCTTTTAGCAGAAAGAAATCATATTCCATACACCACACATTTAGACTGGCACAAGAGGTGACAATACAAGAAGTCATTCTTAATACCATCTTCAACATCGGAATTTTCTAAGACAATCAATGAAAAGCCTAAGTATTTCGGGATATTATTCTCATGTTACCATAAGGTTTGGGTTTATTGAGAGGGGGTCGTTCCTTTTCAACAGGCCAGAGCTAATGCATGCAATGAAAAAGAAACAGTGTGCCTGCTGGAACAGACTGTATTGACCCCACACAGACTCGACTCTCATTCTCCAATTAAGTTCTTAGCAGCAGTCCATGCAGACAAATGGAGAAGTCAGCAGGTAAAGGATTTCTTACCGAGTCGAAGGATTTCTCAGCACAGTAAGCTGCAGCAGTCTCTTCATCTGTACTTACAGCTTTGAAATTCGAGAGCTGCATTTTTTTCCATTTTAATATAGGAGCAGGAAGGCCTCAGTGCTTGGAAGCACATATCTCAGCAATGACAAAATGAATAAACAAATCAGAAAATCCTCCATCAATTCTTGTTTCCAAAGGGGGGGAAAAAAAAAAGCGTTATTCAGCCACTTCTGCCCGGCTAAGAACAGAACTGACACTTAAAGCCTTTTACCTTAGGAAAAAGAACCTACTGCCAAGCCTGCTACAGCTTTTTTTTTTTAAAAGGCATTGCATCATGAGCACTTGAGGTACATTTATAAATATATCCTTGGCACATTTTAATTGAAAAATACTTTAATATTATTACATAGTTCATCAAAGCTTAACTACTAGGTACAAGTATCATAGAATCATAGAATATGCTGAGTTGGATGGGACCTGTCAGGATCATCGAGTCCAACTCATTAAAATTACAGACACACCCATTCGAGCAACAATATCAGTGATATTTATTTAAAATACTTTTGCTGAGGAAATTTGTTTCAGAAGAGATGGTTTTCAAACAAATCAGCAAGGTTATGAAAAATAAAACAGACAAACTCTGTCAGGAGAAAAAGTTACAAAGAAAGCTTTTGCATATCAACAAAACCTCAGTCCTTTGATTTGCAGCCTGAGTCTCAGTCCCAACCTTTTCTGCCTAATGAACCCCACTATCCATCTTTAGATCTGGTTTGTTCTTGTCATTCTTCACTGAGTAGATGAAGTATGTTAAGGTGTCCTTTTCATTCACTGGAATTGTCCTAAAATGGCAGCCAATTATCTATAAAGGAAGAATGCAAGGAAATTAAATAATCACTCTTACATGCAAAACTGAAGATTCAAATTTAAATCTACTACATTAAAATTTAACAGACTTATTAAGAAGCTTACAAAAAAAGGAAATGTTGCCTTTTTTCAGAAGTCTTTAGCAGTCATAGAAAAGGTAAACAGGAAGCATTTTCCTGATAACTGTGAACTAAATGTAGCAGATTGCACCCCTAATTTACAAAGTAAAAAGTCCAGAAATTTTTCAAGGAAAAAAACCCTCAAAGCTATCAAAACAACCACGGGACTATAATTTCATCTGTTCAGTTAAAGCTTGAATATAACAGGTAACAACTACAGAATATCAACAGTGACAGCACAGTTATGAGAGGCTACTGCTCTTCACTCAGCTTGGGGGGTTGGTGTGCATCTCCATCAAATCGCATACAGAAACATGTAACACAACACAAGAATATCAGAGAATTATAATTGAACATTCAGCTCTTCAAAACAGAGCTATCGATGAAAATTCACCATGCTGTAACCATTAAAATATGACAATCTGTAAGCAGTTCTTGAATCACTTGTCATTCCAGAAGTCTTTCCCTTCATCAAAATGAACACCAGCTTTAAAAGAAAGTTGCAAAATATTGTAACTGTCTGAGTCTACTCTCTGGCTTTTTGCCAGACTGGTAGATTAAAATTATGAAGTGAAAAACACGGGACTGCTCGTTTAAGCACCACAGGATATAAGAATAAATGTTTAGCCTAACTAAAAAGTTAGGAAGCTTTCTGAACTCTACCCCCAAAGGCATTCACAGAGAAGCAGTCTGACAGAGTCATTTGAAGTGGACTTTCAGTAAGAGCCAGAGCAGTGTCTATGCTATGTTAGAACAGATCACAAGGAATCAAATACACTGTATACTGAGGAAGCCCTGTGGCTACGGCTCACAAATACCTGCAGGTCAGTCAAATCAAGCACGTGGCAGAAGCAGCTTTGCCCGTGCACACCATGCAGCACAGGAATAACCTCGTGCATGTACCATATGAGATGCACCTCAAGCAGACCCTTAGAAACACCAGTTTTGCAGAACTGCTTGTGCTTTTTCAAATCACAGTCCTAACTCAAGAGCTAACCTACATATAAGAAAATGGAAGACTGATTTTGCATTCTTACACTTAGTGGCAGCGGGACTATTCTTCTACAGCTCAGCCTTGAGATCACCCGTACCTTTAAGAGCCTTGCTTTTAATCCACACAGATTAAGGGAGAGATGAAAAAAGTGTCTGCACTTAAATACAGCTGAATGTATCACTGCACAAAAGTGAAAAATCAGTAGCTATACCCTCTTGTTGAGATCACCAGCTCTTACACTTATGTACATCAATATGCTGCGACTGCACCTCTGCAGCACAAAAGAATTCCTTTAAAATTGCTCTCATGTGAAGCAAAGATGCTAACGTACAGCTGTACTGACATGCAGCTTCAGCACTTTTAGAAACAGTGGTAAGAAAAGTCCTAATTCCATAAAATTCCAGTTTTCTGACAGCAGATTCCAGTGCTTTTAACAGAATTAATTATCAATAGAAGCATGTTTTTTTTCAGGTTTCTGTACTTCACATACACAGAAACCTAAGGTTGCAGTAACTAGCTTTTTAAAGCAAAGTCTGAACCTTATCAGAACTTCACTGACACCTCTCAGTTTCTAGTTCTTTTCAGCAGTTCACATTTCAGGTGAAGCTGTGATTGATGCACAGATGGAATAAACCCATGATTCTATATTTAGGGGCATGCAGACCATCTCACTGTTCCAGCTCAACACTGTGTTTTTAAGCAGCACACTCTCCTTTTGGGAGTTAAGGGTCCCTCCTCTGGAAAGAGCTTTTACTTTTGATTTACTTGGCTCAGGAGCTGTGGCCAATGAAGGAAGCTAGATAAGCAGCTCCCTTTTGTTCTCCTAAAATCCAGATTATATAGGCACTTTATGCAAGGATCACCGTGTATAGAAAACCACATGCCATAGCAAGTTGCATTTTCTATTATGGGAAACACTCATACATACTTCAACAAGCTGTGCTTTGTTAAGTCCTGGTCTGGTCTGTAGCTTGAAGTGTCTTTTGTACCTTCGAAGTGTGTTTACTTGTAACTGATATAAATCAACCTAGAAGAAAAGAGGGGGAAGGGGAAGAAAACAATCTAGTATAACTGAAAAAGATTCAGTCATTAATAGTTTACCTCACAAAAACATTTTGGAATCTCACAGATACGCAAGTGTAAACAGTCAGCTCAGCAGATGTCATTTTGACAAGAAACAAACTCCACCCTGCACCTTCCAGCAGAAATGAAAATAGCCCAGCTCAGTTTAAGAGAGTTTTGTTGCTACCAAGCACGGCTCTACCTTCCTTTAGCTGTGGACAGTACTTAGAACTCATTATTGTACTTTAATCAGTTCTGTGGTTTTTGTTTGCTTCCCAGTTCCAGCACAGTAACACAAAGTCCAGTAACAACTTTCATATAACATCTATGAAGACGCTGATTCAAAGGAGGCCCCTATATTGTGATTTCAGCCATTAAATCCAATATAGATTACATGCAAGACACAGCACATCTGCACCATGAGAGAGCACATATTAGAATCAGGACAAAGTCTAGAGCACAAGTTCTCTTGACCTGAGGTGAGAAAACTGCTCTTGCTCTCCAAACACATCCCTGATACGCAAGCAAAATGCAGAGGTTACGTGCATGGGCATAAATGTCCAAAACTCTTCCTCCGTGTGAGTTAACAGTTGAGGGAATTACACAAAGTCCTCTCAGGGATACAAATACACAGCCTTAACCCAGTACTCCGTCAGTTTTGAATCCTGTGTACTCTGATCAGTCACTTCTCGCAGCAACAGCTTACCCTCCTATCCTCCCTGACAACCTAAGAGAGTTTAATCAGATGACTGAGTGGGAGAGCAAGCTCAGAAAGCAGGCTGAATGAGAAATTCTACTAGGCCAGTTGCAAGTACAATAGTATTTTCCAAACTCGCTGCAATAAAGATTGATGAAGGCATTCACTTTTGCTTTAAATTCATTTAACAGCCTCACTGCAGAATACCTAAAGCAGCAGTGCTACTGCACACTTGGCAACCTGGCCAGACTTGAGGTGAGGCCACCTTGCATGACAAAGGATGGTATCCTTTGGCGTTTCTAAAGTTTACATGGCATTAAATTCCACTTCCCAAGTCACAGTGGGGAACCCACCCCCGCAGCATCGTGCAAAGGAATAGCAGCAGCTTTTCACCAAGCACCAGAAGCTACCAGCACTGCAGGAGTTTCTTCCCCTCCTGTAGGAATCACTTCCAACCAGTCAAGATGGTCATGACTCAGGATGGAAATGGGAGAGCCTTTCAAGTCTCCAGAAGAATGATACTTTTTTCCTTAGCAAACTGGATAATAATTGAAAATAAAGGTGGTCAAGGGCAAACAGGTATCTAAGGTGTACAGTAATTACAAGGAAGGAACATACTGCCCTTGCCCAAAGAGCCAGCTGACACTCCTCAAAAATAGGTCCCAGTCTTCTTTTTTGTAATAATACTGTCAAGAAAAAAAGCTTGTTTTCTTGTTCTGGAGATGTCCATCAGTTGTGACATGTTTTATAATCCAGGCCCAAGAAAACAAAACAGGCTTCCAGGAGAGCTGCAATTACACAGTGTCAGAGAGCTACCTGAAGTCACACACAGCACTAGCTTTAGACACAACTTCCCAAGAAACGATCCCAGATATTTAACAGACAGACAACACCACCCAGCATCAAACTACTTTCAATCTCCAAAAATCCTCTTAGCCAGAGCCAGCCTTCAGACTGGAGCCTCGTGCCTAAAGGCACAGATTCCTATACAAAGTTTCCTCGATTACGCTGCTGTTATCTGCAGATGCTGACCATAAGGATGCCATTGAATTAACACCTATAGAGCAATTTCTGAAGAATGTTTTAACAATCCCTCTCAGAAGGGACCATGTAGGCATGACAGCCTCTGCTCAAAATTAACACACTGAGGAGCACCTGCTAAGCAACGCTGTAGCAGAAATAACGCAGAGCACATGTAAGAAAAAGAGAGCCTTATGTTCAAGACCGACCCATTACGCTACGCGAAAAGTTGAACGCTTTAGTTCCCTCATTTTAGTGGGTGAGATTTCACTGGTGTGCAGTGGAGAAAACAGGTTGAAAAGACACCATATTTCTCTACTCCACTCCTTCATAGCATAGCTCCCCAAATGGCTCTTCCCCCTACAGTGGGGCAGAAACAAAGCTACCATCATTAAACTTTCAGTGTTTAACATGACTAAGGCAATGGAGTAATTGCCAAGAGCCATTTGCAATGCATTTAGCACAAAAGAAAGGTTTGGAGGGACAGAACAGAGAAGCACTTATATCCCAAGCACTATGTGCAATTCCCTTCAGGTTGCCAGCTCCTGCAAAAGATAAGAGTTCGATAGTATGTGGCAAAGCACTGAGGAGGAGAGGAAGCACTAAGGAGGAGAAAGCTGAAAACAGCAGATTTCTGAGAGAACCATCAGACACTTAAAAATAGCAACTCTTGTTCATTCTACTCTGCACCATTGAATCAGAAGACATGCCATAAAATTCTGTTAAATTCTGTTATATTAAGAAGAGTGTGAATCAAGAATCTTCCCTTTCCCACATGTAAGGAAAGCTGTGAAAGTGGTATTGCTGCAGACTCGGTGTCATTAAGAAGCTTAACACAACAACTCGAAAAAAGAATCACAACCATTTAGCTACCTCTGGAGTGTCGATGTCTTGCACTGGTGAGTCACCATCATCATCGCTGCCTTTCCTCTTTCTTCTATTTCTCACACTCTGAATTAAATTTTTGTGGAAGTCACAAATGTACAGATGTCTTGCCTAGAAGAATAAAACGGTGTCTTTCAATCAAATCAATGCAGTGCATCTCCCAGACTAAAGTGCACGTAGATAGACAACCCTTTAGCAATCACAGCCACATCAACTGAGTTGAGGAAGCTTTTCTACTGGCTTCTTCTAAATGCAGAGCGTGCTGCGCCGCAGATCGCTGCCACCGGCTGGGCCCCGAGCTCGCAGAAATGCTGCAATCGGCCGATGCAGCAGTGCCAGGCTGCGGAGCCACGCGAGCACAGCCCTCCCTCCCTCCCTCCGGCCGCGCATCGCACCGCGGGGGCCGGGCAGCACGCAAACAAAAAACAAGCTTTCAGTTGTTCTCTGCAGGGCTAAGAGACGGCTCTCATTTCCCCAGCTATATCCTCCCCTCCTTGTTTTACTTCCGCTACCCGGCGTGGTCACGCAACGCACTTAATTTTACTTTCTTTCTTTTTTACAAGTTTCCCTTTCGTAGGGATCTGCACGCTTTGGGAGATCTCGGCGCGTACCAGCCCGGAATCCCCAGGTCCGCGTGCTTTAAGGGCAACGAGAGCAC
>VZTA01004752.1:0-23944 GCA_013398855.1 Mohoua ochrocephala
TTGGCTTCGTCATTTTTATCACCTGCATTAGGAATAATGTGGCCAGCAGGACCAGGGCAGTGANTTAGGAATAATGTGGCCAGCAGGACCAGGGCAGTGATCATCCCCCTGTACTGGGCACTGGTGAGGCTGCATCTCCAATCCCGTGTTCAGTTCTGGGCCCTCACTACAAGACACACACTGAGGTGCTGGAGCAGGTCTAGAGAAGGGCAATGAAGCTGGTGGAGGGTCTGGAACACAAGTCTTATGAGGAGTGACTGAGGAAGTGGGTTGTTTAGCCTGAAGAAAAGGAGGCTCATGGAGGAGACCTTATTACTCTTTACAACTACCTGGAAAAGGTTGTAGTCAGGATTGGAGTCAGTCTCTTCTCCCAGGCAACCAGTGACAGGACAAGGGGAAATAGCCTCAAGTTGCACCAGAGTGGATATAAATTGGATATTAGGAAAAATTTCTTCACTGCAAGAGTTGTCAGGCATTGGCACAGGTTGCCCAATGAAGTGGTAGTGTCACCATTCCTGGAAGTGTAGGAAAGTTGTGTAGAAGTGGCACACAGGGACATGTTTAATGCTAGTTTGGCAGTGCTGGTTTAAGAGTTGGATCAGTTGATCAATTGTTTGGGTCTCTTGCAACCCAAACATTTCCATGATTCTGGATTTCTCTGTGTCACAAAGGCATCACCTGAGCGTGAGGGGGGCAAATCAGGAAGTTCAAAGTTGGAGCTGAAACTGGAGAGAAATGTGAGTATAAGGTGAAGTGTTTCTGTAGGAAAAAAACCCAAAACAAAAAACCCCTAAACAAAACAAACAAAAGAAACCCCAGGGAAAACATTGCTCTATTGCTGAAATAGGCAAGGGACATGGGAAAGTGACAAACGACAGGTAGAAGTGTGAGGTGCTTTATGGCTGCTCCCTACTATCTGCCCTCATGCCTTGCAGATCTCCCAGCCCAGTAGTAGAAGTTGAGGCGAATTACAAGGTAGGTGAAAACTTGGCTGAACTGTTGCTACAAAAACCTAACCAACAGCCTGATAGGAGTAACGTTCCTTAAGGATCAATACGGAGACCGATACAGTTTATCATCTCCATCAATGACATGGATAATTGCACTTAAAGCAATTTCATGGACCTTGCAAGCTGGAAAAAGCTGCAATGACTGAAACTGGAGGACAAGGCTGTCCCACCAAAAGACTTTCAGAGAAGGAAGAAACGGGCTGACAGGTACCTCATGAAGTTCAACAAAATCAAATACAAAGTCATGCAGGTATGAAGATATAATACCTCCTGCACCAGTATGAGTGGGGAAAATTGACTAGGAAATAGTTTTGTGAAAGTATTTGAGGTCCCAGTGAACATCAAATTAAATATAAGTTGGCAGTCCACCATTAGAAGAACCAGGGCTGGTCAGTGACAAGAGAAGTGATTTTCCTCCTTTACTTGCCACTTGTGTGGCCATACCTGGAATGTATCACCCAGTTTTGGTCCCCACTAATGACAAATACAGACATACCGTATTTTGGATTTTGGTGTAGAGAACATGATACAAAAGAGAGCAAGTTTGCTTGGCCTGTAGAAAAGCCTAATGGGGCATACTGAGTACTGTCTACTTAGAGACAAGGTACTCTTCAGAAGTACATAGTAAAATGTCAAGAGGCAGTATAACCTGACAGTAAGATATTTTAAATAGTCTAAAGGGGAAAAAAATCCCAAAATCTCATGATGGTTAAGCTCTGAACCAGTTTGCCTAGTGATGCTGTGGACTTTCCAATGCTGGAGATTTTTAAAAGTCAGTTGGACAAAGCCCTGAGCAACCTAATCTAACTTGGAAGATAGCCTTGCTTTGAGTTGGACTTAATGAGCTCCAATGATCCAAACTAAATTATTCTATGATTTTGTGGTTGAACATTGGCAATCTTTAGAGTTAAGCGGCAGTTGAAGAGGGATTTTAGTTTGCAGTGATTATGTATGTATGGGGGGAAAAGTGTAGCTTTGTGATGCCTGCTCGGACCTATATTTCAGTTTCCAAAATCTTAAGGCATAACAGCAGTTGTGCTGCCTTGTCTGTCTGCTGTGAGAACCACTGCAGTAGTCTGAGAAACCTGTAGCTAAGACGAGGACAACAGCAGGTTCTAATCTCTCCAAGTGACTAACTACTACAGGTTTATCTCAAAATTACCCTTCCACCTTACAAATTGCACATCAGCATCTGAAAGAAGAAAAATATGACTGGTCTACAGACCAAATACCTGATTACATACCCAAATATCTTTCCCTTCCCAAATATTTCACCAAGTAAGGCAGTGCTGGCATGTTTTCAGTGATGGACTAACTGTAGTTTGCAGAAACAAGTGGAACTAGGTAAGCTTCTGGTAATTCAGTTAAACTAGGGAACATAGAATGAACGGAGGAAAATAAATAATCAGGAAAGGAAGCTAAGGAAATATATTAATTCCAGAGAGACCACCACCAATGTCTGATGTGGTTAGGATAGGTCAATACTGGGCAGAAGCACATGCTTTTAAACGAAAAGGGGAAATAACAAGAATAACTTTCCACAGCTACTATACATGCACTTTCACTAGTTCATTTAATCCATATTAAATCATTTGCCACCTTGTTTATCTGTGTTTTAAATCTCCCTGTTGCCAAGAGTTTAGTGATTTGTGAGCCAAATGGGATAAAAGCAAGAGTTCCCCAATATTTTCTCTGCCCCTGTGCACACACACAGATGAATTACACATCCACACGTACTAGTCTCTCTAGGGTCATTTTTGAACACCCTTGGGATGAAGAGCTGTGATCTCTGACACTCTGGTCACCCCCTCTGATCTCTGGAACTCTGGTCACCCTCTCTGCTTTTTAAGAGTACTTGTAGAGCAGAATATATAACACTGTCAAAGCCTCTGGAGATTTTAGCAGCTAGGCCATAATAGTGGGATCCAAAAAATGAGCTAGATATTTAAGAGGAGATTTGAGTGGAATTTTGGCAACCCTTAAACAAACATTTTTGATCCACAAAATTCCTTCTCTCTAGCTCAGCAAATGCTTGAATGATACAAGTGTGTGCATTCCCTCCTGCAAGGTGTCCTGGCCATCACAGGTGTATTGACAATGTTGATGCATTGTGTTATGCTAATCTATGCCTAATGCTTCTCCAGATTTCGGAATGCTAATTAAAAGAAATATGAGTTCAATATGGTATAAAATACCGAAGTCAAGGCAGGAAGAAGCTGTATCTGTATGCTGGCTAACCCAGCACCCCCTAACACTTGACGTGAATGTTAGGGGGTTGTTGCTCAGCAGCCTGGCCACCTGTCTGTCTACTGGACAAGAAGGGTGTTTTGCATGGGGAATTGACCTCCACTCCAAGCCACATATTCACATTGCAAGTGTTCTAACATCTAAATTTTACAACCTTGTGTCTGTCTTGGGAATCAATGAGTGTATCCCAAATGACATCTTGCCAGGAGCAGAGACACTGCATTTTTAGCTACTTTTCTTTGGGCAAGCTCTTAATAAAACACTTTCTATCCCACAAAGAAATTTTTCCTCTTACTGACTTGA
Source organism: Mohoua ochrocephala (assembly GCA_013398855.1). Taxonomy (NCBI): domain Eukaryota; kingdom Metazoa; phylum Chordata; class Aves; order Passeriformes; family Acanthizidae; genus Mohoua; species Mohoua ochrocephala. The sequence goes on from VZTA01004752.1 coordinate 3,561, forward strand.
ATCTTTTCCAGGACAATACCGGCAAAGAAATTTATCCTAAGCAGTGTTGTCACCAGCATGGATTTTTTAGCTCTGTGATTTTGGGAGAGGGTAAAGGAAGACACGGACACAAGCCAGGAAAATCTGGCTCAGGAAGATGGTGGGGAGTTGTAGGGGCAGTCGGAAAACTGGGATAAATTCTTCAGTGGACGGGGAGATATGTGATTGTGAACGTAAACATTTTCTTTCCATGTAATTTGTATGGGAAATAGTATTTGGGCAATACTACCAAATGGAAGTATTTTATTATTTATATTGGGCTGAGCATGCTAGTCAGTGTATTACTTAAGCCCAGTAACTGGTGGTTACTCACCAGTTTCATGATAACTCCATCACTAAATAGGACCTTAGACCAGATCCTGTTCTCCATAGCACTTACTCAGAGCTCATTTTCAGAAGCAGAACTACCTTGAGAAATTCCCCAGCATCAGGAACAGTCAACATACAAAGCTGGATCGGCATGCTGCCTTCACTAGACTAGGATTTTTCCACCATAACCTGTCACAAAGTGTCATAGAATGGAACAAGGTGAAGGTAAGAACACACCAACACAGCAATTCAGCTCTTTGATAGCTACAAGAGGATGCTACCAAAAGCAGTCTTGGGACACACAATTTTGTGCTTCAATCACACAAATATATTTAGGCCTGTAATGTCCAGGTGGCTCTGGATAAGGAAGATTCCATCCACCCCTCACCCAAGCAAAAACTCAAGACAATTGATACATCCTGATTCCATAAAATGGTATTAAGCTATTATAATTTCTTTCAGAATGACACGAAACTGTCAACAGCTACATAGTTGAGAAAATAAGAGTTTTTTCCATGAGCAAACTATTTGATCTATAGAAGCTTGATGTTAAAGCAGAGAAAAGTGGAAATAGCCGTTCTCGGAAAATTTCACAATTACTGTCTCTCTGGTAAGACAGGAGATATTTACAGTGGAATATGACCATTTTTAACAGGGGTCATCTCTCTGATTCTGATTTGAAAATAACACTTTTCTTCCAAACTATGTGCCAGATCTCAGCCACCAAAAATTGCTACGGGACTAGAAAAATAATGAGGCTATGCTTATTTATAACTACTGAGAGTTTAGCTCTGAACTTTCAAATCAAACAGCCTCAGCCTTTAGAAAAGACTGCAAAAGCCCCATACAAAAAGTGAAAACTTAGTATTTCTGTCCAACAGCTCTGTGCAGTGAAAGGAAACACCTGACTTTCGATAAAGTTTTAGACAATTGTTGTTTGTCAAATCAGGAAGTTTTTGAGATGCTAACAGATGGGATAAACTCTCTTACCTAGGAGGGACTGAGTGGTGTTGGAAGTAAGGAAGGCATACCACTCTTATCAGAAAACTTTTATAAGCCAAATATAATTTATACTTAAGATTTACTCCTACTGTCCTCAACAAGCTTCTACATTTGCTTCAGTCTTCTGATTCTTTAATTTAGCCTGATGATCCCATGCTGCAAATACTGGTGTTTTGCTGAAATGCTGCTTAGGGGGAGAGTGACTCAACCACCTTTGCTCTATCCTTCTTTGAGATTGTATGTAAAGCTCAGTGTTTCCATTTCTTTGCCTGCCCCTCAACTCCCTTTTACTCTGTAATTTCTAAAGTAATCAAAATAATGTCTTCTACTCCTTACAAAGTATGTGGTAACATTGCCAGGGCCCCGTGTGAATTCACTTCCCAAGGGTAAGCTGGCGGGGCTGAAGGCCAGCTTTGGCACGGCATGGCCAGGTAACATGGGGTCAGACTGCTCAAGACCAGCTAAGGTAAGAGAAGGAGCTGAGAGAGATACTTTGTCTTGGTTGGGGTACCTTGGCTTGGGAGCTGCATTTATCCGTTGGAGGATGCCCCAGGTACCTTCCAGGTGTGCCTGGCACTGCACCTTGTTCATCCTGCCTGCCTTGCTGATCCTGGCTGGTAGCTGCCTCACCACTACAGACTGGCCTGGATAGCCCCGGACTCTCACCTGACTTAGTCACTGTCACCAGACCTCTCTGCTCACCTCGCTGTGGGACCAGCCCCTTGGTGGGGAGCCCTTGCCTGGCTGCCTTGCTGCCACCTTTGCCTCCCAGCACCCCTGACCCCCTGGAGCAGCCCGCTCTTCTTGCCCTTGCTAAAACAGAGTGGGTCTCTGGAGACTTTTTGACATGTTAATGTTTTGCTGAAAACAAACCAAAATAAAACAAAACACGCGCACCTCCAAAACTCAAAAAAACCCCCGTAATTCAAAACTTTTACATTAATGTGCTCGATGTAGCAAAACCTTCACCGCAAAATCATTCTTCACTTTTAAGACTGAAACTACAGTTACTAACAAGGACGTTTGGGTTTTTCACACTCATCTTGCATATGGAAGACTCAGTTCCATCTCTGAGCTTTACCACGTGCTGGACTTCACCTTGGTTGTCCTCCACCCCGAACTATAGAGCAATTTGCTTACACAGGATTAATTTATTACTACAGTATTTGCCTAACTTTTTGATCAATTTAAGACTCATACGGCACAGATGTCTACCTCTCATTTATCATCCAATGTTTCCTTTGCAGTCTGTGGAGAAAATAAGCACTTCCAGTGCACAAGTCATCTCATCCTATAGTGGATTTTTCATAGAGAGCAGCTCTAAATCTATATTTAGTGAAAAGTAATGGTAGAGGTGTACACATCTACACTACTGTGGATAGTAATGAAGGAATCAACTCACCTACCAATAAACCAGGGGCTGGGGAACTGCCTTAGTGCCTAACATCTTCACCAAGATCCTAACACAAGCTCTGGTCTCTGGACAGGGTCAGATGAGCTTGAATCTCAGATGGCCGGTCTCTTTCTTTCTCAAGATAAATTGCAAAAGCTTCTCAGTCTATGCTGGGATGCAATGAAAATGACTTTCAGGACTTGTCTTTTGCCATAAAATGAAATTCTTATTTTATGAGCACAGGGAACCTTTAGACACTAACACAGCAAAAATAAATAAAAAATGGCCAGGCTGTAAAATGGCCAATTTGTAAAATGGCCAATCTGTAAAATGGCCAAATTATTAGCCATGCTCTGCATAGCTCTGAAATATAGATTTTCATTAACAGATGGCATAATCTATGAAGACTTTGAATGTAACTGTTCTTATACTTAAGTTGCTCAAATTAAAGATAAAATGGTGGACTAAATAACTGTAAATCTACAAATGTGGCAATATTTTTTTGATGAGAAACTCAGTCTAAATTGTATTTAACATTAATTTAGAAGTCAGAAATTAAAATTGGTTTGGCCTCAGCTGTAAGGAAAAACAGAAGGCTTCCCTTTTTTAGCCAAAACATTTTGGATAATGTTTTTGTGCCGCAGTCACACAAAGCTTTTAGTTCTGCAAAATATTTTGAACATGTTTCATTTGGAAGAATATTCTAAATCAACTAGTAACATACTGAGCATATTGCTGAGCTTTGACTCATAAATATTCGTTTTCTGGAGGGGAGGAGTTGTCTCGTTGTTGTGGTTTTGTTTGGCTGTTGTTGTTCCGTTTGGGGTTTTTTTGGTTGATAGCAAAATATGAGATTGAGCGGAGAGTAAAAATGTAGCTGCAGTGTGCCAAAGCATGAAGTTTATATCCAGTCTCTCCTGGAAAGGTGCAAATCTGTGACTTCTTGACATAAGGAAAGTTTCAAAAGGTAAAGACAGGCAGGTGTCAAGTGGCAATTCATTTACCTAATTATTAGCTAAAGCCTGAACTGAATGCTAAGTGGTAAGAGTCAGACATCAAAGACTAGTCCAGCAGCTTCAATAAGGTCTGTATTTTATTGTTGAGCTTTGGAACTCCACAGCTTAACTGAATGGCTTCTTAAACACCTAGTACAGTCACACAACATATAGGCACTCATACACTGAGGAACACAAGTGACAGGATTCAGCAACCTCAGAAAAGAGCCTGAAATGAGGGAAGAGCTAAGAGGCCTTGCATTTTGACTTCACCCCCTTATTCTGTTGCAGGGACTTGGTCACAGGTATCTGTCTCCCTGTGGGATGCTCTGCTCTGAAGACCCAAGTCAGTTGTTGCCCAAAATAAAAGACGAGCAAGTCTTAAATAGCTGTTAAACTCTGCATGTATTTCTGAATTCAGTGAACTAGCGACATATTTTTTGCTTTCAGCACTGTTAAATATTTTCACTCATGTGTCTGATTTTTTAAAAGCGTGAACTATGCTTAGCAACTGATTGTGACAGATGTATTTTGACATGAGATTGTCTATGAAAACTATACTGAATCCTATTTCAACAAGAATGTGACAGACTCTTCCAGCTGACATGCAGTGTCCAAAAAGCCACCACCAAACATATGCACTTATGCTCTGATTTGGAACAATTTTCTTACTGTTATTTTGTGAATATAGATGAAATAGACCCTGGGCAAGATTCAGAAGTCTTTTTCCTATGACATGTCAACCCCCATATTTTGTATATTTCTCTCCCTGACTTATCAAGTCATGAGTAAAGTCACTAACATATTTTGGGGCACTGAAAGTATGCTCAGAGAGAAAAGGGAACAGACCAACCCGCAGACTAGCCCGCTGTGCTCAGTTAGCTGCTGCCACAGCAAATGTGGCACAGAACCTCATTCATAACCAAGACAGAGCCCGCCTGAGGATCACTTCAATTTTTGCCTGCTCGACACTATTTCTGTGTTTTAACACTTAAAAATATCTTGTAATTTCCAGAGAATTTCCATTGGTGAGTTTATAGACATCAATTCAAGTGTTTATGCTTGAAGACCTTCTTACCTTGAATAGCTTTCTTCTTTTCCTGATGGTTGCCACTGTTTCCATCCCATTGTACAGGGAGAAAATGGATCCCTTTCTTGCTCGGCCTTCCATCCTTATTCTAACCATATAAATTTTATTATATTATTTTCTCATCCCTCGTGTCTTTTCTGAAAAGATTTAATTACTCTTTATTGCGAACCAATGAAGTTGTCAAAATACAAAGTTTTTATTCTGTGGTGGTATAGTGCAAAACATACCTCAATTAACATTTTTGATTTTATTTTTAACAGCTGTGTCAAATTTGTAACTCATTGCCACAAATGGGAATACCTGTGCAATGTGCTCTTCAGCTGTTTACAGCTACTGAGTTCTTAGAGCTAGTTGCTGTCAGATTCTAAATACATGATTGTCCCTTTCTTTCCTATTGAGTTACAGCTCCTTTCTATTACATCAGTTCTCAAGGTGGTTCTATTCTTCCTGGAAAATATCATGTTCCTTTCTCTACTGATGATAGCTCCTAATGTGTGTTATCGAAGAATTTCAAGAGCACATGCTTTTTTCTGTGTGCAAAATCACCAGTGAAGCCAGATGCAACTTAAAACTGCTCCAGAGGAAAAGCCTTCTACTTTCTCTCCCCAGCCTAACAGTTCTCCTTACACTATAACCCATGCAGACTTCAGTTAATTTCTTTCAAAATTGTTTGAATTGTCACGCTACCAATTTAATCATTTTTATGGACCACAGCCTCAAATACCTAAGCAAATCTGGAGCAATTAATCTACAAGCACCTAATGAAGAAATTATTAACATTCTGATAATTTTGTTTCACCTAACTTACCTTTGAGAAGACTCAGTTGTTTTCTAGCCCACTGCCTTTTCCACATGGTTGATAACTCCGACCTTTAAAAAGCCCTCAGGCAGCTATCAGGGGTTTTAAATAGTAGGGTATAATTGTCCCAGACATGTCCCTCCACCCTTTTTTAATTAGAGATATTATATTGACTATTTATCAGTCAAAACTACTGTTACAAACTACCAGACCATGAAATTTTACTCTTGGACTTATAAAAATGTCATCTAAATTTACAGTGTTTTTGAAGTGTGAATGGATCAGGGCCGGTTTTTGCAAAAGTGCCAGTACTCGATGGTACTACTGACAGTAAATTAGTACCTAATAATGTAACTGTGCCTTGCATTACTAAATGAAGGGCTTATGCTGGTTATCTGTAAGCACTAGGAAGAATATTTCATTATCCTGCTAAATAACTTAGTCTCAGGTTTGAAATCTTTTATTGCAATGCTGGAGATTGTCCATAGCTGGAAGAACTTTGTTCTTTGTTCAAGGGTACCAACAAACTTCTCCAGTTCTCAATAGCTGCAGTGTATTTGGCAGGGTTAAACTTGCTCTCACACTTGGGTTCAGAAAGAACTTCCCTATATTTAATTTCCAGAACTATTTATTACCCTGTCTTGCACTTGCTGTTGGACTAACCTGGATGTTCTCCTGAAAGTTCTTTGACACCACATCATGTAATACGTGTGCTCTTTATCTTCAGTGCTTTCATTGGGTCCTGGTAGGTTTTGAGGCTTTTTTATCCAAATTTAATGAGTTGGTGGCATAGAACAGATGATTTGCATACTTCTGTGGATTAAATATCTATTGCATGGGATAGTGATCCATTGCATCCTGTCTCAAAGAGCAGAACTGAAGAGTTTCTGGAGTATTTACTGCCACTAGGAAGTTTCTGACAGTCAGATGGAACTTAGGTATCAATAAAACATGAAAGGCTAATTTACTTCTTTTTCCCTACTGCTTTTCAAAGCTGCATAAGGAGGTGAAAAAAGCTCTAGGTTTTATTCCAAGAATTCACTTGCCATGAAAAATACCCCAGTGGAGAACAGAGAACCTTACACAGTTAGGGAGAAGGCTTAATTACAGCACAGCCAACAAAATTGGCTTCGGTGCCCACCATTTAAAGCAGCCAATACTGTAATGAGGGGCTTAATGCAGGACTCCAGCCACATGGTTTGATTATGCCACTGAAGGGGATAAAAGGGTACTGTACTATATACCCATATTATACAGACCATAAGTGGGTGTTTTGGTTTTTCTTTTCCTCTTAAATGCTCCTTGCAGTGTCCCGTGCTGCTGAGGGAGTCACAAAATGTGATTTAGCAGAAGGGTTGGAGGGAAGTAAATCTGTGTGTATGCAGAGATGCAATACATGTGCAGGCATTTGATTGACTGCATGGTGACTTTAGTGTGTGAGTCATTGGATAAAGAGCTACAACTGTTTCCATCTCCTTTCTAAAACTACAAAAAACAGTAGAAGAAGAAAGAAAAAGGCATTTTCTCTTTGATCGACACCTAGATTTCAGCAAACTGGTAGGACTTGAGCAACTGCAGGAAGAAGGAAAAAAAAAAAAATGACCCAACTTGAGGCTCATTGCATTCGCATTTTTAATTCCTGAGTTCTCCTTCTGGGTACCAAAACTGACATGAATAGTTTTATTCCCATGGACAAATCGGATTCAGGCAGCAGTTTGGCTGGCTCTAATATCAGGGCAAGTCTACATTGAAGATATATCTGAAGGAAAGATTATAGTTTTGGGTGTACTGGGGGGGGAATCATTCCCCACACTGAAGCACTGGTTAAAAATATTCAAATCAAGATTTTTTTTTCAAATTTACATCCTTTGTGTTATAAATACAACCAAATGGCCACATTAAGAACCTCTGTCTGTCCCCATTGAGCCACCGGGTGGTTTTGAGGGATTTCTAACAGGCTGTTACAAAGGCGTAGCTTTGCCTATATTCTCTCATCTCCCACTTTGTTGTGCCCCAAAAGAATGTCCGCACTTGACAGATTGTGACAGTTTTCACCTGATACATGTGTCAATGAGAACAGTTCCCATGGTAAATGCCAGCCACGAGCCAGGAGCAGAGAAAGGGCTGACATTGTTAACAAATGCTGCAGGCATTTGTAGTGAGAAAACGGTTTGTGGGTTTTATGCCTTTTTAGATTGCCTTTGCACTCAGAAATACATAGATGTTTTTACTCAACACAAGAAATCGCATTTAAATTTGATTAAACCTTTGAAGAATCCCAAAAGATGAATATTTCAGGAAAGTGTGAAAGACTAAAGAGCTGTCTGTGTCATAAAACTCTAGATTAGGTAAAGAGCACTGTAGTATAAACATTCTCTCTTCACAATATTTTACTATTACCGTGGCTCTGCTGGTTTAAATTCTTTATTCAATTTATCAACTCTGATCAAATGGTCCAACAGGGGCATTGATGATTACATACTTCTTAAATGTATATTTAATTTTATGGATTCTTTTCATTCATATGAGAGACTAGACAATGAAAAAGACAGACAGAAGAAAAATCGAATAATAATAAAAACAAATAAAAAGTATGGACATCCTTTCTGAAGACCCAGGTGTGATAAAATGCAGTGATATCTTGGCTGGTCTGAACACACATGAATGCATGGAGTCCCAAAGAAAATTATTGTGTCCTTCAATTGAGTGTCCAATACCTATGCAATGAATATTATTAATTATACTTGTTTCAAATCATGGGTGTCAAATCCTCGATTTCTGCTGCGAACAGTAAAAATGTCAGTGTATGCACAGTGTGCCTAGTGCGAAGACCACTGCTACAATGTCACTGTGGTATCTAATCCAAAGAATGTCTTCTGAGTTCTTTCTCATCAAAATTATTTTAAAGTTAAGATCTCATGATCTTCAAGGCCCCTACTTTTTTATCCAGGAACTCTTCAGTGTCCCAGCTTGTTCATACCTCAGAAGTTCCATTTCAGAACATTGCACAAAGAAAAAGGGTCAAATTAGTCCACCAATTTCTTTACATTGACTCTTTCAATTCATTTTATTTCACCACCCAAGCATCGTCCCAGCATGAAGCCGATCACATGAACCAGGCAGCCACTAATCACGTTTCCCGCTCAGCCAAGTTTCTTTATCAAAGTATCAATACCGAATCAGAGTTGAATGACACCTAATTGCAGTACACAGCATGACTGCAAAAGGCCTCGTCCACTAAGAGCAAAAAATTGCCTCTATTGAAATCAAAGATTTTTGCAGCTGCTCTCAGGAGTCCCAAAGCTAAGAGCATTATGGTTTTTCATAGTATTCTTAATTTTGGTCTGGAGCACAGACTCTTTCAGCCGCTGACATTTCAGGTCAGGCTACATAATAACCATCCTCCAGACAGTTACATTTACTTCTAAATAGTCCTGAATCTTAATAAACCTGTAGAAGTGAGAGGCCATAAAGCTCTTGTCCTTGGCTAAACCCTTCACTGTGTGTTTGAGATTTCAACTAGTTTAAGATAGGCTTTATCAGTATTTCTGTTTCTTTTAGTCACTTCCTGAACTGCAGCACAGAAGTTTCTGTATGATTCATTGAGACTGAAGGAACGGCCCGTACAGGGAAACAGTGAGAACAGCAGAAGATGGGATGTCAAAAAAATACTTAATGTTTTACATAGCATAGGCTCACATTTTCACACGCATCTTGATAAACAGGAGGCCCACTCTTATTTTCTTGTGAGCTTTGGGAGCTTAGAGTCTTGAAGCCTGAACTGTGCTGAAGTCAATTTTAGAAATGAAGATTCAGACACCTGTTAGCAAAAAGAACTGATTTCTTATTGTTGTGAGTTAACACTGAAACCAGGACACTTATAAAGTGGTCTAGATTCTGACTTCACATGTTTTCAAAGAGATTTGTGCAACCAAACAATTTGAGTGTCTGTGCTTCATATTTACCCAAAGGAATGTTACAATTGTGAAAACCTTTTTAGATCTTGCTCTTCAGTGTTGTTCTAATGTTCATAAAATGACTTTTATTTTTGCTAAAAAAAGATATTGAGTTAGGGATTCCCCAAGATGCTTTGAAGAATCTCTAAAAACTATGTTTACTGGGAGTAAAAGGCAAAAACAGGGGCTCCTAAGCAGCATGATTTCATTTTCAGGGAATATGGGGCCAATACTCTACTGTATCTTTGGCAATTAAAATAGAAGTGACTAAAGGCAGGTCCGTTCAGTTAAGGTATTCCTGATGCAAATGGAAGATAATGAAGTGAGACATTAAATTTACCAACAGCATCCTTGCATTGATTTGACATCTAGAAAGTCTTTTAAACTTTTAAAATACAGAGCCAATTGTAATATTTCAGTACTGAAATGACAGATGTAATTCTTCTAGTTATATTAACTTTATTTAGCTATTCTTAATTTTATATAATTTTATATAATTTATCTTAAAATAAAGATGTATACTTTTCAAATACAATATTCCTTGACATGGCCAGTACTTTTTTTTCATTTTAGATCATCATATTTATACCATTTGCTTACTGACCTCTCACATCAGCTTTTACAGCAGTTTTCAAGAAGGTAACTAATTTCATGGTTCAGAGCAATGATGATCCTTCAGAACAAAGGTTTGAAGCCATAGATACTTGGAAAAATGCAGATAGCGTAAAAATATAAATATATATATATCTCCCTCCCACAAAAATACCATCTCTTTGGGTCAGAACAGAATAGTCATTCTTTAACACTTTAAATAGAACTTAAGAAAACATCCCTGAACCTGATTGTTTCTCTGAGTTCATTACCCAGCCACTTCCCCGCAGGCTGATTTCACACTGTTATTCCAGTGAGTGACTGTGTCTTCGATGAAATGATCTGCTTCCTTGTGCTTTAGGCTTCCTCTTGGCCTTGGAGTGTTAGGGTAATATGAAATATGATGGCATTTTTTTCTTTTATAGTGCTCTCCACACTGGATGTATTGACAAGTAGGTGTAAAGTGTCTTCTGTTTGCTACCTCCTCTGTCATCTGCTGTGGACATACCCTTGACCAGAAGTTCTCTTTGCCCCATCAGATTGCTGTGCCAGTATTTTCCTTGACAGATATATACAACAGAACTGTTGTGCTGATGTCCTGGGTACGTTGGCTTGTTACTGACCGAGAAGGGGGTGGAGCAGCAAGGCACAGAAAATCCACTATACATTCTAACATTTAGGCTTTATCCTTTATTAGGTAGTGAGTAAGAGACATAAAAAGAATTGAGTTTGTTGTTTACAGCTGAACTTTAAAAGAGACTTGTGTGAACAAAAACTTGTTCCATAGAGCACTGTGACAAAAGAGGTCCAAGAAAACTGAAGGTGTCATTGCAAATTAGCCGATGTGACTGGTTGGAATGACACTCTTTCATTTCTAGCAAAATTTGTATGAACTCTGCCCTTAGTACTGTGCCTCCATACATGCCACAGGCCACGTTTTGGCAAGGATCAGCCTGTTGATTTTGATGGCATCACAACAACACGGTAGAATGTACAACAGGTGCCCATGCATCAGAAGGCCGTGTATAAGAGCCTTCAGGATATTTGCCTGTCTCCCATTTTCCCATCTGCATGCTTCCTCATGGGGAAAAGATAGCCTGCCTAGATCTTCTACCTTCCCAAAGTGTGAGTCCTCCTCTGCTCCTTTAGCAAGATCTTACTTACACAGGCTCTTACAAAAGGCTCTGGAGACAAATGGTGGTTCATGGAGCACAGCTTGAAAGCTGATGCCCTTTTCAAGGAGGAATCTGAACGCGGCTGGCAATGGCACCACAGCTTCTGCAAACAGATGGAAGGTTGAAAGCAGACTTAAAAGACCAAGTCCACTGAATCTTACTATCTTATGTACCCAAATAAAATGAAACATTTTCTAAATTGAGTGCGACGAGCAGGTTTTGAAGGCTGGCTTATTTACTGCCTCTTTACTGGGAGCTGTAGAGTAGAGAGCCCTTTTAAATGTCAGCCCCTAGTTATTTAGATGTCTAAACTTGGCTTCAGGAACTTACTCATACTGTTGTTTTGAAAGTTAGGCCAAAGCAATCCAGCTGGTAATCAGCCCTGGAATCACCATCATGTCTTTTTCATGGCTACATGGGTGTGAATTAAATACAAACAAAAGCTCATTTCATTTCAAGGCACAAACGTTTGCAAATAAACTGGATGAAATACAAATACATAATATAGAACTCATTTTAATACTTCTAGATAAATAAATGCATCTCTTTGGAATTCTTTGGACACAGATATCCATGGAACCTCTTCTTTCTCTCTCTTTATATATTTTTTTATAAAATCTAAATGCGGAGAGGTTTAAAAAATGGCAAATACGAATGTATATGGAAGGCTCACCGATGAACTGCAAGTCAAAAGTGCTGTATAATTCCCATCCTCTATATCTCCCACCTGTCTGCATTAACCACAGGCAGCATTCTATAGCAACCACATGGTCAATATTTTGCATTACTGCCTTTTAATAAAATCTTTCAAATAATTTCTCCATCTAAACCTAAATTATGCTTTTAAATTTTATTCTGCCTAAATGTATGGTAGGCATTTCACTTAGCTACACATCAGAGTGGTTGCGTGTGACTCAGCAGCGCACTCCATAATATTAATAGATACTTTTCAGCTCCCTATGGGAAAAAGCAGGCAGCAAGGATCAGATTCAAGAAGTCTATTTTTTTTCTCTGTTGTTTATTACTTACCACTTAATGACCCACATGTGAAATCAATGGTTATATAATTATTTTATATAGTAGATTTTCTGTTTATAAGTTATTTCTCTTACTCTAACATATATACAATATATCTATATATACCCCTGATAAATCTTACTTTAAAGGGACACAGTCAACCCCTTTAAGCCTCACAGTAAATATATAAGGCTTTAAGCTGTCCATACATAATGGTCAGCTACAGAATTCAAGGGTCCCTTCAGATCCTAAAAGTTGTATTTGTTCCAAACCCATGATGTGCAGTTATCTTGTAATATGTATCTCATGTGTCACTGTTTACATTTTATAGGTATATTAAGACATTTTATATCACATCAGTAGGACATAAAACAAGAAAATAATCTGTATCTAAGACTAAGCCTATTGCAAAGAATATTACCTGTATCTACAGACACTCCCACTGGTGTGATATAAAATGAATATGTGCCATTCTTGGGATGAAATTCTGGCTACACTGCAGTCAGAAGGAACTTTAAACTGACATAAATGAGACCAGGATTTCTCTCCTGTTTTTTCATTTGTCAGTTATGACTCTGTGTAACCGATTTCTGTCTTCCCTCTGCTCAACACTGAAGTGTCAGGCCTGTTTCATGACAAGAGCATATTTTTTGTTGTCCGCTGTCGTGTCTTAAACATTGATCTATCCTGTATGTTTTACACTTTTTGAATAAACACACAGTGTACACGTACATTCTCAGTTAAATAAACGTTTGACCCATTCTGTGTACAGCATCTGAATTATTTTTCCCCCACTAGATCTTCTTTATCACTTTCTTTGCCCTAACCTAGATCATTTTCATGCCCATTCTTCCGTGAGTGAGGAAAACTTTGCTCACCAGGAACAGCTCCACATTATTGTAATAATTTTTCACTACTTACCAAAGTGACATAATTTTGTTCGTTTTATCTTTTGCAACTCAGTTAGAAACCTAGTGGCATAGATAGAGACACAATACTACTGTTTTACAAGACATCTATTGTATCTACTTTTGTTCAGATAAATACCCAGTAACTGCTGATTTGGCAGGAGGATTGGTAAGGGTACTACTATTCACAGTGTTTCTTTTTTTTTCTTTCCTTCCTCTTTAATCTACAGAATAAAGTATTTTATATACATTGGAACCAGTTAATGCCCTTTAGACAAATTTTTAAGTTGTTTCATAAAGCAGGAAAGACATTGCAGGGAAATATGTGCCAAAATGCACAGTCAAAAGGCTTTATAAGTTTTATATGTCACTACAAGTCAATGCTGGAGATCAGTTCTAAAACGATCAATGCTCAAGAGGAATGTTCTCATCTGGAGAAAATACTGCCCATTCCTCCTTTCAGAATTTGTTCAGTTCTCTATCAAAAGTTCTGGCTCTTCATATATACTTTAAACTATAAATAAACACTGCATAGTTCAATGTTCTTGATTTTCATTTTTTTTTGTTTGTTTTGATTTGAAAAATTATTGCAGTACAATTAATTCCTGTTTGGAATTCAGTAAGGAGCAAACAGCACAGGGGTGTGGGTGGTCCGTATAGGCCCAGGAGCTGGTCGTAGGAGTGCTGGAGGAAGTGCTGAAGTCTGGAAAAGGGTGGCTGCTGGGGCTGTGCGAAGACTGAAGGGGGAATTCACAGCCACAGCAGCAGCTGCTGCTGCAGCTGCTAGCGGATTTGGTAAGATTCGTGGGGCCATCGGCTTTGAAGGTTCCTTTGAAAATACTAATTTTACCTGTGGGGAAGAAGAGAAAACAAACAAAGAGAGAGACATAATTTGTTCATATTAGCTACACGAGAGGGAGTTTGACTTAAGATTATACGAGCAAAATCAAGCAAGAGAGGCCTCGTGGTGGCTACTGACTCTATGAGCTACGGACTTGTAACAGGTGATACAACCTCGCCCACTGGACAAGGGTACAAGGATTTGGTTAGGGACAAGGAGTTTCGGTGTTCACACCTTGTTGCTGACACTCATAATTTAATACGAGATTAGAAATCGAAGCAAATCTAAAATGGGGCTGGGGAATCTGCACCAAAGTAAAGCTGCCTGTACTCTGCAACAATTAAATAAGGAAAAATTAGATATCGATTAATAGACCTCCATCTGGACAGCTTTATGATAGAGACCGGAGCAGAATGAAAACATATCCTATTTCCTGGTCTGACTAAGAAGATACTTTTGTTTTAATCATTAGGATGCGAGTTCTACTTAAAATTAAGATCTCCATAGAGCTCCTCTTTATTAGCTCCTGCTTCTAATAACAAGCAAATAAACCATTCTTATCTTTCACTGGTTATGAAAAGCTCTCCTGTTTCATGTGTTTAAATGGGTACTGTCTGATGCAATCTTGCTGTGTCTTCAACGTCTTCAACTGTTTTCCACTAAGATACAGTTCATTCTTATAAGGATTGTGAAAATGTGGCAGATATTTTAAAGTAGTATTCTGCCAAACTATGATATTGCTGTTCCTGTCACTGAGGTTTCTTCTTAAAAAACATTTTAAATCATGACATGATTTTAAATCTTGTCGACTACCAAATACAAATAAGAAAACCCCTCATTTAGAGTTTCCTAAAAAAGGAAAAAAACCCAAACCCTGAAGTTATTCCAAGACTGAAAATACTCACAAGAGGTCCAGTAATATTTAAGAGAATTTACATTTGGTATGCATACAAATGAACATCGGAGTAGTCTCTATGGATTTCTGCAGTTTTTAGTGCAATTTCAAGTTTCTAATGAGAGGCCAGGAGCCTGAATATCTTTGTTGTCTTGTTTTTATAACTCTGAGATAAGATTAGAACTTCATTTGCAGACAAAGAAAAGTTCCCATTGTCCCTGATGGACTTTTGGTATTGAATATACAGAATATGAATCTATGTACCATGCTGTGGTACATCTCAGGGCAAGTATGGACACTTCTTACTTACAGGGAAACACAATTTCTCATCCTTGACTTGAAAGGGATTTTCAAGTAATTAACTTGTACAACATCAGTCTGACAGTTCCAACTCAACAGAACCCTAGTGCTTGAATAATCAGAAAGTAAGGACCGGAGTACTCTGGCATGAACCACCATTGAGGTTCATCATTACACCATCACCGTATTCCAAAAGGTCTGTTGGTTCTTTACTAGCCAGTTGGATAGAGGATTTTGACCTTTCCCAATACCTATTGGCAACTCTGCTGGCTTCCAGGTGCTTTAAAGCTCTGGGAGAAATACTCAGATCAAACCAAATTCTGTAATTCTCTTAACAAAGGATATAATAGATGCTAGATATCAAATTCCTCATGATGTCTATGAAAAGCAATGATCTGATCTTTTCCTTGATCAGTGTTACACTAACTGATCCCAGCTGTCTTCTTCCCTTGCTGAACATATGACTTTTTTCTCCTTCCTTACATTTTTAATAAATACCTTTTACAGCCTTATTTAGAATAGAAAAAAAAATCCCCAAAACCAAACCAACCAACCAATCAAAAACCCCAAACAAATCAAATCAAAACAACCCACCCAAACCAAAACCCCCCCCGAAACAACTCTGAGGAAAATAAAAAGAAAAACAACCCTGAGTGCAAAGTACTCTGGCCTACAGTTCCCAGTGAAGGATGTTTTTTTGTAAGAGCTATTTTATTGCAGAAAGTTTGGACTATCAAACGCCTGATAACCTTTTTTCTCTCCAGTGCAGTATTTCATACATGCTGGACAGTTGTGGCTTGAAGAAATACCAAATAAATCCCAGCATTACAAGATTTCTTAAACCATGAAATATCGCTGTGGGAATTTATAAAGCTTTTATCTCTGAAGCATGTAAATCTAGAACAGACTGAGAAGTACAAACGATATTGGAAACATGGTAAAAGAAGGGTTTTGGTCTAGAAAAGCTATGAAAATGTAGCATGTTCTTTTTTTAATTTCTGTAGACAAATTTGGTGATGCTCATACAGTTTTTGCCATGAAGCACAAAGATTTTATGTGGCTGTTTCTATTAAAAGGCTAGGGCTTTCCTGCCATTCTTGGAGGAACCAGGTACTTCTAATGTAGTTAGATAGCTTTTCAGTTAATTTATCAACATGATTCTGATTTCAAGGTAGCTGCAAAACTAGTAATATTTAACATATACAGTACCTTGCACCTTCATTTCAAACCTCTAATGAACTCATAGGTCAACACTAAGAGTAAAGTAGCCATTATTTGTTTCATTTCCAATGAAGTAAACTAAGAGACAAATAACTTGAAAAATTAATGGGGAGCATCCCGGTTTCAGCGAGGGAGAGGGAGTAAAGAAAAAGTAAAGAAAGAGCATTAAATTAAAGGTGAAATTAGAATATCTCTGGCTTGTTGCTGTGCCAGTCTGCACTTCAAGTGACAACAATTCCGGCAGTTTTTATACTTAAAACCAAAAAGACTAAATGGAGAACTGGTCTCTCCTTTCTTATTGAAGTCATGATTCTACTACACATATCTGTTCATTTATTGCTAGCTCGTTTTCTCCTTCTTAAATCCCTTTTTCCTCTTTGATGTCCTCTAGCCTGACCTGTATATTGTGAGCAATCGGGGTTGAGGGAGCAGGCAAAGGACATGCTGCCATTATTTGTCTTGAGCCTTGGCTGGAGTTCTCAGAAATCACCATTACATAAATTGGTAGAGAACTGTGCACAACAATAGCAATGTAATAGTTGTTTTTATCCACTGGAAAAGAATGAATTTCCTAAAGGAATAATAATCCTGTCAGAAAGGCTTTCCTGAGTCCATATCCTACTTACCCCATTACATATTTTCTACTCCTTTCAGTACCGTTTGTATTGGAAACCTTGATCTTTCTTGTGGATTACTGAGAAACCCTATGGGGCTATTTCCCTATTAGTGGATCTACCAGAAAGGTGCACTGCTTTATTCTACAACTGAATCCTGCATGCATATCCCACTCGTGAGGGCTGCCCCAACAAGGACACAGTTTCTGCTGCCAAGAAAAGAGCTTTAACTCAGTGTAAAAAGAAATGGGTTTTCACAGAAAAAAAAAGCTCCATATTCTGCCTCCATCAGAGAAGATGGTCAAAGCATAAGGGGCTAATCTCTATGAGGACAATGAATCAACATCCTCCCTCTGCCAGAACCATCTACAAACCCTTAAAAAACAGCAGATAAAACATTCATGCAGTTTAACTGATGGAGAAGATAAATGTCAGATGTTTCACTATCCCACCCACAATACAAGCTGATTCTTAACTAGTGGCAGCATCCTAGAGGGCTTTTTTATTAAAAAGTAAACCTTTTTCTCAGCTTTCAGAGCTAGTAGGAATTGTCTTTCAGATAGTTTATCAGGCAGTCAAAAATGTGACCAGACCTATCCTGAAACAGTCAAATGAAAGAAGAGACAGATTTTTTAAATTCTCTCACTTGTGATCTCAACAATTCTCTAAATAAGGATAAAATGAATGGTTTATATTTTATAGAGTTTTATTTAGTTATTTCATCACTATTGTCCTTGGTGAAAACTGGAAAAATCCTGTTTGACATCTGGATGTTTTTTCCATCTCTTGCTCTCTAATGACCTTTGCAACAAGCTTCTTTTCTGAGGTTATTCAGAGTAGCTACAAAAGCAAGGGTCCACAGGTTGTAGGAAACACCCCTTAAATTATTTTAAAAAAATCCCTTGTGGGCTTCTGCTGGCTCCTTCATATACTTGATACTCCAATGGCTTACACTATTACTCTACTTCTAAACATTTTTCCACTTATGTTTTCTAAAAACCCTACTCATCAGGATTAAAATAAAAGTCAAATAAAAAGGTGATTGTCTTACCCCTAGAGGATGTGTTCCCTTTTGGAGTTTGTTGTAAGGGCTGTATTTAGGTTTTGGCGGCTTCCCAGCAGCTCTGTCTTTGTGCCTTCTACTGCTTATGTGCTGTTAAAACACATTTTGGGGAGGGGGAAAAGAAAACAGAGAGTGATAGTTCCACAACAGATCACTTCAGGTTCTGCTTTACACAAGATCACTGCTCCACCACTAAAGCCTTTTGCTCTACAACAGCATTACTGTGACAAATTCAATAATGAAAGGGAATAGGATCTCTTGCAATTTGAATGATCCTTTGTGCACCACATATTGGGACTGTAATTTTTTAATCAGTCCTGAGTTCAACTCTGCTTTCACTACAGTTAAAATATTTTCCCACCTTTTCTAACTTCAGCAGGACTTGAGTCAGTTTAAAGATAGAAGCCTTTGAAAAACTCCTCCCTAACTCTATAAAGCACTGATCAAATTCAATCCACTGCTGATAGAAAGTTTTCAAAGAATATTAGATAGTAAAGTATCCCCTATTTGGGGAAGAAAATAAGGTCACAAAATTGTTTAAATCCCTAAGCTGCCTGGAGATCCTTGTGAGATGGTGACATATAAAACTAAGTGAGAGTGAAAAAAATGCACAAAATCCATCATCTGCTTCATAGGATCTTGAGGTTTTGTAAGTATCTTTCTACACAGATTATCTTGTAATAGTAGAAGTAAGTGACCTTTTTCAGAACTGTATTTTTACTTTGATTTTCATTTTCAAGAGAATTATCACAATAAAAAGACATAGAACTTTTTTTCATGACACCAGAAGAATGGGTATTGCTATTGTCCATTACTGAATGTATCTTCATTCTTGTAAGGTTCCTTAACAAGTATTTAATTCCAAAAGGCATACGGAATTAAACCAAGTGTTTTTCAGAAAGCTTTGATCATCTGAAGAATGACTGAACATAACTTAGTGTAATTGCAATTTAGAGGTCATGCTTCTCAGTTAGAGTGAAACATTGATAAAAAATATTAGAAATCCTCTCCATCCCACATTTCTAAGCGGGTTACTCAGTGTTCTGTGAGAGTACTGGCTGTACCCACCTTCATATCTTTGTTAAGGCAAATATCATGCAGTACACGAAGTGGCAGAGTTTATTAGCTCATGACAATTCTAGCAGTCTAAAGACAGTTGTAACCTGTTGCAGCTTACACCTTCTATAACTCTTTGACAAAGATGTACAACTGAGAGCTTTTGAGAAAGCATATTCCATGCAAGGGAAAATCATAATCAAAACAAAACATACAGCATGGCAGCCAAGTACAATGGACAGATCTGTAAGTTCCATTTGGACACCAACTGTCATATTGACATGCGCTGACTGCGTTGGTGCTTTACCACCCTGAAAACAAAGAGCAGCCAAAGATTCTCACTCTGCAAGCTGGCTGAGTACCTGTTTCAGTTGTGTCTCAGAGTTTACGTGCACATCACATATTTCACAGTGAAATGTTTTGTTCTGAAGGCCTGTGTTTCCTTTATTCACAGGTCCTTTGCCTTTTACGCCTGCCCGGGGAAAGGCTTTTATGGTTCCACTTCCATTCCGAGCTTCCAGCATAGTTTTGTGCTTAGTCCCTGGAGACAATAGAAATGGGAAACAGAAACAACTTTGGCAATTGGGTTGCATTCATTGTTTTATTTTCTTTTTAAAATAAAATCATATGAGCCTCAGCTTGGTGCCACGTGCTATCCTTGGAATAGGACTGTGTTGGTCTGTATCAGAGTCATGCTAATGTAACACTATTTCACACCTGATATTTAGTCACTAAATTACACACCTATAGGTAATGCACTAGAACAAAGCAGCCACACCAGAAAGTAGTGGCACAACCAGATACCCTGATGTGAAGTTAAATGGGTGTAACTTTTCTCATTAACTCCTGCTGCTAATAAGACCTGAATTGTAGTTGCAAAAGAAAAGTAATTTAGCTATTAAAGATGTAGTTGGCTTTGATTTGTAGTCCTCCTGAACAGATTGATAAACAGTGTGTCTAGGTAGCTTACAATTAAATCTGTAATTAACTAATTACTCTCCAAACCAGAAAGGGGCAGAGGTTCCTGGCAGCATCCTATGGATCATTAATGTCCTGGACAGAAATCAAAACATGTGAGAAATATTCATGTGAGAAAAACGCACTTTCTCTTTTTTTTTTT
>VZTA01004753.1:0-22869 GCA_013398855.1 Mohoua ochrocephala
GTAATGGTTTTAAACTAAGAGAAGGTAGATTTAGGCTACGAATAAGCAAGAAGTTTTTTACAATGAGGGTGGTAAAACACTGGAACAGGTTGCCCTGAAACACTATCCCTAGAAACACTGAAGGTCAGGTTAGATGGGGCCCTGAGCAACCTGTTCCAGTTGAAGATGCTCCTGCCTATGCCAGGAGTATTGGTCTAGATGGCCTTTAAAAGTCCCTTCCAACTCCAGCTATTCTATGTTTCTATGATAGTGTGCCAGCACTCCAACAATCAACTAAACAAGGTTTTAAAGAGCAAAGTTTCTATTTCTGTTCCTACAAAGTTACTACATACATACACTAAGTCAAGAAAGATGCATTAAAATTCTGAGGCATGTGCCAGGTTATTGCATTGTTCCTTCGGGTTTCTTTTTATTTGACATTATGCGTGTGTGTAAATAATTCTTCAGTGAGAAGGTCATATGTGTATTCTAGCTGGATGGAGAAAAATCAAGATGTGTGTAGAGTTAATAAGTTTTGGCAACAGCTTTTCCCAAAGCCCTATTTCACACAAATTCTGTGTTCATTGCCTGTTTTTGAGAGTGCATGTAGGAAGGAAGATCTGTTTACTATTTGATTTCATTACTGACTTTACTTGGGGAATAAGAAAAGTAGGTTTTCAGCTAACTTGCAGTTCCTTTTTTATTGCATTAATTTAAACTCTAGATTGAAGAATTTGCTTTCAGCTGTAGTTTTAGGGGCTAGTCAATTTTTTTTTTCAAACATTTAACTGTTTTTTTATATGTGAGAATACTTTTTTCTCCAGTAGAGATAGTCTTTGAGGCTTATAGCAACTCTCTTTGGTGTAGAGTTCTACCCTCTATTGTATCATTTCACATGTTGGAAAGAATTTTTAAAGTATACGTTTAACTTAGTAACATACAATTATAGAACTCAATTTAAACTAGTCCTTTTCTTTTAATAACGTGTTGTGCATGGTTGTGGCTGCTGCTGCTTTGACTTCAAGAACAATGGAAAGGCTGTGAGTGATCTATAATCCCAAATATGTTTGGAAAGGCTTAATTAGAGGTAATCTTTAAGCAGAAACAATGTGTATTCCAAACTTCATGCAGTCTTAATACTACAAGGCAAATCTAGATTTGCACACTCAGGCAAAATCCTGACCTTTATTTGTGAGATTTGTGGGACACACACACAGAGGCATTGACACCCCAGCATTCTTCCATAGGCAGGACTCAGGGATGGGACCAGACCGGTTCCCTGACCATCCCCATGAATGGAATGCTACAGGAGGTGGCACAGGCCACTTCTCATGGCACCAGATTTCTTCTTACTAAAAGCGGGTGCAAGGCTGAGGTTAGCTTTGGCCTCCACAGTCTGAAGATAACTTACTCCTTAAAAAAAAAGAGCATGCTTAGTTTTAATGATTTTTTTTTCTTTTTTCAATGACCCAAAGTATGCCTGTGTAGGCAGCACTCAGCAAACAAAGGTATCAGTGAACTCCATTTATTTTTCCCCACTAGGGAGGATTTCACTCTTTATGTTCCAATTTATCATTCCTGGTCATTCTCTCGAGTGCTGTAAAGTAACCACTAAGGACAACAGGAGTGCATTGTAGGGCAGAGGGCAGAGGGAGAAATGAGAGGAACGAAGTCTTAATCTGGGATCCTCTTTGGAGGGAGCTGGAGACTGGACATTTTTCTCCTTGAGGAGACTACATTGCAGGTGGGAGCCAGACAACGTACATACTTTGGCTGTAACCGCGAGGAGACAAATGGAGGAGATAAGTTGTGCAGCTGCCAGGACCATTTGGTGCTGAGCTACGCTTGTGTCCCAGTTCAGTCTGTGCACTTTAAGCCCTATAACATTCAGCCTCAGACGAAAAGGCACTGGGTTTTCTCCATGTAGGAAGCATGTTATCCGCTGTGATACACACTGAACTCAATATACAGAGGGAACAAAGGGCAAATGTTTTGTTGATATTGTTTCCTCGTCTGCAAAGCCCAGCGGTCCAGAGTACTCAACCGTCTGACACATCCAAAAGGTGATGACCAATTGTTAACAATCCTGTGAGCAACTTCTCCCAGCAGTTCTCAGAAAAAGCAGTGCTGTGACGACGGAAAGGCACAGGATGTTACGGGATCCGTCAATGGCTTCTGGGATGTGGGAAGCAGAGAGGGCTCTGTTTTCGGAGGATGCATGGCTGTAAACAGGAAGCTTTGCAGGGCACAGCTGAGTCCTTGGGCTCTGTGCAGGACAGGGGGAGAAATCTGCTGAAACATGTAGTGGTAGACAACATGGAGTTGTCAAAGCATAGACAGCGTATTCGGATTTCCTGAAAGTACATCATTCAGCCTGTCACTGATAGCCCACGAGGCCAGCTTATGCACTGTTGTGTTTTCAAACCACTGAGAAAGAGCTGAGTTCTGAAATCAAGGGTATTTTGGAAGCACTCTAGAGGTAAACACATGCTCCCTTAAGACTTTCCACTTTGGAAAGCACCTAAGTTAACAGTGAGTTGTTAAACCAGTATTGTGCAGAGCTACTGCCAAAATTTCATTGAATTAATTTACTACTACTTCAGTTAATTAGAGTCCAAATCATTTCAGCCAACCCCCAGCATAAAAGGTTTGACCAGCTGGAGGAAAACTGCACAGGGAAGGGGAAGGAATGGGGTCCCTAGAGTGCTTGAGCAGACCTCCTCCGAAACACCCAGCAGTCAAAAAATTCAAATAAAAATCACTTGTCAGAAGAACCTCATATTTTGGCTGTGCAGGGAAAAAGAGCCAGGGCACTTGCACAGCACAGATTTAACTTTCTGAGCCCTGCCCCTCCCTCTTCCTCAAAAATCATGTTGCAAAATCCATTCCCCAAATTATTCTAGTTTTGCTGGCACTAAGATGTATGAATTTAATAGGTTGACAAAGCATCATGGGAAAAGATAAGTGCTCCAGCACGTCCACTATTGTGTTTTGTGGTTTGGGCAGTCACTGTTGCCAAATGACCACTAAAGCAAGCAGCGCATATGACAACAATGTTATGCCACAGCATTAATGAGTAGAGAAAAACACATCAGTTTTGGAGTTCACATTTTAATCATTACCCCAAAGACAATTCCCTAATACTACGACAGGAGAATCCAGAAAGGAACTGCAAGACTATGTCTTATAATTTAAATTGAATGCATTCACCACAATGCCCTGTGTTTTTACCCTCTAAGGCGAGCAGCTAAAACTCAGGAGTCTGAAAGGACCTTCATCCCGAGCTGGCCACTTCTTACCAAATCCTCAGTAACAAAGGCTGGCTCAGGGAAGATGATCCTGCAGGTTGGAGATGAATATGTAGAAATGCTCAGTCCTCTCACCTGCAGCTCTGGCACTACTGCTACCACAGAGCCTCCAGAGGAAACCTGGCAGAAGCTGGCACCCAGCACCTTTCCCCACTACCCAAACTTCATAGGCTTTGTTGTCCTTCAGTAAGACCTCGAAGAAATAACTCAGCAGTCTTTTTTTTCAGCCTGTGTTATAAAGAAAAAGAATATATTACTTGGGAGTGGAAATAACAACTAAATTGTAAAATATTTTTTTTGTATAGGAGGTAGTTATCCACTATGATTTATATACTTTTCACAATAGATTTTGAATTGGGGAATAGTAGGCAGAGAGGGGAGCAGCAGACAGCCTTGGAATGGGAATAATGATTAATAATTCCCAGCTTGCTCTAATAGAAGCTGAGAAACATATTGTCTTTTTCAGGCAAGAAGTATTTTGCAAAAATAAAGTGTTTCTTTATGAGTAGTTTGTTTGGCCAGATCTGCCTCCTAAAAGTTGCCATACCTCTTGAAACTCAGGGATATTCCTTAAAACTTTTAAAAAGTGTAACCCTTAAAAGGCAAACAACAAATGGGGACAGGGGCATGAGATGAATCCTGGAACACCAGGAATTACATGAAGTGCATATTAACTCATGATCCTTTCTTCAGTCTTAAGCAAATACGCAGGCACCTACATGCTATTTTGGTATTTTCTGTACAACAGCTTTTAGTCGGTTTAGGCCCTACCAGCATCGCATTACTTACAGATGGAAGAAGAAAGGAGGTTTTTGTCTACTGAAGGAGCCTATAAATCTCCTCCCTCTCTCCATGACTTCAAACACCTGGCTCTGCTTACTACCCCGACAACCAGCCCAATGCTGTCTCTAACTCATTCTCTCCAACACTATAAAACTTTCCTACTTTATCTCTCACCTGTCTCTCATAACTGCTCCTTAATAGGTACCAGGTTGAGGACAGTTGAGGCTGACTCTTCCTATCACAGATATTAACTCCTTCCTTGCTTGACTTGACATTAGCCATCTATAGATTTGGGTATGTTGTCTTCTGATGAGACCTAAAACAAGGTGAAGGAACTGGGAAGAGTCTTATGACCCCACAAAAAAGATGTTACTATCCTCTTTCTTTCCACTTCAGACCAGAGCAGTGAAAAGAGGAGCGGATTCAAAGACATGACACCTCTATTCTGCTCTCTGTTCTGCCTGAACAGTATGCAACACTGTCATTATGGAAATGGAAAGATTTGATCAATGGGAACATTTATAAATTAAGCACTGTTTTCACACAAATTAAATAAAACTCAGTAAACCAGTGGTATGGGAACGATAAAATATTCTGAATAAATATATGTTCATGATGAACAACAGCAGCAAAGTACCATTACCAACAACAGAAAACAAACAAACACAACAAAAGCCAAACCCAAAACACTAAGATAAGATGAAAAAGCATGATTTAGACTACAAAATTACAAAGGAATTATTTTCAGGTAATTGTAGCAGTCACATGCTGCATTCCTCACTCCCAGCTTCCATTTCCTTGTAAATTGAGAGTCAAATTAATTTTTAATTGTGATCTGCAGCTGACATATCCAGGACATAAGTGATTTCAGTCACACTTGTACTGACCTTTGCTGGATTCAACTGAATCCATCCATGGCATCCTTTTCTTATTATGTTTCACCCTGTTTTGTGTTTATGATGTTACAGTTAATTTTCATCCTTTGAAATCAAAATGCTTCTCTCACTCTGCTATCTTTAATCGTGTTTAATGAGGATGAACTCTTGGATACAAGACACACAAGAGATCTAGAAGACAAACATTCTTATACAATATTTAAATTGTTGTATATTTAAAAATGTCCAAAATAAATGACAAGAAAAAACACTTCCTAAGACTAAAACAAATAAACAATAACTTGATTTAAAAACTTGGCAAATCACAAATGAACTGCAGTGAGCATTTACTCAATGTGGGTGAAGTACAAAAAGTGGACACTCCCTTGCTGAGGGTGAGCCTTTCTGCAAACATGCAGAAGGAAGAGGTGCAGTGGGATTGCCACAGTCTCCAACAGCTGAGCAGGCTGCACATGTGGATAATGTAGTGCTTTCCTCTCCACACCAGACTCATTTCCTCCAGATGTGAAGAGGGCTATAGAATTATAGTGTCCTTGAACCCTGAGATTAAAAGTCACTGGTCTGATGGCTTGTGGAGTTTTTTTGGCTTTGGCTTAGTGGCATAGACTACCATAAAGGTGCTTGAACGACCACCTTTCTTTTCCAGTGTGAATCTGTCATCATGGCAATTAGACAAGGCTCACAGGGTGGAACCTGCCTAGCACAGAAAGTATCAGACTGCTGGCAAGCCACCGGCTAGGATGGACCCTTGTTCGGAATGTATTTCATCTTTCTTCTGAAGGCAACCACATATATTATCCCTCTCAAGAAAATCGTGAAACTCTAATAGTTTTCTCCTGGGTTTCAGGGGAAGAGTGTGGGAGATGTGGGGTGAGGCAAAGACGATTTTTAGCCCTATTATTATTTTTTTGATTATATTTTGCAACAACTTGTGGAAATTCAGTGGTTGGATATAAAAGAAAAAGAATATACAGGTTCCTCTTACATGCTGTTTGCTAGGACAGGAAATATTCCCATGCTAAAAATATTGGAGAGTTTTAAGGGAGGAGAAAAGAGAACTCTAAAATCAGAAACAGTTTAGTTCAAACGTATAATCCGATGCAGAGGTGTGTGTGTGTGTCTCTCTGTGTGTGTGTATGTGTACACACAGGTATGGGTTTGTAATTTATGTCTTTCTGTGTACTTAGCCACCACCCTTAGCTAGAATCTCACTTGGTGGCCTCAATGGAGAATATTTGTGTGACTGAGCCTTTAAAGCTGCTTTTACTTTTTTTTTTGTTTTGGACTGCAGCTTTTCAGTTTCAGCTTTGTGTAGTACCTTGCGTATACTCCTGTTTTCTGTCTGATTGTGCTAAGAGACAGAATGTCAAGGTTCCCCTAGCTGTATGCCAGACCTACATCTATTATTTACTGTCATGTGCTGTGCTCCAGGTATCCAGGTATCTCATGTAGCAATGAAGATGGAGAAATGGAGGAATTCATACTATCCTGGCCAGCTGGCTTGCAAAGTTGTATATTTCAAGCCACACATTACTTTAGAAGTGGCTAAAGAAGAAGTCTAGTGTTTTCCATTAAAGCATGAGGTTAGAACTATGGCTGGTCTTTAGGGTTAATTGATTCCATAGAGAGCACAGAGCCTCCTCACAGATCAGAGACCAAATGGCACAACATGAAAAAAAAAATTACATAATGCATCTTAAATCATAATTCATTCTGAAATGACAATCACTATTTAACAAAACCATTTGCTTTTGTGTGTGGTTAAAGGAAGCTGGATTTATATGTTCCTGTACAATCTTTATTAATGAGTGCCAGATATTTCAACCGAAAAAAGCCCAGTTTTCCAAAGAGAGGTAAAATATAAGGAGAACTTTGTGACATTTGGTGGCACCAGTTGCAGCAGCTACTCACCTAAACTACAAAGTGCATCATGCCTAGTGTTTAAACACGTGAACAAGGTCAACTATGTAGTAAATTTTCTTTATACTTGAGTGCAATGCAACTATGTTAGACTCAATGATCCTCATGGGTCCTTTACAACTTGAGATTTTCTATGATTTTGTGCATTTTGCATTCCATTCCAAAGCTGTTCAGTGTTATATATGTTTACTATGTCCTTAATAAAGGGGACCTAGAAGACATTATCAATTTTAGAGGAGTGGGGGCAAAAAAGTTAGTTTTTTCTTTTGTATGTTTTATATTTTCACTAAAAAGCAAATCCTCAAAATGGAATTGTATGATTTGTAATTTACTGTGCATTTAAATGTGAACAAAAACATAGAAGCAGCTCATTTTTCTATTCATGGTTAAAAAATCAAGTGATGGGTTTTCCTAGATGCTTGTCACAGAAGCTGGGGAAAACCATCACACTTGCACCAGCAAGGAATAGGTTAAGAGGGCATCACTCTCCAGACAGCTTTTGTAGTAACTCATGCTCTTCTCTGCTGCTTATGGTTAAAGGATGTGAGTATGTGAGTAGCTGTGAAGTACCTGTTCCACTGTGTCCTGAAATGGAACCAGCTGTAGGATTGTGCTGTTCTGCAGACATAAAATCTCTGCTGTTTGAAGGTCTTCTCATACATATGCACAAAAAATTTTATCCTTGAAAGCATGCAATTTTAAAAGATACATTTGTTTTCTTAAAAAAGTACATAAATAGCCTTTCTCTTTAGAATAAGAGAGGTAATGAGGAGCGTTAAAACAACAGACTATAACACCATAAATATTAGTCTGTTTTCTTTGTAAAATAAAGGAATTTGGACTTTTATCTGGTTTCAAGAGCATAAATAACATTCATGATCTATTAGGGCAATTCATCAGTATGTAGTCATATGACCAAGTATAACAAAAAAAAAATGAAAACAAATATTTTTTAAAAATGACAGCTTTATAAAGTACAGTTTGAAAAGGAAATCACCTAATTCACACACTAAAACTAAAATCAATACTTTATAGCATCTGAATTTTATATACTCCATGTTACTACTGAGAATTAAGGGAACCAGAAAAACCGTAATCCAAAGTAAGGAAGCCAGGCAAGCAAAACCTGAAGGAAGGCAAGTGCTCCTGACCCCCAATGAACTGGTAACACATGATATGTGTGGTATTATGAAATACTGAACAAGACCCAACAAAACTCTACCTTTTATTTTTTCATGTGTGACTGTCTCCTGCCAGCAAGGGACAAGCTATATTAACCACTCACTCTGTTTACCTCTTAGGAAAACATATGGCTCCCCATGCTTCTGTGCCTTTCTTATCCATTTATTTGAGAAGCTGCTTCTTTCCTTGATTCCCTGCCACAGCAACGGGACAAAGTGAATGATCTTGCTGCCTTCTGCCGTGGTAGAGTTGTTCCTTCTCGTTTGTGCCTTTCTAGGAGCGAGCTCCAGGGTCACGGGCTGTCCTTCGGGAAGCTTTGTTTCCTGCACTCGCAATATTTACTTGAAGATGACAAGTCCATCCTTCCAACAGGATGTAAGTGATGTGGGAGTCACACAGTATGAAGTGCACTTGGTAATTGAAGCCAGTCCTGCTTAGGGCTTTGAAAGGAAGCACGAAGCCTTGTATTCAACTGAGTTGTCAATGGGGTACCAGTGAGGAGAAAAAAGACAGACTCTCGTGTTCTCTGTGGTCTGTGTCACTGGGTAGATGGGCTGCTGTGATTTGAAACAGCTGTGAATGTGATCTGAATGCTGCAGAATTCTGATTGCAGTTTCAGTCTCTGTCTGGCTTTTCTCTGCAGTCTTACATCACGGCAAGATGGTGTGAAGCGGGAAAGGAATCCACGGACAATAATGAATGCAGGAACAGGGGTCCAAATCTCAGCTGACAGCTCTTAACATATATCATGAGATATCTTGTCACCTGTCTTCAGACTTCTACAGAGGCAGTCTGTAAAAATTTACATACTGAAAAAAGTTTTTCTTCTAGCAATGACTCTTTTCTGAAAAAACATGATGCTGTTTTTAGTGCCACATGTACATATGCAGTGTACCACCCACATTACATTTGTTGTTCCTGTTATTGCCTTGCTGAAAGCACTAAATGCTTAGAGTAATTCAGCAGTAATGTAAAACTTTAATTACAATCTCATGCTTCTGAGAAGACACTAAATAGATAGAAGACAGGTTATACTTTTTCTTCACTCTGACTAGTCTTAACTCCTCCACTGAGATGAGTAGCCCTGTGGACTTGCTCTCAGGGCTTGACCTGCCAACTCATTGAAGTCACTGTCCTCCATAAACATATCACCGTTTAGGGACACTTTCAGAAAATACACACTGGTGTAAACATGTGTCCAGTGGAACTTTCATTCACAGAAGGATTTTTACAGACTTTGAGTACTTGATGAATTATATGTAGTCTCATAGACCACTTAGTTGTTATAAGTAAGCCTGAAATAAAGAGCTTTCCTGGATCAGGTGATGCCTGGGTAAAGAGGAGAAGTCAGCTAAACTAATGCTGGCTCTGTGACATCTATGTTTAAAGTGTGCCGCAATGCTGAGTAGTGGTTCTGCCAGCTGAGGCAGATGGATTTGAAAATGGCAGGGTTTCCAGCCTGCTTCCAGCTTCCATTCCTTGGCTCACTTTACCCTTTGTAGCACGTGTGAAATCCTCCACATCTACACTGCAGATCCAGGAGGCCCCAGGACAGTCACCAAATGTGAGCGATTCATATTTCCCAACCCTGGGTAGTGACGTAATCTAGGTCTTAATGCTTATAACAAAGGCATTCATACAAACCCATCTGAATTGATAATAAAAATGAAAGCTACATCTGCAGAGCAAATGTGTGTGGAGCTTTTCAGAAAGTATGTTTCTTGCTATGATGAATAAAATCCCAGAGAAACTTACAGAGAGGCAAGAAAAAAACAAATACCCTTCCTTTTCCTACATCCGCCTTTGTCGCAATGACTAATCTTGATCAAATGTGTATCTGCCATTTTTCTCTGTTTTCTCTCCTATCTTTCGTAGTGAGGAGATCAGCCGTGACTTAGGTACATCTGCAGTTATTTCTTTTCTCTCAGATTGTATTTGTTTTAGTTAAATGGAAACCCACGCTCTATCTGGTTTGCTGAGGCAGCTGCTCCCTTGTGATTGATAGCATTTGACTTTCATGTTTGCATACCTGTGGCTGATGTCTCCTGTCTTGTGTGACATCAAAGGGAGGCAGCGCTGGCTGGCATCTTGATTCGTGGTTCATGTTCTCTGTGCTTGGCTGGGCCAGGAGCACTGCACTTGCTGAGTGTTCTTCCTGTCGCCGTGTGTGTGCTGAGCAACCTTGGCCACTCGCATCCTCCCACACGGGGAAGGTTCCCTGATGTCGGGGGCGTTCCTCTGCTTTCATCTTCTGATGTCCATGAGATAAGGCTGAGTGCGTGACAGTTTGTTATTTCTGCTGAGCCCTTAATGATGTGTAACACTTTTCTAGGGGGGTGGGCTAGTGTGGGGGTGAAGACCTCAGGTCTGTTCAAAGATTCAGGTCACGTGACAAGAACTGAGCTTGTCAAGGCTTGTACAAATCAGGCTGTGCTGTGATATAAGGTGAATTGAGTGTTACTTGTGCACTCAGATGTTGAGAAGAGATTTCCAGGAAATGTCACGATCATCTTTTTATTTACATTTTCGTAATGCCTCAGGCACCAGCTATGACTTAAATTTCATCGCAGAGATGATGTAAATATGCAAAGAGTGTGTACTATGAAAAACCCTAGAGCACCACAAAAAAGGTATGAAAGAAAGGAAATCCTGCTCCTATGCTGACAAGCTATTCTAGGAACACAGGATTGGAAAGGTCCAACTCAGTCACTAAGCTGAGTGCACCACAGCTGTGAGCAACAAGATGTCTGGGTGTTCACAGACGGCATCTACTTCAGGGTACAGTTCGGCGCATCAGTTGTGCGCCTAAATGCCCTTAGTGTGAGACCCAAGATCCAGAAAAGAGATTTAGGATAATCTTGTCTAACATTTCAGGGAAATGTTTCTTCAGGGAAGAAAAATCTCTACAAAATGCCCTGTCTACTGAATGAAGGTCCTGCAACTGCATGAGGACAAACCCGAATATCAAACAGGCTTGGTGGAGAATGGATTGAGATCAGCCCTGGAGAGAAGGACCTGGGGGTATTGCTTGATGAGAAGCTTAGCATGGGCTGGCAATGTGCACTGGCAGTCCAGAAAGCCAACAACATCCTAGGCTACATCCAAATCTGCATGGCCAGCAGGTCGAGGTGATTTTTTTCCCCCTACTCTCCTTTGTGAGACCCCACTTGGAGTACTGCATCCAGCTCTGGTGCCTCTAGCATAAAAAGGACATGGATCTGCTGGAGTGGGTCCAGAGAAGGGTTAGAGGGCTGGAGATGATCAGAGGACTGGAGCACCTGTCCTGTGAATACAGGTTGACAGAGTTGGGGTTGTTCGGCCTGGAAAAAAGTGTTCTAGGAAGACCTTGTAGCAGCCTTCCAGTATCTAAAGGGGGCTTACAAGAGAGGTGGAGAGGGACTTCTTATAAAGCCCTGTAGTGGTAGGACAAGGGGTAATGGATTTAAACTGAAAGAGAGTAGATTTAGGTTAGATATTAGAGAGAAATTCTTTCCTACAAAGCGTGGTGAGGCACTGGAACAGGTTGCCCAGAGAAGCTGTGGACACCCCACCCTAGAAGTGTTCAAGGTCGGTGTAGATGGAGCTCTGAGGAACCTGGTCTACCCATAGCAGAGGGGTTGGAAAAAGATGGTCTTTAAGGTCCCTTCCAACCTAAACCATTATGTGATCCTAAGACAATGAATGGATCAAGATCTCTATTCTAGGCTGACTACCTTTCTGGCTACTTCCACTCAAAAGGATGGCAGGGATGGTAGGTGGTAAGTGGAAAACACCTTCAGCACCTTGCGTCTCTGGTCTCTGCCTGCTCCTTAGCTCTAGGAGGTTTGACTCCTCAGTACGAGATACCAAAAGAGTGACAATACTAAAATTCTATGAGATTTTCTGTGTGAAAACACTGTTCATATCTCCAAGGCAAGTCTGAACAAATTGGAATTAGAAAGGCAGTATTTCTAGTCCCTGTGCTTGCAGATAGGGAAGACACTTTCTGCTCTGTAGAATACATTAGATTTTTCCAGCAGTGATATGGTGCAGAATACATAAACAGTCTTGATGGAAAACTGTAGCTGGGACAGATAAACTGAAGACAGATAAACTTCAGACCGTGAAGGCCAAATCCTTATAAATCCTGCTTAACTATGGCATTGAAGCATGTACTCAACTCAGTCTGGAGAGGAAATTTCAAATCTAAGCACTTCCTACTGGCTTTTTGAAGCATCCTAGTTTCTGGCCATGACTGCTGAGTATCCCAGTGCAGAAGCCTAATTCCTTCCAGTAAGAGATGTTTCATATAACTGCCTGTAAAAGTGAGGTAATTCAGCATAATTAGTACTACTTCTGGAGCTGGGAGGCCGCCTCATAGGTTCTACTATACTGTTACAGCATCCTAACTCCCTCTGTTGAAAGTTTCCCTCTGCAATTAAATGACTGAAAAAGTTCCATTAGGAGAAACTTGAAATTTTGCGAGAGGATACCAGCCAATTACTTTAAGCACAGTATCAGTTTTCTTTGAAAAAAATCCCAGAGTCTTGATCAAATTCAGACCCAATTCACTATTACTTCTACAGAAGCTATTTGAGTGGAGCATTTAAAAACAAAGTTTTAAAAAGTTATGCTTCCCTACAAAAGATCTAAAATATATATGTGATATGCAACTGATAGTGCATTCACAACCAAAGAGACTTGGATGGCATTGTTAGTTTCTTATAATCTTGGAGTATAAAACTAGGAAATCAGTGGTCTGTGGATGAATATATGATCTTCCTGTTCTCTCTGCTCCTAGAGTCTCAGGGTTTTGGTTGCACAGCATCAGGTTTTGGCTAGGAAATCAATGAGGTTTGCCTAGTTGTAAGTGGAAAGATTTTGGCCTAGATTTTGTGTTTTGTGTAATCTGAGTTTTTTGGTTGAAACCTTCAGGATGCAAAAACTGTGTGGGAAAGCAAGCCTTCACATCTGGCCCAGACCACCACTGATTAAAGATCTTTTCTGTCTTCTGCTAGATGTTGCAATTTATGAGAGAAATACAGATGGAATCTGCTCAGTTCCAGCTCTCAAAGATGCATCTCACTGGTGACCCACCTCAAGGCTGACCACCGCAAAACCCAGAACTGCTCACTCTGCCAAGAGTGTGGGATTCTTCAGGGTTACTCTCAGAAAAATGTTCATTTGTCCTCTTGGTGCCCTTACCGGACTTCTTCTGAGACAAATATCTCTGGTTTCCAAGATTCTGTTCATAAACATAAACTTCACTTTACATTTTGTAAAAATAGAGAAAAAGAATACCATATTCCAAGAAACCACAAAGAGAAACCAAGAGAGCATGTTACCAGAAGAAAAAACACAGCATCTCCACATGAATATTGGTCTTGGCATTGCAATGCAGGATCACTGATCTTGTTAAAATATCTAAAATTACTGCTCCATCAGTATTATTACCTGCAGGGGAGGAGAGAGAGAGAAGAAGTTCATGGCATAGTTCAGAAAGACAAACTGTCAGAAAAAACTGTAATGGATAAGGGTAGAATTTTTTAAATTGGGATTATCTGATCCATTTTATCCCTTTTAAGTCAGAAATAAGGTCCAAGCAAATCGCACATCTGCCTTCACATACAATGATAAAAAACCCAGGCATTTGCATATTGTGATTTACCCCATTGGTCCTAAACACGATTTACTGTTGGGAAAGGCTTGTTTCTACCTCTCGAGTCTAGGTGTCTAATGCAACCTAGTTTTTAATTAGGTTAAGTATGACAAGATGAATTTTACCCTGGATGATTCTGGAGAGTTCACATTTCTCCATACCAGTGGCATTTAGCAGTCAAACTAACTTGATGAAGTAGGTTCAGTTGTACAATAAGCAGTTTAGCAGGGAGAAATGCACAGTCATTCATTTAAGCATATACCTTATTTATAAGAGGGATTATGACCAGCAAAACAGTGATGCTGATATGGATTTCATGTTCCTGGTAGGTAACACATTAAACGTGAATTCCTACAGTACAAAAACACTTAGGGAGTAAACATCAGTTTTAAATGTATATACAAATTAATGCCTTGAAAGAGTAGCAGATGATATTATCTCTTTATAGAATATTACTGAGACCATTACTGCTATCTGTTTCCAGCTCTGTTACCTTTCCTCCAGAAAGGGCAAATAAAACTAAGAAAAGAAGCTAGCAATGCTTACATTACTGAGTAACAAATAGCATGTTGTAAGATTCAGGGGTATATTTTGAGTTGATCCAGAATATGATTAAAAGATTACTTCCTCACCTTCAGTGAGAAACAAGGAGGAAAATTAAACAGTGGGCGAAGGTCAAAATGAAACTCCGTAACAGCAAAATATTTTTGCCAGTTAATTGACCACTGCTTCTTTTGAGCTAGTTTATTTGAGATCTGGCAGATTTCCAGGGGCTGGTTCTCCTGAAGAAAGGGCTGATAGTGTGACAGAGATGTTAGAAAAGACACAGATCATATCCCTTTACAAAAGTGTGGAGATTGTTTCCCAGTCTAGCATTGGCATGTATTCATTTCTCCAGAAAAATAAGACTGGTCTAAAAAGCTTTGGTAATTAAAGGCTTACTTCAGACCTGAGCTGTATAAAGTTTTCTCACTTCTCTGTGCTGACCTCTCAAATCCCAGTGGAAATGTCCTCACTGTAGATTTTTACTGTTTCTGAAATGTGCTATGGTGCCACAGCATTGAGGAATACTCTTGTTCGGCTGGGCAGAAAGCAGATGCCAAACAGCACTGCCCCCCTTCCCACTCTGGCCCATCATCCAGACTTCTGTCATGAAAAGCGTGCACATCTGGAGGAAGCGTCCTTTCCTGGGGGAGTAGAGCATCTTGTTTTAACATCAAAAACCAAACAATTGTGTGCATGTATGTGTGTGTATATATATATATACAGATATACACATATACGTGTGTATGAACTTACAGGTATCAGTAGCTCCTCGCAGCAAAGAGATGACAACAAACATTACTTTCAAACCTTGCGTATTCTTCAATTAACTAAGGTAATGACACTGTGAGACAGATATATTTTCATCATCGTAATCTATCCACAGTGTCTTGGAGTAAATATTTAAAAGCAGGGAAAGGGACAGGGATTAATTCCATTCTTAGGGCCCTTTCGTAGCCAACTTTTCTGAGATCCTTTTCAACAAGATACATTTATCTTTGTTTGTAAAACTGTGCCAACATTGGCCATTTTAACTCATTTATCTACCATACAATCATATTTTGTACAGTGTTTCTTAATAAAGAAACTATTATACAAATAATGTTAAATAAAACACAAATCAGCACATACCTTTGAACTAAGTAAAGGGGTAGTAAGGAGAAGACACTTAGAGCCCTAATTCACTTGAAAGAGAAGAGGAAAAAGAATGAAGGGCAAAAGAAAAAGAGGAGATTGCTGTAAATTTTAAATTTTTTTTAAGGATCTGATTTAATTCCCATGCATATCAGTCACATTCTTTTTTATGACTTCGAGATATGGACCACAGATAAAACTTCCACAAAGATTGTACTGTGTGTTTCTTCCCGCACGGTAACAAGTTCCTTTCCGATTTATATCCTAAATTAACCTCACCAACAAAAATAGCCCAGCATGACATCTGCAAAGGTCAGGGACAGAAATCCCCTCTATTGGGAAGGCTTGCGAGGTCGCCTGCACGTGGTGGACATCCTGAGCAGGCACAAGGGCAATGAACATGTAGCTCAGCTTCCCATGTGCTTCATCAGCTATTGTTCTAAAAACAATTAGCTGATAAAATGATTTCTCCAGTAAAACAAGTAGAACATGCTGAGTGATTGGAGAGATGCAAAAGGTGAAAAAGTATCTTTTCTTACTTTTTCTCCTGCTAATAACAATTTCAGAAGCAAGATGCTTTTTAAAATTCTTTTATTTTATCTGACAAAAAGAAAGTGGCAGCTCTTTTTTTTTTTTTCCCCTGCCCATAACAACTATTATGCTTACTAGATGTCTGTTCCTCTATTATCAGCCAAGGACAGATAAGGCAAACATGTAACATCCACGGTGCTACCGGCATTCGCTGGAACTAAGTGTTTATTTGAAGGACAATGAAGAGTTCCTTCTACTGGTCTGAGTATCCATGCTGAATTAAAACCCTAAGCACTTACAAATGAGGAGATTAATTTGCTCTACAATTATTTGCTGCTTCAGGACAATAGCAACAGCATGATTCGTGTAGATGTATGTTGACATAACCATTAGACAACGACCTCTCAGCCAAATTCTCCAACTCTGAAGAACTAATAGAATTTCTTTGCTGCTAAAGGATTGTCACTGACAAAAATGTAGTCTTTGGCTTCTAAAAAGTCTTTCTGCTAAAAACCTGGGAGTGTAAAAGTATTCTTGACAAGGAAAGCACAAAATGAGGAGGGTAAAATTGAATTTAATAAGAAGCTACCAGAACCTATGCTGTCAGAAACTTGTTTGCAAGGTTTTAGAAAGCTTGAGAACTTAAACATAGTTACTGTTATGATTTTTACTGCTTCCTGTTTAAGGGCAAGACAAGAAGTGGAAATTGCTCAAAAATAGCTTCTTGGAAGTTGCTTCCATACCAGACTGAGTGTGCTTTTTGCAATATTTCCAGTCCCGTTTTCTGTATCAACAAGTTCTCATAAATAGTACTTGAACAGCATGTTGCTGATTAGAATCACACCAAACTTCTAAACCTTGGATCCACTCGCAAATGCAATTTAGTGTTTGAACCTCAAAGTGTAACCGACAAGTTAAAAGCAACAGATGAGTACAAGTCCTTGGAGGTATCAGGGTGAAAGATAAAGTTCTTTCAACACAAAGAATGGCTGCTCACTTAGCCCTAGCCTGAAACATACATGGTGATTTGTATTTTCTGAGTGCTCAGCTGGTTGCTAAAAAATGCTTTCTCCTGAATAACAGCATTTTATTTCCAGAGAATTATGTTTTAAAATATTTGCTTTTTGATTATACAACTGTGTAATATGGTCCTAATTAATAGATGCATAAAAGTGAGTGATGAGATTTACATAATTCACCTGCAATAGCTGGCAAGATATTATAGGGGAAGATATATGCAGAGATGTAGGAAATCAATTGTCCTTTATGGCCTTTTTATGTTCACAATAATCAGAGAGGCAGCATGGCTCATGCAATCCATCTAAATCTCATTGCACTGCTGGGCACAAACAGGACTGACTCAAAGTCCATCCCGTAGTATTATTTTCTTCATAGGCGTAAAATTCCCGTTGTCTATTTTTAAAGCGTTTTCCTCTGTACATCTCTTCAGGACACGGAGGCAAACTTAGTTCAAAGTAAATGGTCAAACAAAGAGAAGTAGAGAGAAACACAACACCAGCATGGTTCTGGTGGCTGCTGTATATGTACTGTGACACCTAATGTTACCCACACACCGGCCTTGTCCTGGAGCTTGCTGCCTGTGAAGATGCACAATATTTTAATGGTCCTGACTGAGACCACTGTTATCACATTTTTCTCTGTCCTCAATTGCTCTTCTTTCCTTCTCTTTGTTCTTATGCATTTTCCTGCCTCCCCAGCCAGAGCAAGATATTTGGGGTTTGAGTTCCATGGCTGCTGCTTCATGGTGCTTGTGGTAAAAACCAGGTCTGGCAGCTGTCT
Source organism: Mohoua ochrocephala (assembly GCA_013398855.1). Classification (NCBI taxonomy): domain Eukaryota; kingdom Metazoa; phylum Chordata; class Aves; order Passeriformes; family Acanthizidae; genus Mohoua; species Mohoua ochrocephala. The sequence goes on from VZTA01004753.1 coordinate 17,715, forward strand.
TAATATTCAATCAGCTTGTTTTCTTTTTCTTCAGAGAGCCCGAGGTGGGAAGGGGGAGAACCCCAACAAAACCTAAATGTCTGAAGTGAAATCTTTTGGCAGGCTGACTTTATTCAGCATTTGTTTGTTCAGTTCTGATGCTCAACCAGGCATAATAATCACTAGGGTGACTTTGGAGGATTAAAGTCTTAAAGCCGGGTGGATTAGTATGTTCAAACCTACATCTTTCAGCTGTCAGATAGAAGAAGGGTTGCTTCAGGAGTAGAAATTTTTTGTAAGTGCTTGCATGCAGAGAGCCCAATTTGTCAAAGTATTGAGCAGCTCCCAAGAATTAACGAATTTATCTTCCAGGCTGCCTGGAGAAGTGGAGAAGGATTATCTGCAGTTTATAGTTGTGGAAGTAAAGCACAGACGGATTAAATTACTTGTTTCAGGTCACATACAGGGCACTCGGGCTGCAGGGGCACTTGCTGATTTGGAGCAGAAACAAAAGAAAGTGGTCCTATGAGTTTCTTCACTAAGAACGTGGTCCCATGAGCTTCTTCACTTCCCCACCTTTTACAAGGCAGAGAAAACACCTTCCTTGTGCCTTTGCCTCCTGAAAGTTTTGGGAAGGTTTTGGTGAACTCCAGAGCCCCTGATGTCTCCATCACAGACTTTCAGTAATGGTGCTGATATTAGCCATTAAAAACAGCAGAGAAAGGCATTGGCTTGGTGCCCTGGATGTAAAGAAGTACATCTTGGCTGAAAGAGGTGCACTGGGCAATTCACCAGAAGGTTTTGATTACTGCCTCAGCCCACAGGTTTTCTTCAGTTAGACCTGTTAAGGGAAGGAATGCTAAGTAATTGGTATAGACCAAAGCCTCTGGGAAAATCAAATTGGAGAAGTTAATCTCAGGTATTTTGTATGTGATACGTGAATCACAGCACTTGGTTTTAGTGCTGTGAGTAAGGGAAGTGCTGAAGTGCTGAAAATGTCTTTTGTTCTTCCAACTGTTCTTATTATCATTGTCAGTCAAAATTATATCCTTCCCACTTTTGAAATAGTTGACAAGGACTGGTGATCATTCTGAAAACTCTGGAGATCAGGCTTCTTTTTTTCATGCTGTCATTTTCTTGCTGTTTTTGGAGGTTGTTGAGAGTACTTCAAAATATTTGGAAGATTTGGAATCTTCTTCTAGAAAAGAAGTATGGGAGGTGTAACAAATATACATGCCGCAGATGGTTACAAATATATTCTTTCACATCTAAAATCTGCAAGGGTTTTCAGGGCATCCTTTAAAAAGATGTATTCAAAGTGAGATAAATGAGATACTGCATATTACGAAAAGAAAATAGAAAAGAAAAAAGAAGGAAATCCTGAGTTTGGCTATTTACAACCTTTTGTCACCAGAGACTCCTGTGCCGACGGACACATAGAGCCCTGTTGACATTGTAAAACTTCCTCTCCCGTCTTTCTGTGAGACTGCCAAAAAGGAAGCAAAATCATCTGGATTATCTGGAAGCCAAGGGCCTTAGCATTTTTCTCTGTATTATTGAGTTAAAGCTTGAGAACACACTGATAACACTCTGCTAATGCTGTCCTTTTCCAAGGATGCCCTATTAGCATCAGTAGAAGTCACAAATATTTCATTTCAGTTCCGACAAGAGATGCAAACGTAGATAAGAACACTCATCATCATTTGAATCTAGGAAAGGAGTCCTACATCTGTCTCCTCGCTTCTTCATTTCCTTTCTTTTCTGTTAACTTCACCTAGCCTCACAAGCATGAAGTCTTGTATCTGGATGTGCAGTTTTCTTTCTAAAACAAACTCAGACCTGTTTTTTCCTGACTATCGCAATAGTAGAGTGAGGCAAAAAGCCATGATTATTCCCCATAGTGTGATGGTTCTCTAATCTTTAGGAACATCCCTAGCCCGTATGAGAAGGGCATAAAGCAACTTGTACCACATCAGGTAAGATACACTCAGAGAAAAGTATAATCTTAGGAAGGCAATATATTGACCCTGTGTTCTGATATGTTAACCACAGGAAAAGTGAAAACCACATGTTCTGAACCATCTGCACTTGTCTGGGTCAGAAAACTCTTATGGTTGCTGAGATTGCTTTTGAGACTTCCTTTAAGAAGTCAGAGCTTTACTGTATGTACTGCAATGCAGCAGGGCTGAACCATTTTTCCTTCACATGTGCAGGTAAGAGATACTTAAAAATGTGGAAGACGGTGAGCAATGGAAAAATTTCTTGTAACTGTGTGTCCTGCATGGGTTAAAGATGTTCCCAGTAGTACAGCACTGGGTTGCTTTTAAGGATTTGCCTTTGCTTTGGGTAACCTACCTCCCTGCCTTTTACATGAAGCTGTTTTTGGAAGGTTTTTGTAATGTTTTGTACAGGTGCTGGAGAGACAAGGGAGCCATGCAGCTCCTCACTTACCCAGGCTCCCTACTTTTGGCCTCACAGATGCCCTCAAAGCCAAAATTCACTGCATGCATGCAGACAGCTGTCCTGCATGGGCAGTCTGGATCCTACCTCTTGAAGCACATGGCACTTGTTGCATTTAAACACACCACACTGCACTGACAGTCTTTAGTCTGTCTGCAAAGGAGTCATGCAGTAGGAATGGAGGCAGGTAACAGAGCCCCTCTCTCCACCCTCCATCAGATTTTGCCCAGATGTAGCCACAATTTTATCCCACAAATTGCTGATGTCTTTGATCAGTGCTAGTGAACAGGGTGGATCTCTCAAAAACTGCTAAACAGCAAGTGCATCAGAGTATCATTTTTTATCTCAATATAAATCTACAAGCATGGAAGAAAAAATAGGAAGAGAGCAAGTTGCCTCCTCCACCATGATATTCGTTCATCACAAAGATGACACCAGGAGGGTATTCCGGCATATATTATATATTATTTTGTGGTGCACATACCATTTTTCAAATAGAAAAGCAGTCCACATAGTCATTTATTCACATCTGGATATAACTTTTGGGTCTGACTGAAAATCACCTAAGCTTCTTAATGCACTTAGGAATGATTCGAATGCATATGTGAAGGGATGGTGCTTCATTTTGGTGTTGTTTCTTTTTCAAAAGGCTTTGCAATATCATGCATTTTTTTCCATTAAAAGAGTGAAATCAATTTACCTCTGAATGTGCCCCCTTGGCAAACCTGTACTTTTGCCAATACTAAGATTATGTGAGCATGTCTGGAGCTTACCGGTGTGCTTTCCGGACAAACAGAAATAAGTTTGTAAGAAAGAGAAGCAGCTGAAAACAGTTGATTCCTCTTTGTTGCTTTGAAGGGACCTGCTGCCCTAAATAATTATATGTATGTATTATGTATAGAAAAGTGTCCTCCCTCTCTCCAGACTATAGGTATCCGATTTTTCATTGGAAATCGCATATGGGATGATGTGGCCTCAACCTGTTCCAATGGTACTGTAGGATCTGCAGAGTAAATGCAACTGTCAAATGAATCACAAAGTGCCAAATTTAAAATGAAATATATTGCCAGGGTGATTCCACAGTGAGCTGCACCATATATCACTTCAGCATAAATTTTAATTCATGAGGTTTTATCAGACTCTGGCTATGAGGCAGTGCCATATTGATAAATTCTTCTATCAATCCACATAAATTACATCAGTATACATAAATCAGAATTTTTTTACTTATATATAGAAGCAAAAATATTTTAGCACTCACTGAAGGACTTTGGAAATATGTATTTATATTACTATATTATGGACTGTATCCTCTTGTATCCTTCAAAGAATCTCCAGAAAGATTAAGACCAATGTCTGGAGATGAAAAAAATAAACAGGTAAGTCTTTGTGCAGACATTTCATGGACTGTAGAAGTGGAGAGCTGAAGGGTCAGTTATATTTGCTTGTTTTCATCTCCTTTTGTTTCTTTTTTCTGCTGATCTTACCTGTCTCACTGCCATAATTCGTTTTTCAACAAAAGAGAACAGTGTGTGGCAATGTAACGATGTAGTTATAGTAAGAAGGATGAGAACAATTCCTTTTAAAAGCACCTAAAAGTAAATATAAACAAACCCTAAAGAGCTCAGACCCTCTAGAGCCCTTTTCAGTAGTTTAACAGCCTCCTTGAGAGAAAGGTTTCAGACTGGATCTCAGATCCAAGCTTTTCAGGTTGGACAGGAGTCTGCAGATGAAGTTGCAGCCTGAGCATGCTTCTAGGATGATGAATTATCAAATTAATTTAACCACTTCTGTCTCTCCTCATTTTTCACCAACTACAGATATCCATGCATCATGAGGAATCCCAGTTGGGTGTAAACAGAATTGATTAGCATAATTTGTTGTGCTATGTAATTAAACAAACACTGTAATTGTCTGCAATTAATGGAAGTAAGAGGAAATGGAGCCTAGCAGGTAGAGTCATAGGTTTTCATCACTGCCGAGGTAAAATGTTCAAGAATGCTAAATAGCCACAAAGGAATGAAGAGAAAATTTTGAGAGATAGATTCTGCTTCTGTCAAATTATCTGCAACTTCATGTGTTGAGTAGAGATCGGGGGAAAAGAAACTCAGTAGGGTAACATTCAACTGACTACTACAGTGCAATAGATGCTAATATATCATATAAATATACGTATATACATACTATACAACATTTTGTTCCAGTCTATGTTAGATCTAACTATGACTAAATTGTGACCAGGAACCAAAATACACAGCTGACCACAAATTAGCAAGTTAACAGATACTTACAGACTTTTTTTTACAAATTTTGCCATATGGCAAGAAAATATTATTCTCCTCATGTTTATAGGCTGGTGCCTGAGGCTAGAGTTTGATATAGAGTGAAGAAAGAAGGGGAGGAGAGAGGAAAGGGGAGATAGAGTTGGGCAGAAAAGTAGAACATCTCTGTGGCCTGGAGTGCTTTCTGCATCAGGTGATGTCAATAGGGGCACAGAGTCTCAGCAGTGACACATCTATGTGGTTAACGAGGAATTAAACAAGTAACCTCCTTATATTCACATAGATTTTGGCTGATCTGGTAATTTTATTCTGACACTTTGAGCACCAACTAGGCACCTGAATAGGAAAAGCAGCATTCCTTATTAATTTAATTGCTTCCTCACTTGACTTGTAGTTTTCTCCATTTATCCCTTAATCTCTATATCTCTGCCTGG
>VZTA01004753.1:22897-88072 GCA_013398855.1 Mohoua ochrocephala
CTATAACACTGAAATTCTAGAACTACGATTTTGTGCTATGGAACACCTGGACTGGTTCCCTATTAAGGTTTGTAGGAAAGAGTTGTGCTTGTTATTTAGACCTGGCTTTCATGAAGGCAGTCATTCTTTAATGCGTATCACAGGAAAACAGAATTTATATTAGAAACTACACAAGATGAGGGCCAAGGGAAGGAAAATAAAGAAAAACAAGAATGGGAGCAAAATTTTTACGCTTTCTGTGTTGGGAAAAACAAGAATGGGAGCAAACTTTTTGCGCTTTTTGTGTTGGGTAGATCTAAGCATGATCAGCCAGGCATATGAGTAAAACAGAAAGAGGGAGATAAAGAGATGCAGAAACTCAACATAAGAAAGACTACAGAATGAATAAGGAGAGAAGGAATACAGAGTTGAAACCCTTGAGAAGGAGACCTAGTATTTAAAAAGGAGATCATCATTGAGGTAAGACTAGGAAAAAAGAAAAAAGGGAATTTTATGAATGATAGGTGGAAGATAGAAAAGAGAGAAAAAAACAGCTGGGAAGATTTTATGTCTTTGTGACAAAGGAAAAAAGGAAGACAGAATTGTTCAGATATCTGACTAAATGGATTGGAATATAGGAACAATTGAAAGCATGAGTTGAACACAAACAAGTTGGAAAGGAAATATCATATATGATGTCTAAAAAATATTTCACAGACTTTTTGCTTTTTCTCACACATATTGTCACTTACTGATTCAAGAAAGAAAGCTTGGAAATACAGTGATAAAGGGGATTCTCACAGTATTTTCCAGGCAGCTACCAGGAAGGAATGGAAGGCCTCTGGGAAAGGTGGTTGTATTTACAGAAATTCAGATGAAAAAGATGAAGATATGTAGAAAGCAGCTTTGGAATCCCACTTTCTGAGCCCAATTTGCCAGCTTTTGGAGGGTCAAGCAACATACATGAGAACAACAATGCAGAAGAAAGAGAATTCACAGAGATAAAAATGCACAGATGTTGAATAGAGAATAATAGAAGATGGAAGAGAAAATAATAATATGATATAATATAAAGAGTAATAAAATATAATTACTCCAGTTTGACTTTTAATGTATGTCTCAACACTGTGTGTACACGTTTCAATCCCTGCATTATGGTCCTTTGCTTTCACTTACTGTTGATTTTCTGAAGCAGGTATAAATGAAGAAATAACTGAATTCTACAATATAAAGGTGGCCATAAGAGAAGTTATCTGAAGTCTGAAATCACACTGTTTGGTCACCAAAGCATCTAAAGCGACATAAGACATGATCTGAATGTTGAACTGAATTTCTTTTGGAGGATCACAAATGGAAAAGGAAGAAATTGGGAAACTAAAACTGGATGACCCGAGCNNNNAGTAGGGGGAAAAATGTAGGAAAAATATATGATGTGTGTTTGAGAATACCCAGAATATTCTCTGTTAAGCGGCTGTCAAATTTTAAATTTAGAAAGAGAAGGGATTTTCTTGGATGAATACTTAAAAATAGAGCTACATATCACAGACTTAATATCTGGCAGGCTTCTGATTAAGAGCTATGACAGTGCCTCCCTTCCAAAGATAACCTGAGCCAAGGAAATGTAACTTTTTCTTTAGAAGCCAAGGAGAAAGTTAATGAGTCTTTCATAGCCTTGCAAACATAAATCCTAAGATACCAGGATCAAATGATATGACTCCTAATTGAGCAAATCTCCCATGTATTTGCCTTGTGATCAATCATGAACCCAACACATGAGCAATCACCACTTAATGATGCGAAATCTGTTTCTGGACAACTTTGAAGTCTGTAGGGGAATGGTACGGATACATCAACATTCCTCCCAAAAAGATGTTTTGGACAAACTCCAGCTTGGCAGGCTTTACACAACACTTGCTATCTGATGAATACAATAAACAGAAAGTGACTACTCTTTACAAAAGAACAGTAATGGTCAATGTGCAAGGATAGCCTGGATGGATAAGGAAAAGTTTATCCACATGAATAATATTAGCTATAAAACCACATAGAATAGACTTTCCATGTAAACAGTAAACTAAAAAACGGGTTGCGACGACTCCTTTCTTCTGCTCCAGTTGCCTATTGAGTGGAGCAGTCTCCCTGAAATCCTTTGCTAAAATGATTTAGTCCAGTTAACTCACATTACTTATCAATATTTCTATTCTGTATGATAGCAGCAGCATTTATATGTTTTATTCAGACATATAACTTTGCAGAGTCATTGCTCTGTGATTTGCAGTAAACTATTCTGTAACAGGATAGGTTGAAACGTAGGAATGAAGGTGTAGAAATGACAGAATCAAACTCAAAAAATAAGAGTGACTTTTCCATCTTTAAAATTCTTTTTTCTCTCCTCATGAGTGACTACACAGCTACAGGATTACTCGCAGTGTGCCTGATACTCGACTGTAAGTGGTTCTGGAACCCGTTAGTCATCTGCATGATGCATTTCCTAAAAAAGATGAAGGCGTCCTCTGGCAAGGTCTGCACGCTGACATAAGCGGGTGAAACACTGAAGGGAAAAGCTGTACGCTACTTCCAATAACACTTGATAAAATACTTGATAAAAGTATATGCATATAATGATCTATCCATCCCAACCCCATATCTATTCATGATTAAACTTCTTGTGAGAAGTTATGCCTCCGATCAACATCCTGTACTCTCAGTAGTGAGTAGTTTCCTTTTGGCTTTTTACCAAAAATAATAACCAATCTACAAACTGAATGAAAGCTATTCTAAGTCAATTGCCCCAAAGTGAAAATGGTTATTAATCTCATTTCTCACACAGATTTCAGGAACTTCGCATCTCCTCTTTGAACTCTCAGAAAGGCAGAAGCATTTTCCAGTAAATATTTCCCATAATTGTTCAGAAAATGGTACATTGAAATTCCAGACACCTTTACTTGTTGAAGTCAACAATGTTTCATTTGTGTCGCAAGTCTCACTGGAAATTAAAGAGAAAGATCCCGGTTGCTGTGCTCAGAGGTTAGCAGAGTGAGATGGTAGATGAGAAAAACAGCAAGCATCCTTCTCCAGTGTCATGAGTCTGGTTTATAGAGGGTGAGATGTGGCATCATTTTAGAAGTGGCACCAACTTTCAAGGTACAAGAGCAAAGAACAGCTTGATCCCCTATGGGTGCCTTTTCCCCCATTTGTCAAGAAAACTCATTCTGAGTTTGCAAAAGCTGTTGAGTTGTGGTTCATTTCTTGACATCTAGAGTAAGAAAATTCACTGGTGCTGTATACAGTGAGAACACTTTAATTTGGATGATTCTAAATGTTTACTGAAGACAAAGACCCTAAGCATCCAAGCTGATGTTGTATCATACATCAGCTCATGTTATATCAGGCCTTTGATCACTTCCAAAGATGGTTTCAAAAGGGTGGGCATAAGACCCACAGCAAGCACCGGAGTCCTCCGTAGATGGCAGGCCATAGATACAGGTCAAGAAGTACACCCCTGCTATAATTTAGAGAATACCTTTGCTGACTAGCAGAAAAAATTTATCTGAGTGGTTAGTCTGCAGCTTGGGCCAATTTCAAAGTCCAGTTTGCACATAGGGAGAATAGTCTAGGCAATCTCTGTCAATGGAGAAACACAGGCTCCACTGCAATGAAATCCAGGCCTCTTACTTGTCCTTCTTTTCCTCCCCACTTTGTTACCAACAAGGTACATTATCAGTCTCTGGCATGATCAAGGTATTTACACAGAGAAGCAATGCCTCCTGCTTTGCCCAAGCATCACCTTATGTTTGGTTGATCAGGGCAAGGCGGAATAATGTCCATGCACTTGCCTGTTTCCATTCTGCAGCTATTTCTGTTCTGCAAATACATTTCCTTACCAATTATTGTTCTGTTTAAGCCAATAGGAAATTGTGATAGCTATTTGAAGCTGAGGATCTGAGCTACCATCTAAGAAGACCTCCAAGAGTCTTCCAAGTTCTGACCCCAGAGCCTTTCTTTCTTACTTGCAAATGGCAGAATTTATGCCTCTAATAAGGGCTATGCAAAATCCATCCAACACTTATCCTTAAGATATCTATGTTCATCACAGTAGTCTTACCTTTAGAGATTTTATAATTTACTGAAACACAAATATTTGAAAACAGTCTTAAACAGACATACCTGGGGATTTATTTACAAGTCTTCTTTAAATCAGCTTCCTCCTACCATTTACCATATCTCATGCTGTTCTCCAGCATAGCTTTTCTCACATTTAAGACAGCAAAACATGCATTTCTAGTTGATATCCGATTTCAATCTCTTGGGATTATGTTGTCAGGAGACAACAAATGAACCGTCCCATTTTCTTACTGTTCATGGACCAAGTATCACGGATACCTGAAGGGACCTTTACTTTGGGATGACTAAATTAATCTCACTCATTTATAGACCAGGCCTGATTTACGAGAATCTGGAATAAGTCTGAGATAACATTTTGGGGAGGACATGGAAATGGCTTAAATGTGTTTAAATAAATAGCTTCCTGCAAATAAATAGCGTTGACTCTAATTTCTGTATGTTTCATTGTAAATGATATAAAATATTATTCCAATAAGTCCTACAGCAGGATTTCAGCCTTATCAAAACTGAAAAATGAACGGACTTTTGACAAACAGACATTTTCAGTAGAAAAAATGTTCTGCAAACCATGCAAACAGTTGTACATGTAATCTTGTAAAGCGCTTCTTAAGCCCCAGTCCTCTCCCATATCAGGCAGTATTTCTTTATCATCATGGCAGAGCTGGTAGAGTTGCACTTCATGCACAAAGTAAAAAGCCTTTTGAAAGCTGACAAAAGTGCATGAACCCTACTTTTCTGATCTCGAGATAAAAGGCAGCCCCTCATTTCTTAGGTAGTGTTATTTCTATTGCTGGCATTCCATCAACCACAGGAATGTGTGGCACACAAAGCAAATAAGCTACGAGCATATCTAAACACCACCTTCTGCCTCCCCTCATTGTTATGAGAATGGATTGTATTATACTCTGCTGCCCTTTGATGAGACAGATTTTGCTCTTCATGCCAAAAAGCTTGTTTTGAACAGAAAAATAGAAATAAAAGCACCTTTTTAATAAAAGCAAGATTGTGCATGTTGGTGTTGGAAGTTACAGCAAAACAGAAAGCTCTCGTGTAACAAGTTAGCACTAGATCCATAGAAGCGGAGAAGAGGGGATGAACTGCAGGAGGCTGGGGCTTGACCCATCCTGTGAAGCTGTACCAAGAGCACCAGGATGAACCTCTGCTAGGACAACCCAGGCCTGATACTTCATCTTTTGTCGAACCCTCAGCCACTCCTAAAAAAGCTGTTATTTTGGGACACTTTGCCTGAAGACATAACTTGCATTCTGGTCTCCTTTAGAACACGTGTACAAGGGAAATGATAGCCGTAAGTTCATATCTGTGTGAAGATCACTCTGTGTCCAACCAGATGATATGTTTAACTTGCAGCATCCCTCTGGCTCGTGTTACACAATCTCTATTTGAGTCAACTTGAGTACTTGGCTTAAGACAAGCATCCCGCATAGAAACTTTGCTTTCTTACACTCCTACTGGGCAGAAGGAGAAATGGAAATATGACCAGACCCTTTTGAATATTTACTTTAAAGGGAGGAATGAAAAAACCTCCATCATCCAAGCACTGTGTGCACTTCAGGCAATAACATCCTCTTTCCAGGAATGCTTGGTACATTATCAAGAATTTTCCTTTAAATCTCATTGAGAGAGACTTTATTTAGCAGATGTTATCTGGTGGTTAAGAAGGTTAGCAAAAGAGCAGATGTGAAGATGAAAAAAGGTTTGCAAAACTTGAGTACATGAGCAAAGCGGAGTCAGCTACTGTAAGTGTTTCATAAGCCATGAAATGTTAAAAGGTGTAATGGTATAAAGAAAATAAAAGACTCTCTCTCGAACCAGCTTTGCTGTTTATAAGACTTACTCCTCTATCAAGAGGTAAAAGTCAGAAATATACTCTAATATTTTCTGAACCATACTTCAGTTAAAATAATTCTAATTCTGTCCTGATTTTCACCCACCGAGACTCTGGCCTGCTGGGATCTCGGAGACACACGTGAAGGACAAATCAACCTGACAGTAGCTGAGGAACTTCTTGCAGCATATCTGACATCTGCTGAGCTTTCCTTAGCAGTCAGGTACCTATGTAAAGATTGTTGAGATGCATGGTGACAACAGAACAGAATGTTCCATGTGACAAAAAGACTTCTTCTGTTGTGTTCAGTAAACCCAAATAGAAACAAGGAAGGTGAATCTGTGTTTCAACAGCAGAAGCTTATAATAGTAAGTTATTGTAGCCCAAGTTCTTCCCCAATGCAGTTCTGAAGGACCAAACATATTTGGAAATGTCCAGCAATAACACTTCTTAAATAAAGCATTTACCTGCTCTGGTGCATTGGATGATGCTGTTATTTAACTCTGTGCCTTTAATATGACACTTTGCTGCCTCTTGCCAGGAAGGTTAAAGAGAGTGAAAGAGGTAAAAATGTAAGGAAGAAGGTCATACCTCTTCCGTGCAATCAGAAATGAAAAATTACTTTGGGGTTTACCTTCTTACAGCTTCATTTCCAGTTCCGGTTGATTGGGGAGTGGTACCCACTACCAGATTAACTCCTGCACTAAGCATATGCCTAAATGTGACAAAATGCATTCAACAGCTGAGTTCACATGCTTCTGGGAGAAGATGAGGCATTTCACTAGCCCACCCTCCCCAATGTATGCTACTAATGACAGTAGAAGAGCTCCCTGTCAGCTCTAAAACTTGGTTTTAATGATGTCCATATCATGGGCCTCATACTTGGTCCTTCCCTATTGAAAAAAGGAAAGGAAATTCTTTTTTTTTGCATAGAAGGTTATCCTGGAAGAAAGCCTGGGATTCAGGGAAAGACAAAGCAATGGCTTGTCCAGCCAATTAGGTTTGTCTTCAAGGTCAAAAAATCTGATGGTTATCAGGTTATGCAAGTTACTTTTGTTAAACAAGTTAATGACTTACCTTTCACTGCTTATCCAAGCAGACAAAAGAAGTGATTTCATACAGAGAAGTCCAAACTTGTGAGACTGCCAGCTTCATTTCACAGACTTGGTTATTTCAAGTGAATTTTAAGAAACACTTATGAATCTTTTTCAACCTTCTGATTTGTTTCTTAAAAGCAGGTTTAAGAATATATTTTCATTGTAGATCACATTGAAATTTTGAGTGTACATGGTGGTTGTTATGTTCATAGATGCCTGATTTGCTTAAGCATCTGGCAAAGACCACAGTATTTCTTTACAGAGCATTTTTTCGCATCCTGTTTTTAATTGACTCATCTGCTCATGCAATTCAGTTTTTTGAATGTACAGATCAAACTACGGGGCTGAACAGACTTGAGCAAAGAGGTAATTTACCTGTCCCATGAAAATTCTCAAGAGTTAACAAAATGTTCACATTCCATATCAGGACAAACACAAGATTTAATGCCTCTCTGATTTCTTCCAACCACTTCTTACTGGAGGGAATGAAAAAATGCTATTAGCAAGTCAGAGTTGCTAGGTGAGTCGCTCACTATCCAGTAGATATTTACTTAACCAAAGTGCAAAAGCCACAGCAACACGTGCTAGCTCTTATAAGGGTGTGAAAGACCCTGTTCCAGTCTGAAAAGAAGAACAGCCACGGCGGGGGAACCATGAGAGAGCCCACTCCTCACAGCCCCTCAGTAATATTCAGTACGTGTGTGACTGAGGGTCAAATCCCCGCTCCGAATCTACCACAACAAAAAACCTTGACTGCTGTTTGCTGTATCTTAGTGAGCATCACAGCAGCTGTGTATTAGATCTTCCGTGCTTTATATTCTACAGAAAAATACATACATCTTGACAAGATATTTTGCCAAAAAAAATCTGGCTATCTCCAGTTCAATTGACAAAAGTCCAGCTATTTATCGTGACTTCTTTTCAGTCCCATTTTCCTGAACTTCAACAGCTCCTCTCTGACTCCAGGGTCCTCCATGTCATTGTCTTTCTGCTATTACCTAATTCTGCAGGCTTCATTCATTACCCTCTCTTTTACTGCATAAGCATCAGAGGACAATAGTTACTTCATAACTAAATGGTTTTTCCCCAGGAAAAAATGGGGAATATATTCCTAAGGCTGTTTTTTCTAAAAAAAAAAAAGCAGCTAAATAAGAAATAAAATGTAACATTAAATGTCCACTCTTTCTTTCAGAGGTCTTGGCTAATTATCATTTTCAGATTCCAAGTATGACAGGATTCTTAGTCTCTTGTACCTAAACTTTCTTTAAAGTTCAAACCCTCCTAATGATACCGACCAGTTTCTAGGAACCTATTCAAGGATTTTCAACAGATCTGAGATTTTCTCTGTGCTAAATCCTATCATGTGGTCCTGAGATTGTTTCCACTACCAGATTATGGCATGAGAGGGATCATATGACTTAGAGCCCACATTCTCAACACTATCCTAATTCTTCAAGGAAGACCTCCAAGAAAAATCTCCTCTCCCGTCTCCTTGACTATGGATTTTACTTTTCCATGGGATATTTCTGAAAACTGTTGATTTTAGTTTAGCCAAAAGCTGTATTTGTTTAAGGCTCAGTTCTTCATGATATATATACACCTTTAATGAAAATATAATTCAAGAATTTAATAACATGAGAGCATGGAATGAAAGACAACAGGGTTCACACTATGGCCTTTGCACATTTAGTAGATGCGCCAGTCCTTTGATTCCTCAGGAAGCCCTTTATACACCTTCCAGCTCTTTAGACTTTATTCCCTTAGACAATTGCCCAAACTCAGTAGTACAAAAATTGGTTGAAAAAAAGCAGACCGTGTTCTGCCCACTTCACTTTATCTCCTGTGTGTTCTTAGGCTCCTCCTGCAAATGTCCAAGTGCACAACTGGCAAAAGCCATTTTTCTGCCCTCTGCAAATCGATTGCTGCTCTCTTGAAGCACAGAGCTTAAATTTTTCTCACATTGATTTAACAGAAATACTTTTCAGTGAAACACTATCCTCTTAAATGCCCCCAAAATAAACTGTGACCACTATCCAACTTTTCCTGATCAGGTGAATAAAAACTCTTTGCCCTAAACCACAATTTTCTTACATCCCCCCAAAAATCTTATGGTGAGAAACCAATTACAAAGCAACACCTCTGAGAAGTTCAAAGTCAAGTCTTTGCTTATACAGCCAGCAGGGTAAATTCCAATCCCCATACACACACACATATGCAAACTTACATAACGTATAAAGGTAACATACAAAAATTTGGGAACACTGGAGGATTTACCAGGCTCCAGAGGTCCACCTGGCCTGCCACTTGAAAACTGAGTCTCTAACACAAGTAGATACTTTTAGTGCGTGAGTAATGGATCAAAAATATTTATTATTTCTATCTTAGGCCCAATTTATGTTGTTCCAGATCGTCTTTGCCTGTTTTCTATGTTAAAACAACACTACAGCTTCTGCCCTCGTAGATACACATTTAGTTTCAGGAAAAGCCAATACAAATTGTGGTTTGTGAATTTCAGAACAGATTCTAAGCCTTAAATTGGGCTTTGGAAGGGTTTGGGGAGGAGAGACATTTCTATGGTGATACAGTTATTTGTGATTTTGTTTGTGTGTTCTTTCTGTGAAAAATTCACATGTGCCTAATTTTAGACTCCTGATAACAATAATGAAAAAAAGATTTTAAAGTGCTATCTTTATTTAAGTGTACAGAAAATATGAAGCACCAAAACCACGCAAAATAATTCAAATTCCTGTTAGGTTTTTGAAAATGTAAGGGTAGAACAATCCATTCCAGATATCTGATAGCTTATCCTAATTAGTTGGACATGTAGTTCAGAACTGGTGCCTGGGAAATTATATAAGGTCTATAGAGTTTGGACTTAGGCATGTGATCTACCCAGGGTTCATGTCACAGAAAAAAATCCTTCAGAATTTAGCAGCATTTAGGTCATGTCCCTGCTCACTCTAAGAAAGCATGGAAGTTTTAATTAGTCTTTTGGAGGCTCTTATGCTGGATTCTGTTTTCTCAGATTTATAACTTTGATCTCATCACTTTTAAGCTCCTCAGTGGGAAAATCTTAACCAACATTTTTTAAACAGAATGCAGGTAAAGTTTTTTGCCAGTAAAAGACGCCATATCGTTCTATGCAGTTTTTCTTTTGCTTTGGTTAAAAGTCTTACTGGGTGTAATCTGATTTCAATAAACATTCATTTATCGGGCAGACACATTCCACAGTGCCAGTTAGTTGAGGTTAAACAAGGTAGAAAGGAAAGAGTTTGCCAGCTGTGTTTAAGGTAAACATAATGCCTCAATGTGTTATTTTTTTAAAAATAAAATACACTTCAAAGCTTAAGTTAGAATAATTTAACTGGCAAGTGAGAGTTTTAAAAGTCCTAAAAGGTCTGGGGGTTTGGGAATGTTTTTCTTTTCAAGAACATAACAAGGACAAATAGGAAGGAGAGACCCGCAACCATTCAAAGACAAGAATAGATAATAATATGTACAAAGTAATAAATAGAATTACCAGCTTGACATCGGCAATGTTAAATTTTCAGAGACAGAAATAATACTCAGAACTTCATCAGACTGTAAATAAAAATCTAGAAGTGTTTCCTTTAAGTTTTGCAGAGCCAATGAAGAATAATTAGAGAAAAAAATTACTTCTAACAAACACAAACTGTGCTAATAACCTTGTACACATCTCAATGTCACTGTGAAATCTTAATGTCAAGAACTAAGAACACAGGCTCTCATCCAACAATTCTGTGTTCATGGACACATCATCATGCAAAAATCCTTGATTAATTCAAATTATAATCTTTTGCAGAGCTGAAGACACTATTTTTCTTCCAGGAGCAGCACATTTCTTGCTGTCTACTTTGTTCAGGGTAACACCAGGATATCAGGTCACAGATACGTGAAAAAATATTTAAAAGGATGAGGCTTGGGACCTAAGATGAAATTTTAGAAGTGTATCATAAATTTTGTAAAGGAATCTAATACATGGGAAATAATTTCTTCTTCGGAGTATCTGGAATAATATCTGGATAAATGTATATCCCTCGTATTTCATGCTACACCCATGATTCTCAGACTTATTCAACTGCATGTTTTGTCTGCTTGTTTCTATGTAAAGCTGGGACTGTGGTCTGACCCTCTCATTTGTGTTGCACTTGAGCTATTTCTGCCCCCAAACATTATGCCTGAGACTGATACTTGACATAATTCTGTATAAGTAGAGAGATACATTTTTGTGGCATAAATTTGGTAAATGCCAATTTCACTGTTTTTATTCCAGAGTGAAAACATGGTGCCAGTATATGTTTTAAAAGTTTTGTGAGGTACTCAAATTACTTAGCAATTGCTTGATTTTTGAAATTGTAGAGATTTAGCTCTCAGGAAGAACAAATGCTTTTCAGCCACTGAAGATATTTAGATTTTAAGTAATGAAGTGTTTGGATATCTTATGACACACAGAATGATTATTGAGATATGCATTCAAACGCCATACTTTCCTTTGTTCTGTATTTTGGACTTTGGCAAATGGAAAATTTACATGCAGCCCTGTGACTGTGTGTTTAAATACATAAAAATAAAATCATAGGTCTTGTATCTACATGTGTTGTAGATTGTTCCTCCTTCATACAGATGTGGATACAATTAAGTCATATAAATCGCTACATATGTAAGTTGGCTCCATGGCTTTAAAATTAACATTTTGCTCTTACATTCCCAGACTCTTTAGAAGTGTTACGGAGGGACTCCTAATTTAGTTTTTCTTTAACTGTTAAACATTCATAGGTAGGTTATTTGACATCAATCTTTTCCCAACGAGGTTATTTAAATAAAGATGGAAAAAAGAATATTGCTTTGTTTTATTACATACCTGCTGAAAGTGGCCTCATTCTCAAGACAGCAAGGTCAGAACATGTTAATTTCCTTGAATTCAAATGCACACAGCCATTATTCTGAAATATAAATATGATGGAGTAACATGAACTTAATTGCAAAAACACTTCCTGGGGCATCTGTTTAATCCACAGCCAAATGATAAACAGCCCTCTCAGAAAGACCTGTCCCTTTGCCCAGTGGAGTCCATTAGCCCCTCAGTTTTCACACCTTCCAAAACTCCTCGTTTGTTCTTTAGTGGGGACTCAAGTATACGTTCGTTTGATCTTTACAGTGAGAAAACTGTGAGATGCTTAGTTCAAGGAGTACTCCCAAAGATAAATTCAATTAGAACAATCAAAGAGTTTGCTTGAGCTCAAAAATATTAATTTAGCCCACTTTCAAACAAAAGAGTGTGAAACTTTAAAAGCATGTCAATCTGCAACTCTATACAATAACTATATGAAAATCAATGCCTTAGCATTAAAAGCCATTTATTTTTCTGACTCCTTGCTGTGAAGATAGCAGAACGAGCAGAACTGTTCCCAGTGCTGGGCAGTTTCACTCCTGCAAAAGGTTATTGCAAACATTTTCCTTGGTTTCATTCTTTGTGGATTTACACCCTTCCCTCTAAAATTTTTGTTTTAGTGATGTTCAACTGGACAAGAATGTTAAACTGACCTTGATTTGATCTTAGGACCACTAAAAGATTATTCATGACGAGGGTTGACCTCAAAACTCAAGATCAAGGCATAACTGCTGAGTCTCACTGTTTTGCCATTGAAAACACAAATGTTTAATGCTCTCAGCATTAAAATTTCCATTGGCAATAATCTTCTCTTAAAATGTTTTCTCATAACTAAGCCATAATTTCTGAACATTCATGTAGAAAATTGAAATGTAGGATGGATATGTCTTTTATCATTCTAAAAATATTGATTTTTTTCAGATAGAGAGTTGAACATGGGAAAATAAAGGACTTTGATAATAATTCAGGAGAGCATTTAATCAGATGCTTAAAGTGAGGCTTAATTATCAGTCTGTCAGCCCAAGACCTAAAGGTTTGTGATATTTATAGTTTCTATGACAAAGCAAGTACTTAGGTGCTCTGCCAGAGATGGTATGGATGCCCTTGCAGTGCCAAACAAATGCTTAGTTTACAACAGGACCTGATTTACACTGAAATGAGGTCTGGTGTCATTGCTGCCTGCCCCAGAACAAATCTAGTATAAGAACAGGGATACTAACTCATCAACCTGAAAATGTGCCTCTGGCAGGAAAAGAGACGTACAGCTACCTAAACATAGGTGACAAGTGACCTCCTAGTACCTGAGTATGTCCTGCTTAGTCTCCAGAACCTGTTCCAAAAATACACAGGTCTCCCTCCCATAAGACCATGTGCCCTACCTCTGTTAAATAACAAAAGACCTCAAAAAAATGCGCCAAGGTGCATGTGTTCAGGCATCTGAATTTCTCCATTTGGCAGAGTGCTGTGGCTCTTGATGAACTCCTAGCAGGTATTTTGCTACATGTCCTTTGGGCATAAGTATCTAATCAGTCCCATTCAGAAGAGCAGCATGGAGTTTTTGGGGGGCTGGGTTGTTTAAATTATTATTCTAAATCATTCTTGAAAGTAGCAGGTCAAGTGGACAACCCTGTCAGTCAATCTGGAAAGCAAGATTTCTAATTGTACTCCTTTGCTGTAAATCTATATAAATATCTCAACCTTTACAACATACTAGATTTCTAAAGCAGGTGTTCGCAGCTGAAGAGTCAGATGGAAGGATCACTGACCTCATCTACTCCATCAGTTCCTGTGGTTTTATGCCCCACTGCTGAAGAGATCTAATGTAGGCTTAAATTGTAAAAATAAAACTACCCACAAATAACAAACTTATCCTACATAGTTCCACATTAAACTCCTTTTTATGCAAAAAGAGAGTGAGATTTGTATTGCCCAAAGTAATATTAAATTCACCTATCCTAGGCTACATCACTTTCCCCTGAGGTTAAATGGTCTCCTTTATGCATTTGATGACCTTCTTTTCTTCAAGCAGTTTATTGCAGCTGTGGGAATGAGGCTGAACAAAATAACTATGAAAACTCAAGCAGGGGTCAGGAAAAATCAAAAAGCCTGTCAAAACCAACTCTGGAATCATCTTGAAGGACAGCAAACAAAGGTTATTAGTTGTTATCATTAACTGGCAAAAGCTGCTATTAGGAAAACAAAGTATGCCATTTTTTCTCTCGGAAAACAAAACCTTAATGAAGAATGTCCTGTCTGTATCATCTTTAGAAAATGTCATCTTATCTCAGACCAAAATCTCTGTGTCAAATGGCAGTACTAGTCAAGAAAAACAGGCTCAGACCCAAGCAAACATTCATAAGACCTGGAGGCCCATGGCACCAATCTCATATGTGGATGTGAAAGGAGCTGTGATCCTTTAGGGGAGAATGTAGGGCAATGTCCACTGCCTCCAAACTCACAGTCTACATGAAGCTGCAAAGAAATGAACTTGTTTACTTTTCATAACTCATGCTTTCTTTAGCCTTTTCTATCAGTTATAGCCAAAGGCTTAATTCACCAAGAATGTGCTGATAGGCCAGACCAAGTAATAAAACACACAAGCATGCAGATTCTTCTCACCCAATGATCAAGAGGAAATGTAATTAACAAATGCATTACAGAAGCCAGAGTTGCTGTCATGAGGATGGTGCTTGCTCCCACTGTGAACAAGGCAAATCCCACAGACAGTATGATCTCAGGTCTGTGGCTTCACAAAGCCTCGTGGAGGGTGCTAGATGGAGTGTTAAATAACAAACTTATCCACAGGGACCTGGTGATGAACTTACCCCCCAGGAAATTAAAAGTGATGAATTCAGGCATGGATCACTTGCTCACAGCTTTAACCCTCAATTTGCAAGCTCATCTTTTAGAAATGATAAAATAAAGAAATTTCATCATGCCAGGTGAAACTATTTTCTGCGTAACTCCTTGCAGGTATGAAATGCAAAAACATGCAGATCACATTTTGTAATTCTGCCATTCAAATGCCTTTTACTTGACTTTATTTTACTAAGGCAAGAGAAATATTGCTTTAAAAAGTACACCTAGAATTATCTTATATGTGCACAGCTCTGGATAAATGACAGTATTTCACAGCTGACATTTGAGGAAATCCTAATGCCTGTTCTCACAATTCCCTGAGTATCTGTATTTCACAGAAGTATTTTTCACATTTTAAGTCTTCTCTTTTTTTTGTCCTGGGCAGACCTTCTCACCAGACCTTCCTGACATTTTAGTTTACAGTCGTACTGATGGTATGAGAATAGCCTTGATAAGTTAAGTACTTGAGGCAATTTCAGATGAGGGAGCTGCTGTCCTGGACCATTTTCTGGCTGCACTATTTTAGATCAGACTGCTTTTTTAAGTGTAATATCTTAGGATTAGAGGGTACAAAGATCACTTAGTGCCATTCTTATAGACTTTTCCAACAGGCTTTGACTCTCAGTGTACATTACAAAAAGTCAGACTACAGAGTGACAGCTGTCATTTTAACTGAGCCATCACTATATTCCTATGCTCAACAACAGCAGGTTGAGTTCAGGACCAGAGTTCTCAACTCCACTTGCTTTTGCTTTACTTACATTTACCTCCAAAAGAACAAAGCCATGGCCATAAAATATGATATTCTGTGAGATCCTTTCATTGAGCCCGCTTCATATTTGCTAGCTCATTAAATTTACACCTTCTGCTCACATCTTAAATCTCTCCTGTCAATTCTGTGACTTTTATATAGTTCTGACTGTTGCTGCAGAAATGTCAAAAAAACCCTCCTAACCATGTTAGCTGAAAAAAAAAGGTCAGCTTAGAGAATTTTTAACTTATTTTTGTTTTTGAAGAAGATGTGAGGAAACTATAAAGAAATGAAAATAAATATTTGAGCATGATTTACTGTATAAAGCCTAAGAAAGACCAAAGGATAATGTCTATTTTTAAAATTAATGTTTCTGAAATTGGAAACAAGCCTTCTGTCTTTAGGGGGGAAATTACAGTCCATGTAAATGAACTGTTAACCAATCAAGAGAATACTATTCCCCTAGGGTACATAAACCCATATTTCATTTGAGGTTGGGGGTAATGAGCCCACTACTGTGTCTCTGACAAAGATCAGTGCTAAATGCTGGCAAAAGTGTACAAGAGGCAGAAGAAACATTGCATGGTACTTCTCTCGCTATATCTTCCCAGCTGCTAGAAATCTGTGGGGCTGAGATTTCCTGAGTTCATAACTTCATTTCCTTTGCAAACTAAGCCTTGATGGACAGAAAGTAACTATATAATTTTTAGTCATTTTTGAACTTCAATTATTACCTCCTCATCTTCTCTAAGCAACTCATAATTCAAAGATTGCCCTCAAATCCCTCCCTTTATACTGCTTACATTTACTGAATTTTGTCTGCCTTTTTAGCTGCCAGTTTTACCTCTCTCAGTTGGGAAAATCTGTCTTCTCATTCTCTGTTCTTTGCTTTCCATCTTTTAAGTGGCATTCTGTCTCTGCTTGTCTTTTAAATTCATAAGAGCACTTAGTCTTTTTTTAACCTGTGATAGCTTAATTTGTCTAGGAGTCTGTGATGAGCAACCACCTGGGAACCTTCTGGAAACCTATGTCAGCTGTATTAACATGATGTAATGTCTATGACTCTTTACTTCCTCAAAGACCACAAGCAAAAATTTTTTTTCTCTTGAAGCAAAAAATTGCAAGTAACATGTTGGGTTTTTTCTGGTGAATTAATTTAGCTACTTGCATACTATGTCTACCTTGATGACAGATTTTTTCCAGTTTTAAAAGTACAGAAATAGGGGTTGCTGGGCTGTGATCTATATGAGTCCTTGTTTAAGAAGAAATAATTTTCTGTTCTATACAGGTGGTGATTGAATTGATAGAACGTATAGATTTAATAGCTTGAGAATGTCGTATTTCAATCCCTTCAAAGATCTTGGATGGCTATTATCTTGGCCTTGAGGTTCATCACTCTTCATTTAATGAACAGTTTTCTAAGCTGCTTCTGCTGCTCAAGATGATTTCTCTGACTCATCCTGCAAAAATAACAGTTCCAGAATGAAGCTTCCTCAAGTTCCTCATGGTCATCAGGAATGCAAGGAATTAATCTAGCTCTTCTCTTACAGTCTTTTCTGAGCAGACCTTTCACAGCTTGCATATCTATTAACCCAGAAGACTCTTTCAGGCTTCTAGTTTCTGGTATATTTGCTTTATATTTTGCTTGATTAATAATTTTATGTCTATAATATGTTGATTCTAAAAATGTGGTTAATCTATATTATAATTGTTTTGCATTTAATTCTTCAGAGTTTTTAGTTTCTGTTTTCCTTTTAGTTTCAATACATTGGTTTTTTTGAAGAGTAATTTTTTTCATAGCCACTCCTTCTCTAGTGCTTACTAATTTTTTTTGCTGTTCTTTTTAAGTACTTTTTGATATGCATTACACACTCAATTCAATTTCCTGATAGAATGTCTTCAAAAGGGGTTTTCTTCCATCTGTAAACATTTGGCTGCCTTTCTTGTTTGCTTACATTTAAAAAAAAAAATCTGTGGTTCTTAATTTCTATTTTTTTTCAATTTTTAAAAAAAATCAAAACCTATCAGATTTCTGTGGGTTATAAAGTTGAAGGAATGTCTTGTTTCAATTGTATTCATGTATCCTTATTATTAATTGACATCACAAAAATTACTTGTAAAGGCGATATCTGTCAAAAGTATCTAGCAGAACACACATAAGTTGGCTGGAAAAATCTGTCTAGATGTCATTTGCAAAACAACTGCTAGCAAGACACTATCCCTGTGAGCAAGTTATTCCTTTCTATGTAAACACCCAAACAGTTTCACAGGGTAGCCTCATAACAAATACACTGCAGTAATTTAATTTCAGTGGCAAGGTTTCAAAGATGGGTGGCAATTTCTGTACCTAAGAAGAAAAGTCAGCTTGCCAGTCAGCAGCACTGATAAAACCTGGTTGAGCTCTGAGTATAAATCATCATCAGGCACAAAGTGGGTACTACACCAAGTTGTGAACAATCTTAGCTACGAAAGGCTTGGCTCCGTCACTAGAGAGGCTGAGGCTGCTTCTGCTGTCTCTGACACAATCTCTCCCAACTTTTCTTCCTCCTCTCATTATATCTTAGCTGAATTGCAGTCAATTTCTCATGTGCCATGTGTCCCTAAGTCAGATATTTGTATGGTGAAATTTTGGATTGAATGTCTTATCGGCATATCACTGTAGGAAACCTTTGAGTACACATGTGGCACGTCTTGACTAAATTGCTTTTAGGATTAAATTGGGTAAGATATTCAATTAAAAAAAGGGGCAAACTAGCTCAGGTTAATTGCCCATAAGTTTTTGTGCCTGTTGCTTTTTGCCCACTACCTACAGAGATCAGTTTTATGAGAACTTAAGGGTCTAGCATCTATGTCAAAGTCAATAAATCAAAATCAAAAATAGGAAAATTGCTTGAGGAGCACAGAGGATTAGGTCACTCTGGTGACTTCTGTGTTTTGGGAGTAGGGGGTAAGAAGGAGTAGAAATTTTGGAGTAGAAATTTTGAATTGTAATAATGAACACAACCATAGGACACAATGGAAATTAGATAGTGCAAACTTTGCCCATCTAAATTCCTAAATGATTTCTTACGAAATATTGGCATCACTTTCTTGTCCACTCATACAACTCCTCCAGGAAGCTGTCAACCCAAGACATATAGGCCTTTTCACCTTCTTTTCCAGTATCATCAAATATTTTCTTTCCATTCTGCATATAAGTGGACTTCTCTCTGTTTCTATTTGGAATTGACCAACCTGTTTCTCATTTAAGAAATGTGTCCACCAACACACTTCTTGAAGAGTCCTTCTAGTGATCTCTGTCCACAGCAGTTTTTGGGACCAGTACCTATTCACAATCTCTTTGGTCTTCCTTTTGTCTGTCCTGCCATCCACTGACTTAGGAATTTCCATTCTTCCCCGGTTTTCTCTCTAAACTTTTGATGAACTTTTTGTCTGTGCCTCATTCAGATGCATTTTACTTTTCCTGATACTCCTGCTGACGGTGGTCATAAATCTTGGTCCACATTCTGTATATTCTCGCTAAATCACTATCCAGTGAGATAGGTCCGAATTGTGAAGGATCATTGTAGAGGTCTACAGACGTACAGAAAGTGAGAAAGTCTGTGAAGATGAAATGTCAGGAATCCCTTTTAAAATTAATCCTGCCTGTCCAACCCTGTACAGCACTATAACCCTATGGCAAGTTTCTGAGCTTCTGCACTGTTGCTGGATAAATACTGAAAATATGTGGCTCTCTTTGTCCTTTCCTCTTGCCTACAGGTTTCCTTCTCTTCCTTGTATATAAACTATTCTGGGTAACAAAAAGTATTTCTGGTTCAGTTTGTCCACTGAGGACCCTCTTCATGTGTTTTCAATATAACACATAACAGATTATGCTGCTCCCAAAAAGGATAAAAGGTTTTATAAGGTACAATATATTTATATTTATAGAAAGAACTAAAATCACTTGCATTATACTTTTTTTTTGGTGCTAAAATGAGATAAAATATTGTAGAAAAAGAAATATGTGTTCCTCTGAATCCTTCATAACCCCTGTGGGACACTCAGAAATTTATTTGCAAATAGAAAACACACGCATTGTCAAGTAGTGCCAGACAAGTTTGCTTACAAAGAGTTTGGAGCATTTCAAATGCTCATGTTTATAGTGAACATAATGCTCTTCCAATAGTGAATCTATCCAGGCATGCAACTGTCATTTACTTTTAAAGCCCACAAGATCTGAAATATTACAGCTCTAAAATGTCAGGCTTTTTAAAATGTAATGTAGGGACAGCTGGAAGATCACGGCTAACTCTACCAGAGGAGGTCTGGAAGGCAGACAGGGCCAGGGACCATTTCCCAAGGGACACTTCATATGTGCCCATCCTGCTTCTGAGGTCTGGCAGAGTGTAGCACTATGGAAGTGGCCAGACTGCTCGGTGGCCTCCCGGTCACTTATTTTACTGCCAGAGATGGCATCAGTAGTCCTGCACTGATGCTCAGCGTGGTGCCCGTGCCAGCGGCTCCCTCAGGGCCGTGAGGCAGGACCAGGGGATGCCAGGGCTGGCAGGACAGAGCCTGGCACCAGAGTCTGCTCTCCCTCACCCAGCCAGGAGCAGGACAGCTGGGGGGATGAGGGCAGACCAGGATGGGGCATGACAGGGTCCATGGCTGGCCAGGGCAGGGCTGTGGGAAGCTGGAGACTGGCCCTGCTGCAGCATGACTGAAGCAGGGGCTGATGGCCTTGGGGGACTGAAATTGGGTCCAGGGCCATGGCTAGGATGGGAGGAGAATCTAAAGAGATGGGCAGGGACAGTCAGGGCGGTTAGTGCACTCATGACCATAATACTGATGTTTTGCTTCCCTTCTTTTAATGATTTAATTCTCTTGTACATGCCACTGTAAAATAGTCAGCTTTTTTAGTATAGATGAGTGGTTGCTTAAAAAAATCAGTACACAACTTTAAATACCGAAAATACGGCTACAACAAATGGCCTCAGGTTATAGCAGCCATCTCTTGTCCTGCTCCAGCCCTGCAGCAGATGTCTGTCATCCTGCCCATCTCACTGCCTCCTGTGGACATTGTGGGGCTCCGGGGACAATGGCTAGAGTACTAATGCAGAGCAGACTTCTGCTGTTTTCTGAACAGCTACTGAACAGAGTGAGAAAACAATCAAATCGTGCTGTACAGACACTGTAAAAATCCAGAAAACTGCTGCTGCCTATAGGGAAATATTGTATTAGATAAAGGATCTAATTTCCTCCCCCCTAGAATATCTGAAATTTGAACTTGAAGATGCTCTGTACCTGTTTTCACAGCCCTGAGTGCCTCACAGGAAAGTATTTCATGAGCGAGAGCTCAATTCTTTTTAGCTCCAAACATCTGCCTTAAGCATCTGCTTTCAATCAAAGTGAAACCAATGCCCTCCTTCAGTGGACAATGTGGTGCAGATAAAAAGGGCCGATGGTGTATTGACTGCAAAGCCCTCAGCTTTCTTATTCCTTACTTCAGATCCTTTGCCAAAGAACCTTTGGTGTCATTTCAGTTTTCCAGCAACAACCCAAATTTAATGGTCAAAATTTCAAGGAAAAACTATGTATAAATATATTCTTTGGGATTCATTTGTATCTTATTCTTTTTCTACAAGCAATGCTTCTTTGAAAGAAAAAAAACTAAATTTTGTTCATTCAAGATTAAAATATATTTTATCATCTCTGAGGGAATTGTAGATGATTATTCAGTGTGATATGTACTGGGGGGAGTTAACCACATAATTCCCGTTAACGATGAAAAATGAGTAAGCAGTTCAAAGTACACCAATTTAAAAACTCTCTGATTGTCACAAATATACATATACATGGTGCTTCCAAAGGCCATATTATTGGGGGATATAAATCATTTTGCACACATATGTGGCGGCTTGTAAAATGCTCATTTCTGTTTCAAGAAGCATTTTTTGCAGTAAAACTAGATTCCTTCAAACTCTATTTAACATAAATTGCATATGCTGTTTACATCACAGAATAAGCTATTTGAAAACATCAGATTTAAGTCAATGAAAAAAAGAGTGTGGCCTGAATAATTAATTCTTTTGAAATTAGATGCTGAGCTGGTGACTGAAGCTGGGTGAAATCAGTGGAAAAAACTTCAATTAACATTAATGAACTTTAGTCCATCAGGTCAAACACTGGCCTCACTGTGCCTTTTTACCATTGCTGCCAACTGAACCGAGAGCTCCCACTCAAACCCTGCTTGCTCCCATGAGATTACCGACGTCCCGCTAGCGTGCGGTGGAAGCAGTTTTCTCTCAGCCAAGTGGGCTCAACCCTGGTTACCCTGAGATGTATTGCTCATGTAACCACAGCATGTCTGAGCTGAGCAGCCAGGGATGTGGCAGAAACTATTCAAGATCAACAAACTAGGTAGTGTTGGTAGCTTTACGGAAGCTTTGTGTTTCCCCCACTACTCCAGCACTATTTTTATATGTTTGCCCTTCCTTTTTTAACCTTAATCTTTAGTCTGGTTGGTTGACTGCTATGTTATTTTGACTGCTCTGCCCTCTCTGCTGCTGAGTTGGAAGGCCAGCTGGAGAGGCAGTGCTGGTCTGACTGCAGCTCAGGATGTGACCAGCTATTACTCTCAAGTGAGTCAGCAATTTTGGCGATGGAGTGCTGGGTGAAAACACGTTGTTTTCCTTTTTCCCTCTGCCTTGTTGCTACACACAGAAAGAAAAAGGAGAGCTGATTCTGTTGCTCTGGTTTGAAAATCTGACAATGACAAGAGGGAATGCAGGTTGCTTTTTATGCTGTACTCTGTCCTACAGCATGATTGGCACTAGGAAAAGTCCTGTAAAAGTCTATGAAACTCAGTAACTATAGATCATTATTTTAAATTCTGTCTGTTTTCGGAAAGCCTCCTGTAGAAGCCTATTTCAATTCTGTAGATCTTTATGCCTTATCCTTTTAAAATTCTGTATATATCACAATTCCACAATAAGAATCTAATCTTTTGAATATTGACTAAAATTTTCTGCAGATTTTTTCTTTTATCTTTTGTACAGATCAGTTCAGTGCAAAGCAAACAGCCCAAAATGTGAAGAACCTTCAGTTTCAGGTGACAGTGCAAACCGACAAGTGGAGTATATTTTCTATTTGACTTTGCAAATATTCATTCGGAATTCGTTCAGTATGTTTATTGCCCCTATTACTGCAACAATTTGATGCTTTTATACACATATATAAAAACATATATATATATGTATATATATATATATTTATATTTAAACTCTGCTAAGATGAAAGTGAGGCATACATAAAAGGAAAATTAAGGAGAGCATCCTGGAGGAGGGAGTTCATACTTGTTTGAGCTTCTAAAGTTATTTTGTCATTTTTTCAGCTGCTAAGAAAAAATGCAAGAAGCACATCATCTTCCCTCCTCATCCCCTACCCCTGTATTCTTGTCCTGAGTACAAGCTTTGGGAAAGGGGAAGTCTTACACAGAGATTATTTTGTCTTAGGTCAGTTCCCAAAGGGCATATTATTTTGAAACAACAATAGCTCAATGGATAATTAATGGCCCTGACTCTGATCTCACTTATTTACATGTACGACCAGAACAATTCTCTAAAAGTCTATGTGTTTGCAGCAATGAAAATTTGGTTTACGCTGAAGGAAGATTTCTAAAAACTCAAGGTAATCCATTTTTAGGGAAAGCAGAGAGACATTATTTCTACTCACCCGAATGACATTTTCTCATTTCTCCCTGCTGCACAATATCAAAACTTAGTTCTACAACTACAGTAGCTTTTTAATCCAGAGACAGTATGTGATATGTTTTAAGCAGAAGATAGGCCAGATAAAATTTGCCATTAGAGGCAAATTGCACACAAAGACACGTGTCCTTCTTTTCCAGTTATAATTGTTATTAGGCTTTGAAGAAAATCCAAGTACAAATGCATTAAACAATAGTGATGATAGCATAGCAGGGTAAATGCTTTCTTAGCAACGTTTCAACTACGTGCTTGTTGTTTATAAATTCAGCATCTTGTGTTGCATCACAGTGGCCTCCCGTTACAATCAGCCAATTTGCAGCAGGCTGCACTGCCACGTGTCCGACAGCAGCAAACTGAATTGTGCAACATAACCATTGCCACGCACTGATCTCCTCCTTTTTCCGTCATTGCATTTCTAATCCCACTTCAAAGGGCATAAAATGAGTAACCCAAGGAGGTACTCAACGTCTTAGCATCTTTCAAACTACTCTATAGTTTGAAATAACTAAGTAGCCTCTTGATTGCTGACCCTGTTTGGGGGCTAACAGACTGCATTTTGGGGACTGGAAAGACTTCCCACTTTTGTAGATATGGTGTTGGCTTTTGATATCCTTGTAGTTTCTGATTTTCCCTGTTGTTTGCGCTGAACCTAGATTATTTTCTTTCTATCCTTTTAAAATTAGGAGTGGATAAAAATAACAGGAAAAGTTGCAAGGAACAAGGTCATGAAAACTCTCTGTATTTAGATGAAAGATTTCACTTCATTTGGGTAAAGGCTGCGCAATAGGATTTTTTTTAATGAGCTGTCAGTGATCAGACAAAACAGATGTACTCATGCTATTTGCTTGTTTGAAAGAAAGAAAGCAGAGCCATTTCATTGTATTCATTCAGAGAAGTTAAATTTTCACAGAAGAACCGCAAATGATGTCGTCATGCTGAAGATTCCTGTCATGGACAAGCACTTTTCCCATTTCCTCCTCAAACCAGTAAAAACATTTTCACTTTTCTCTTGATTGTTTTTGTAATAAAATCTACCTGAAAAACTGGGAAAGTTTTTCAGAAAATTGGCTACCCTTGTTGAAATAGTTTGCAGTAAAGATGACATCTGAGAATAGGCTTGATCTATCTTGAATTGGAAATTCAAAGCTCTTAATTTTAGGGCCTTACTTCACGTGTGATTTTCATGCCTTTGTAACCCAAGGTGGTGGAGGGGGAGTGGAAGAAATAAAATTATTGAATAAAACAGTGTTATTTACATCTCCAATGTTTTCACAGATAGCAGATAAGATTTTACTTCATTTAACCCAAGCCAGGTGCAAGATGCACCAGGGACATGGCAGTTCAGGGATAGGTTACAGATGTTACTTTTGGCCTTAAATAATATTTCACAGAGCATTGGAGAGATCGAGTCACTTATATTGAATTTATTATTCTTCACATTCGATTAGTATGGATGTCTTCCTCTGAGTGGCATTTGTCTATGCTCAGAGCACAGCAAAATTTTCATAGAGCGCTCAGCTTTACTGCAATGCTTTAGCATGCAAGCACCATCAATTCTGAATTGTGCAAACCTGGTTTGATACAGACAAGGATTGTGAAATCACTGCCTTCCTGATGTGTGATCTCCGTGTAAAACCATCTCAGTCAGTTCTAGCTACTATATGAAGTCTGAAATTTACTTTTTCAGCCACTTCACAGTCTTAGTTAAGGTGAAAGATTTATTTAGCCAAACTACAAAATATTGTTGCTAGTGTCTCACTAGATAGGTGGGGATAATTAATTTTATTTTATAATGGAGATAGAACTTACAGAAATTTCAAGATAATAATATAGAAACATCTTTCTCAGAACACATTTGTGTATAAACATGCTTCATACATTCACACCATGCAAACAAATGACCATCTCTTCCACTGACTGAAGAAAATAAAAACCGTCCAGTTACAATTAAAGGGAGTAAATCTAATTTATTTGAAGCAATGAAATACTTTTTTTTTTAAGAATTCATTCCTGTTCCGGCAATATGGTTTATCTTTCACTTATGCTGAAAAATTGGCTCTTATAGAGTTGTTAAAACAATAAAGATCTCATCAGCATTGCTTTTAAAATCATAAAACAGTGCTCTTTTCTAAGCCATGCGCCACATGGATCTTTGGGGAAAAAAAGGTCCACATTTTTTAAGTTGCACTGATTCAGAATTATGGCAACTGCAGATTTCCTTCAGAAGTGCTGGTTTCTGAGTCAATTCTTTTGGGAATATATTGTTTCAAAGTACTTCATGGGATATAATTTTCAAAGGGATATATGAAAACCATACACTTCCGATTAACATTAATGGGGAGTTGTGTGGCTGAGCACAGCTTTGAACATTCTGGTTAGAAGTTTATATCTTAGTGAGCTGCACATGGTTCCCCTGCTCTAAGCAGATGGCTTTTTTATAGATTGCAGAAGAGCCTGCTGTGGATCAGCAGACACCATGTTGAATGCTTCTCTCTGCTATATACTTCATAGGTAACTTCACTACGAGAGAGGGACCTTTTCTCTATTAAGTATCATATTTCATAGGCTTAGCTCTTGAATTATACATTATAGCTATCTATTATAATACAAGAAACTTTTTCATGCAAAATCAGTGTTTCCTTACTCACGGAAACTCCATCATGCACTGCTAAGTAGCCTAAATCTCTATTGTGTTGCATTCTTATCAGACCTGCAACCCGCTGTGGAAAGCGCTCAGTTAGCTTTACTCACCATTTGCATGCTCTGTGAAAGATTTTACTGTTTGTCTCTGCCCCAGGTGATGCATGATGATAAAGCATTACGTAATTGCAGCGCACATCACTTGAACGGAATGGAATAATGGGAAGCTGGGCAGTGCCGAGTGGAAAGAGGCTAACAGCAATGTGATAAGATAGCACGAAAAGTTATTGCTTGAGTAAGTGTATGCAATGAATTGGCCTTCACGTTTGATAGCCATGAGCTGGAAGCCGTTATGAGCGAGCTCTAAACTACCTCACATACATGGCATATTGAAATTGATGGCATTAGTTATCTATATTTGCCTGCCGGATATCTAAGCAAATGATCTTTTTGAAATATGAATTTATCAATCATTCTTTTTCTCATTGAAGAACACTAAAATGCAACATGGACAGAAAGGCAAGTTGCCTGCTGGTGCTGACCATTTGCATGATTGGGATAACAATCAGCATTAGAAGGATTCCGCGAGGCTTTTTCAAACAAACAAAAAGAACCTATCTCCTTTCTCCTCATATCTCTGCAGGTGTTCAAAGAATCCAACTTATTTTATTCCAGATATTAGAGTTGCCAACTAATTGTTTTTGTAACAATAGCTTATGCGGAGCGTGGGAAACCAGGCTTTTATGTTTTCACTGCCTGTGTCCTGATTCAGGACTCAGCACGGAGATCCAAGATGTGCAATAAACCTCTGGTAGCATAACCACTAAAATATCAGCTCTTTAATACATGATAATGCACAACAAAGAGATGAATTTAATACCTCATATATTTACTGATGGGAACAGTAGAGATACATGTTTAAAGGGAGAAAATATGTTTAAAGAATAGAGTTTTCAGCTCTGACCATGCATGGCTTACTGGTCCACATGTTGATTGCCATTTTAGTGTTGATAAACTCTCCAAAAGTAATAGAGCTGAATGCAGCTTACCTCCAACTCCAAAACCAGGGCAGTTTTTTTTAATTTGCTGGAATGACAGAAAAGATGGATGGAATAGCTTCACCAGTCTTGTATTACTCTTTCTTGGAAATCAGTGAGAGTCTTGCATTAGAATCTGTGGCCTCTGGAGCAATCTCCAAAGATGGCATTTTTAGAAATCATCCTGAGCGAACTGAATTGTGACTCTTAACCAGAATACCACTGAGGTCAGGAGGATTTAAAATTTGGGTTCGTAGTGGAATCTTAGCTTGTATCTCATCACATATCCCATCATAAAAATGTTACCTTTATTAGTAAAACATTTGTGTTAGTTACTTCTGGAAAAAAACAGAATTTTCACTCACTTAGCAGTACTGGTGTTATGATTTTATGCATTATATCGAATTGAAAAGGTGTCATTGCTTTAAGAACCATTTTTTATCCTAAAATTGTAATATTTCTTTGTAAGCATCAATGAAAATTATGACAACTGAAATACGCTTCTCAAAATGTTCTCATTTTTATAGGTCAGAAGATGTTACTGGAAATACAGTTTTAGCAAAACTTAAATTTTATGACATATTTTGCTCATAAATATTGCTGAGAATTATCTTGAGCAGATAAGTAATATGAGTGCCTATTTTGTTCACCGATATTTTTAATTACACCCCTTCTCTAGAAATCATATAACTTAAATGACCACTGTAAAATGGGACACTCACTTTCTAAAAAGTAGAAAGAATATGACACTGCAAAATCAAAACAGTTAATTTGATAGATAAAACTTTCATTTACATTTTTAATTCTTAGCTCTTGCGTAATCAACAAGAAAAACAACAGCAAATGGCAAGCTTGTATTTTAAATATTTGCAAACTGGAGAGCTTTAAACACCTTATTAGCTTAAATTCATGTGTACTTAAAGTCCAAAGAAGAATATGCTCTAATATGCAAATCAAAAAACAATCAGAAAAAGTTCACCTCTTTTCCATATTTGTTCAATCAGTTTGTTGTAGGTGTCACTGGTAGGCAAAGACGTGTGAGCTGGTACAAAGCCTTTCCTAGCTATTGACATGATATTTATATACATAACACCTTTTCAAAATAATATAAAATTAGTATATGTTTAAGAAGGTAGTGAATAATACAGCTCAAAATAATTTTTTTATTTTCTGAAGAAAGCCTCAGAAATCAGGCAACACAATCCTAATATAGCAAGATAATCAATTCCAATCTTATTTAGCAATTTGTTTGGTTTTTACGGATAAATCTCATAAGACAAGGGAGTGCATATTTTTGAAACTCATTTCTAATGAAATGCACCTTGCACTTTTGTCCTGTTCATTGATATAAGTTAGCTTTCCAAATTAATTTTAGCTTTGGCACCTGGGAATGAACAGATTGCCTTGTGGTAAAGAGTATTTCTGATAAACAATGAAAAAACGCGGACAAGAGGCTAATATCAAATTTTGAATATGAAATAGCAGCTAGAGGTCTCAGGTCTGGAGAGGTTTAGCTGATTATGTTGATTAAAACACCTCTAACAAAACCATTGTCACTGATGTACGCAGATCTTTGCTCCTTTGGGAGTATCTGACTTTCAGAAGAATATCATAGCAAGTTAAAACTCCCAATTAATTCTTCTCCTTATATTCATATTATAAACTCTCTTACAACTCTGATAGAACTTTCCTAATTATTTCCCACAGCTACCCTATTGTTCCTTCTTCAGCCAAATATCTTTCTTTTATCGTTTGCTAACGGGGCATTTCCTGCATGCACATTATAAAAGATCAGACAAAATTATGTATCCTGCACAGAGCACTCGTCTGATTTGTTAGACTGAGCACGAATAAAGTTCAGTGCAAACAAAGACTTTAAAATTGAAATAGCTAAGATGCCATTGGGAAGCTCTTGGCCATCAGCGGAAAAATTTTAGATGCCAAAAGAGTATCTGTTCATCTTGCAACACACAAACATGCAGTTGGAGCAGTATGGAATATTTTCATTCTAATCTTTAAAATCAGATCAGACAGTTCAATGATTGAATGGTTTGTTCTTTGACTGGACAATAGAAACTTAGATTATTTGTTGTGGGACTGTTTTCCTCAATTCACCCTGATAAATCAGTGATCCAAAATCATATTTCCCATATGGGACTAAGCTATTTACAGGTAAGTTCTGCAGAGCAAATGAAGTACACTCTACTCTCAGTCCCCTGGTTTGTATTTATTTGTCTATGTGATGGAAAGCTGAAAAGAAACGATTTTTTGAAATTATGGTAAATCCGCATCTTAGTATGATAATATGTAATAGCTATTTTTATGACCACCAGAGGATTTGGACATGACTATCAACTGTGTTTAATATATTTATACATTACTTTAATATACAAGAAATAATAACTTCTGACAGGGAAAGAATTTGACTGACTCATTTAAGGCCCAAGCTCCAGCTGATCAGTGCACTGGACAGGACATTTTGTAGTCATACATAAAAAGTAAATTATAGAGAGACTCTATAAATATCACATCTATAAAAATCATTCCAGCAATTGGTGCCATCTTAGGGTTTTACCTGGAAATGTTGCAGCACAGTGGCCTAAAAAACTGCTAAGGGCAGAAGAGATTTCATTATTGGTTTTATGAAAAGTTTCAATAAAAATATTGTGGCTTTCTGTTTAAATATCTCATGCAGAGCAGTGAAACCAAAGATAACAACACTGAGTTCCTGGTGAGAGGCAGGAAGATAAAAATCAACATTAAATAGAATTGGAAGAAAAGTGGTTTTATTGTTGAGACAGACACAAAACGTAAACAAATAGTTCAAATACTGGAGGGCATACTGGATCGTAGAACATGGTTTTAGTTGACGTTTTTCGGTACTGATTAACTCAGTGATCTTTTAACATACTTTTAATAGTGTTTCTTTTTACAACCATTAACCTCTCAGGGTTAAGAAATCACTTTATCAAATGTCAGGTTTGTGTTGTGGAAGACGATGGAGCTGATGCAGTCCCATAAAGATTTTGCCTCCCGACCTTTAGAACAGTGATTTTATTGTCTCAGGCAAACCTTAAAGTTGTGCCTTGGCATCAGAGAGTAGTACAGATCTATCCCACCCTAGAAAGCTGGTGCCTGGAGGTACACAATCCTCATGAACTCGTAGAAGAAAATTATGTGAAATTAGTCATCTTTGCCTATAATATTCACATGAAAAAGCATGAAAAAGCACCATATTTTTTTCAAATGTCCATGCCACGGTGTTTAGAAAATAACAAGATTTTAGGAATTCTTCATGACTCAGCGGTGAGAAGACAGTGTCACAGAAAACTTGTTCTATTTCCTAACAAATTAATTACTTCCAGTTTCTGTCGGACGCAGACTTAGTTTCAGTGGATTTCAGTGGAAGTGTAATCAGTGAATATGGCAGCTCTGACAGAATATTGCTTAACAGGAAGTACCAGTTTTGGGGGCATGAAGTTTGTAAGCATTAGGGACACTCATCTCTAGGTTTAGACATGAGGTCAAATCTAACCTGCTTGTCCTTAGACCTTCCTACCCTGTGATCAGGTCAGTTTGTAGCCTGTCCCCTTCTGATGCAGGTGAATTTTATACAGTGAAACAGCTTCATCAGAAAGAAGTGCAAAAGTTACACTATGGTACAACCAAGTGCTTGTCATCTTGCACAGCTGTCAGAGAGGCAGAGAACAATGTCTCTTTGAAACAGGTGAAGTAGAAGACATGCCTTTCATTTTTGAGGTGAGTGCTTCCAGGTTGCTTGAAACCTTCACCTCTGTGGTTCTAATGAAAGACTCCAGCATGCCTGAGGTTCTTCATGCAGATATTGCACCTTCTGTTCTTCTCAGCAGAATTCGATACCCCTTTACTTGCCATACTTCTTTCTCTACTTACTGCTCTGCCACCAGAATGATAAGCAGGCAAAGTCTTACTGCACCCAATCTTCCCCTCCTACCTGCTTCCAAACAACCTCTTTTAGCACACTTGTGTATTATCAGCTTCTACTTTTATTTCATTCTGAAGCTATTCAGCATCACTCCAGAACAATGAAGCTCTCCTGGAACTGGGAGCAGTGGGAACTACTGTGAAAGTTTTTATCTCTACAAAAGAGCTGCGCTATGAAAGCAGTACCTTGTTCAGGCACTAAAATAGCAAAGTTCCTGTCTGCCCCACGGGGCTACTCTGCACTTTCCATACTATCTTAATATATTTTAACTCAGAAAATCCTGATTCGATCTCAGCAGAAATCAGGTCAACTCTTGTCATTCTAAAAATTAAGATAATAAATACTGCTTTATATATCCAGGTTTTCGGTGCTTTTCACTAGGTACAGGCAATGAGACGTAGACACTGAGCCTGCCTGGGTTCTTTATTTCAGAGAGGTAAACTGAGCAGAAGGTACTGAAATTCTTTGCTTTTTAATGCCTGCTAGAAAATGGGTGGATAGCAGGTCATTCCTGATGCTAGTGAACTCAAGAAGATGGGAACAATCTACACAAATAAGTTTTAGTGTGCCTAGAAAATCTTCTCTGCATTAAAATGATATCATTTATACATGCAGCACTAAATTCTTCAGTGACACAAGTTTGTCCTCTTCCTGTTAGAACTTTCCCTGTACAGTTTCCTTTGTTTGAAGTCAGAATACACCAGAGGCTGTTCCCAGTAGGAAATGTGTACAGCATCACCCTGTTTTGGAAGCTAGAAGAAATCCTGGTGATTCCATGTCTTCTGGTCTCACTGCTGCACAACTCTCGTTGCCTTTATTGGAACACATGTAGCTGTATTTACTGACAACATGTGAGAGTGCTTTAAATACATACATATTAAGTTATCTGTGCCTTATTTACAAAATTTTGGTACCACCTTTACATTCTAAGAGCATACAGTGGGGATAAAATCTGTGGTGTTTTAGTAACCATTTGGATCACAAAAATTGTATATTCTGGTTATGAAAACAACACAGGTGTTGGATATGTTTGAAATTATGAATATTTCTTTCCTTGACTGAAGATAGAACAAACAAAGTCTTGCACACGAATCTTGAGCCTTTTCATGTTTAAACAAGTCAACTTGAATTCTTTTGGTATACAATATTGATATTTTCTACTGACAAAAGCCAAGAAAACAGATAGAAAATAATTCTGTGGGATTTATTTTTTTTTTTTTCACTGAGAAGCTCTAAATAGAACTGCATAATCAGAGAATGGCTGAGGTTGTAAACCCCCTCTGGAGGTAGCCTATTCAAACCCTTTGCTCAGAGTAAGGTCACCTAGACCAGGTTCCTCAGGCCATGTGTAGCCAGGTTTTAAATAACTCTGAGGATGGAGACACCACAACCTTTCTTGGCAATCTGTCAAGTGGTTGATAATGTGTATAGTAAAAAAGTTTTTTTTGTCTGTTTAAATGGAATTTCTTGCATTTTAATTTGTGCCAACTGCCTCTTTACCTTTCATTGGTACTACTGGAAAGAATGTTTCTCCACCTTCTTTAACCCCCAACATCAAGGACTCATACGCATAGATCGATCCATCGGAGCCTTCTTGTCCCCAGTCTAAACTCTCAGTGTCTCTCAAAGTACCAGGTGCTCCATCCAGTATGTCCATGTCACTTTTGTACCGGAGAGCCAGAATCTGGACCCAGGATTCCAGATACCTTTTACCAGTGCACAGTAACGGGGAAGGATCACTTCATTTGCTGGTGAAGATCTCAATGCAGCCCAACATGCTGTTGGCTGCCTTTGCCACAAGGATGCATTGCTGACATGGTCAACTTGTTGTCTCCTAGGACCCTCAGGGCCTTTTCTGCAAAGCTGCTTTCCTATCTGCCTGTTCCCAGACCACTGTCATATCAGGTTATTCCTCTCCAGCTGGAGGACTTTGCATTTCCCATTGTTGAATTTCATGAGATTCCTACTAGTCCATTTCTCCAGCACGTTGAAGATTCCTCTGAAGTGCAGACCTGCCCTCCTGTGCATTGACTATTTCCCCCATTTGATATAACCTGTGATTGTTCTGAGGGTACCTATCAAGGAATCTGCAACTCCAAGCAACCACTCCCTGTCTTGGGAGTCTGGTTTTATATTGTGTTTAGCTATCAAGGGCCATAGGCAACACAGGCGAGTCATAACAGTAAGTGGGTCGTAAAGTATAGGTGGGCAGCTCTTAATCACCTTTGTCACTTCCCTGTTTAATGTTCCTCAAGAGATTAGCATTAGAGATTTTGCCACTGCACATGCCAACAATGTTCCAGTGCTGGCAGTCTGAGACTGCAGACTCAGCACCAAAGCTTGATCAGTATCTTCACACTACGTGCTCATCTGCCACATCCCTTGTTGTAGGAGTTGATCCACCATTATCTTCCAGAGGAGGCTCCCCAAAGATACCATTGCTCCTCTTTATATGAGCATGTCAGAAGAAGAATACAGCAACATTACCAGCCTTGCTTATATAAAAACAAAATGGACAGGCCAGTCATGTCTGAGAGAGGACCTGGGAGCCTGCATCCACGTTACCCGTAAGGCATCTAGTCCATCTCAAGGTGAGTGTTCAATCTCACCTATTATTCAGAAACAAGCATGCAAAAGTCAGTGAGTTGGACACAAAACAAAACAAAGCCGTGATTTCCTGTTTGCCAAAGCAAATGAGATTGCGAAAGTCACTCTGGAGGCAGCTGAAATTTCTAAACCCAGGCTGGCCAGGAAGGTTTTTAAGCATTGTGCAGGAGAGGTACAGCATGAATTCTGGCTGTAGCTAAAGAAACATGACTACTCTATGCTGCTACTTCAGACCATAGAGGATCTGTTGGACTCCCTAGTGCAAGACCCTCTATGGAAGGAGGAAAATGATTCTCTACACTGCTCAGATCTAAATGTGATGGAGAAGTGTGGGTTTCTAATCAAAAGAAAGAGTCATCAAAGAAGAACCTCTGGCTATAGAACCAGTGGGACAAAGAAAAAAACTGTCCAAAATAATCAGCTCAGAATTATGTTTGAATTGAATTCAGTGATTTTCTTAGTTTTTTCTAATAGCCTTGCAACCAGAATTTCTGAAGACCACATTAGAATCACAGTCAGCATAACAGGAGAGAAGAACTAAAGGCTGAAAATTATTACCAGCAGACATATGGGAAAAAAAAAGACTAAAGAAACTATGACCATAGATGGTGGAAAGTAGATCCATACACATGACTCGTATATGCGTATTAGGTTGATTTTTATATCCCCAACTCATACTTAAGACCCGGAAAAGAATAAAAGGGATAATGGATCTCAGGGGTTTTATGTCTGGAATACCTGAAGAACCTACACGAAGGCAACGAGTAAGCCCAGAAATCCACTGAAGTTGTTAAATAAATTATGCAATCACCATTTACGGGTCAGTCATCTGTGAGGGGGGAAAAAAAAAAAGGTGGTTCATGGCAAAAGACGATGAAATGAAAAATAGCAGAATTAAAGTGTCACTCTCCCATGCTACAGGGACCAGGCAATTCTTTTTACTCTCAGAAAAAGAGGGGTTCAAAGGTCAGCTGGTGTTAAACCTGAACACTAATGATCTTACTGCTTATTCCATGGGGTCTGATGACTGGGCAAGAGGCCAGGGCATTTTAGCTAGTAAAATATCTCAATTAGCTGCAAACTCTTTGCCAAGTTGCTCAGACACATAATATGGCTCTCCTATCTCATTCGGTCAAATACTTCTTGGAATTCAACAAATGGGACTAGACAGAGGCAACTGGAGGCAAGAAATGATGGTAGAAAATTTTTCATTTCTAAGGATGAAAAAGATTTTTTCCTCGGCAAAGACTTTCCCAAAGTACTGACCACAAGCATATAATTTAAGTTTAGATGATTTTTAAAAGCTCCTACATTTTGTTTTATTGTAGGTCAAACCCCTTCCAATAGTTGCATCTCTCTGATGCCTCTAACTGTAACTTTTACCCTGCAGCTTGATGGTTCAGATCCTGGGTCTGTTTGATTATTAAAAATCCCAGTTCCTTCCGCATCATCCCAAGTAAATCCGAACTTGATTCTTTTATCTTGTATCTCGCACTGTAACTACAAAGCTACAGCCTCTTTTATACTCATCTTCTCCCTCGCTAGTTCTGACACAAGTATCTGTCTGATTCTGCCTTCAAAAAACAGTTTGGATTTACTAAAACAGCATACTTTGGCAAAACAAAAATTCTTCCAGGTCTAACAAACAAAACTATTTTCATACAAGTACTTACATGTACATACATGGATATATTTCTACTATGCCTTGAATAACTGGTGTTTATCTTTATATATTTTCTTAGATCAGCTTTACAAATACCTTGCAATAATCTATTATAAGCCATATGTTTCAAATTTTCTCATAGATTATATAAAGGGAGTGTCAAAAGCCTTTCTAAAGTCCAGTTATCTCATGTCTTTAAATTCTTCGTCTGATGGGTCAATCCCTGTAAAAGAAGGATTTTAAACTAATCTAATATGATTTGGTCTTGAGAAATTTAAGTCTGCTGTTTTCCCTCATCTTTAAGCATGTCATATTTCAATATCTTCCTAGGTCCTATCATTCATCTGACTAATGTGTCGGATCTTCATTCTTCCTTTTTAACCTCGAAGACCTAAATTTGCTTTCTTCAGTCCCCTTGGGTGTCAGTTGCATTGAAAGTCAATCTTCATTCTCAGACCTTGCTGAAGGATTTCAGATCATTAGGCTGTGTCTTCATAAACTGATTTTTTTCATGCAAAGCTATATCGGATAGTCATAGTTCTTCTTTGTGTTGAGAAAGTGGCTTGTCTGGCCTTTGGGTAGATGGTACAAAAGAGATGTTTTTGGTGTAGCTTTGCTTATTTATTTGAAGGAGAAGGGGACCCTTGGAGTAGTTATGCTTACATCTTTTGAAACTGAAGACAAAGTATCATGGAGGCCATCCGTAGATTGGCCTTAATCTCAGCACCACTTTTTTATATATTTATATATATATATATATGAATTTACTTGTGCTTCAATGTTCTTTTTATTTTGGACAAAGAATTTTTAAATGGATTTTGATATTCTACATAACAGCTAATTCTTTATGTGGGTGCATTTCCTCTGTGCCAAGTCCTCTCTTGAATGATAATTTTTTATTATTATTTTGTTGTGAAGATTTGGAGCCTTATCTTAGAAGACTTTTCTCAGTTTGGAGACAACTTGCAGATTCTTTTGTGGGTGTGTGTGTCTATCTCTTATTTAAAGGAATCTCTGTGACAATCTCTCTCAAATAATTTCATTTAAGTGCACTAACTTCTACATCTGAGGATATTCCATATGATTTCTTGACAATTTATGAGCTGTACTGTACCTAGCAAGCAACATCTTACTAGTCCCCCAATCTTTTCTTCCCAAACCCTACAATTTTTGCCTCTCTCTGTGCATGTGTGGTCTGCACTGGATTTGTCTCGAATCCAGCCGGAACTGGCTCTA
This sequence comes from Mohoua ochrocephala, assembly GCA_013398855.1. NCBI lineage: Eukaryota > Metazoa > Chordata > Aves > Passeriformes > Acanthizidae > Mohoua > Mohoua ochrocephala. The sequence goes on from VZTA01004753.1 coordinate 59,365, forward strand.
TCTGGCATAGGGGAAGTTTCTAGCAGCTTCTCACAGAAGCACAAGCATGTGAATGTGAAATGAACACACACACTCATCTTTCCACTCAAGTGTGCCAAGTGATCACTTATAGTGGAATTTTTCCCCCTAGTGAGGGCTTCTCCTCAGAATTACTGGGGCTGTGTTTGAAGCTGGACGAGCAATGGGAGAATAGAGCTGAGATCTTTTTGGTTTTTTTTTCTTTGGCAGAAGTACACCTTCCACATAGGCTAGAACCTGCTGACTGGTTACAAAAATGCAGGGAAACTTTTTTGAAGTAGAGATAAAAGAAAACTATGATGCTATGATATCAAGATCTGCATTCCATTGTCATCTGGACCCTCACCTCCATTTGCTACAGAAATTCAAGGCTGTTTAGAAGTAGAGTTTGGGTTTGATAGGTCTGGGTTTTACAACAAGGCAGACATGTGACTGGAACTGCAATTTTTTTTGAAAACTAACTTCTACTTGGAGATCATGTACGGCCCTTATTTGTTTTCAAGAAAGCTCATCTGTAGACCAAAAATATTATCATTGTAAACAGCATTTCTTGCTACTAGGTAGAGTGAAGAAAACATACACAGTAACCAGAGCTCATAAAGGAGTCTATACTAGGTAAATCTGTAAGAGGTGAGAAGTGTCTTGACTTGTCTTAGTTTCAGAGTGATTTTGTTCACTGTTTTAAGTGGCCTGTTTTAAGTACATCTAATGGACTCATGAGTTTATTTAGTCCCAAAGTGTATAGAGAGATGAAAAAAGACAGAAAGCTTTGTAATACAAAATTCACATTACTGTTTCCAGCCAGCATGCATTATAAGACCTTTTAAAATATTTAGCAATTGTTTTATGTCTTTCCATTCCCAGGCTATGCCATCAATTAAGTTGATGTAAGTAAATGAAATTATGTTAGTGCTGAAGTAGTAAGGACTATATTTGAATCTGAGCCTTTTCTTGGCCTTTGAAGCTATTTGTGTACAAAACTGTTCCTTCATGTGCATACAGCTACAGATTTGTCTGACTCCACACCTGTGCAAACATGTGGTATTGTGTGTGGGGATTATCTAGTGAATGTTTGAGTGCCAGATCTCCCACTTGTGTACTGGTAGTGTTGAAGAGCGAGTCGAGTGTGGGTGCAAGTGTTTGCACTGCTGGATATGGGAAGGTATAATTGTTAGCGCAACTTCACAGGCACATGAAGGAACGGGCAGGCTGAATATCTGGTCTGTGGGGCTGTGACAATGGCTGCACTGGCATAGACATCTCAGCTCACAGTGGAACTCTTAAACACACACTGATTTATTGTGTACCTACACCTAAAATTACCTCACCCATGTCAAATTTGGGTTCTGAGAAGTCACAGTCTAGGTCCCTGGAAGGCTAGGCAGTGAGCAGGAACAGTTTTCTGTGTCTCCTCCCAGTGTGACCTTTGCATGAACAAGATTCATGGTGTAAAGCAGATGTAGGAAAAAGTAAACAAAGAAAGAAAAAAACACCACCAACACCCACCCCCAACAAACTAACAAAAAATAACCCACCCCACCACGTGTTTTCCTTCAGCTGTTTACCCATCTCACACACCTTCACAAATTCCCAGAACTGCCTCCAGAAAGTTTCCAGAGCTTATCTTTTTCTGCCTTTCCCTCTCTCTTCAATGTTTTGTGATTTTTCTCTCCTCATTTAGCTGCTCAGAACCATTTTTAACAGTGTAGAGAGCAATTGTAAAAAAGACCATTTTTTTCCAAAGAAAAAAACCACCTGCAGATGAGAGGTGGCTACTGGCCACCTTTCAAAACTCTCTCTTTCAAAACTCTTTCTTTTCAAAAAGCTTTCTTTCAAAACTCTATTTAATAATGAGGATTGAGTTAGCAGTAAGCTGTGACTTCAGCAGAGGCACCTTTAAAACGGAAGTGTTGATCAGTCGGGACACGTTGAGGTGTATTGTCAGACTCAGTATGCAGTGTCTGGAGAATGTTAACAAAAGAACTCAACTAGTTTAAGTGAATAATAAGTTGAAATACCATGATTCCTTGATGGAGGAAAAAGAGACTATTGCAGAAGCTTACCCTGCTTGACAATGGTGAGCTTAGGAGGTGTAGGTCACATTCTTGTAGAAACAGGCAATGATAGTTCTAATAAAAGTTTCTGTGTTTGGAAAGCAATCTAGGAAAAAAATTACGGAATAGAAAACACAATAAGAAATAATTATACCACTTGTCTTAAGCCTATTCAGGCTTCTGAAAACGTCGAACACGTTCTTAGAAGACTGGTTGGAAAACATCATCTACCACAACACTGTCAGTCTGCACTGCTGCCTTTCATCATTTGCACTGACAGCTTCTTGTTGACCCCTTCTGACTGGGGTCACTGCCATCCCATCCCTTTCTTTGGGAGGAGACGTCTCCTTCCACGATGTTGATGGGATAGTCAGGATCCCCTTAGATCTGCCGTATTCAGAAAACTTCCTTTCCTAAACCTGCGTACTCCCTTTTCTTACTTTACATGTGAGCACTCCGCACTTTCTGTACTAATTCCTATCTCCCTTGCTGAAGTACTAGCATGCCATAAAGTATGACACCAAATGGTAGCTAAGCCCAGCCTACAGCATTTGTTAAGCTGTGGACTGGAAAACAGGTATCTCTTGGAGCAGTGGGCTTGGGAGTAAACAGCTCTCTGTGGAGATGAGAAGGGTCATTGCACAGAGTGCTGGGGGGCAGCTAGATGTACAGTGACTCCCAGCTAGTGTATGTTGTTTTTCATTAGGGTGTTTTTAATCTAAAAATATTTTGTAATCTTACAGTTTAAAGTTATTTTCTGTGTGGTTTCTCTCTCACTTGCAAATAATTCACTTAAGTGCAAAAACACCCCAACTCTTGCAACTTCTCCATATTGTTTAAACAAATTACTTTAATGAAAACTCTTATCAGTGTCATGATTTTTTTTTTCCACTTAAAATTCACGTAAATTAGATTGCTGTAATAATTTGTTCCAGACATAAAACTTAAGGTCTGTAAATAATTAATCCAAAAGTTACCTAATTAGCATACATATTATACAAGTAGGAGGGAAAATTTATATACATTTATCAAGAAAATCAAGCACCTTTTTCAATGAGTGACAGTCAAATGTACAATTTGGTCACAGGTTTTCTAAACCTGTATCTAAGTGAATTTTCAGCAAACGCATTTTTAACTTCTAATGTTAAATGGCATTTATCGTGCATATCTGAAGAATGTTGATTTTTTAAGGCTTGCATCTTCCTGTTGAATTAACTCTAAATCTGGCACTTACTGAACACAAAGGACTTTCTGCCAAACCTCATCCAATTTGGTGACACCAGCAGACATGATAAATCCCATAACTGTACCGTCTCCTTTCATCTCCTCTATTTTTACAGGAATCTGTAACAAGCAATGGCAACATTTTTTTTTTGGTTTGAGCCAGTTCTAACACTTGAACTTTAAATAACTTAAGATTTCAGGAATTTTTGTTTGGTTTCAAACCGATGATCTCTTTATTATTCCTTTGCTTCCTAACTTGTAAAGAATGAAACAGATGTGTATTTATGAGACAACTTCTTAGAACAAATTAAGGACTGGCTTCCAAAAGTTATGAGCAGCTTTTATTTCTTGTCTAGACATACTTTTAAATTGGAAAAGAGAAAAAGAATGTTCATTGTTTTTATAGCATGACAATGTTTTGATTAATGTTGTATTAAAAAACAAACAAAACAGAAACCCACCTACTTGAGGCAAGCAAAGATGCATTCTGCAACACAAGGTTTTTATCTCTCGTTGCAGCAATCTGATATTTATGTGAGGTTCACACACTGCTGACTGATCCCGTCAGAGATCTGTCCTGGTGAAACAAACCAGAAGGGAGTGGTCAATATTTTTGTCAATGCATACACAAAAAAGGTTTCTGTCAGAAGTTTAACAATCCCTCTTGCATGAAAGAATTTTACTGGAGAAAATCTGATATCCAGAATTTTTTTTTTTCCATGTGCATTGACTCTCAATTAATTTCCATTGTCTTCTTTCAGATATAGAAAGGAGTTCAGTTCAGGCTGTTTTCCTGGACATGGTGTTTCGCCTCAACCGATACTTTAAAAACCAAACAAGAAAAATACAGCGAGACATGATGAGAAAATCTCCAAAGATTTAGAACATGGGTTCCAAAAGTATCGTCCAGATGTAAATTGTCACAGACATATAGACCTTAATGGAATTGCTCTGATACATGCCAGCTGAAGGTCTAACCCAGAATGTTCATGGGAAGACTTGAATGTGTGAAACTGGGCGCCCAATCGAGAATAAATTAACTTTCTTGGACAAAACAGATCACATTCATTTGGAAAGAAGCCCCACTAGTTGGCATTGATTTTAAAACCATTTTTTAAACACCTTTAATAGCGCCTGATTCAAACCCAATGAAGTCAGTGGAACAGCTCCCTTTAATGGGTCTGGAATCAAGCACATCATGAAAACTGTTTCACCATATGTTTCAATGACATTTAAGTTCACTCGTCTTGTTTGAAGAATTCTTTGTTCAGTTACTCACAGCTTGAGATTCTCAGTTTCTTAGACATTTTTGGTCGATTTCGTTCTGTTTGGAAGAAGCTGGAATGGGAAGAACTCGGGGAACTTTTTGGGCTAGGAAAAATAGTAAGCATTCTGGGGTTGGCTTGAGGTATTGAGAATGTTTTTTTAATGCCAATTTAATTCCGATTGCTTGAACTTTGATACAAAAGAAAATATTACTGGTGTGCCAGAGACAGAGAAAATTTTGAAAATTCTTTTTCCAAATTTATTTTGTTTTGAAGGGAGGAACAAAGTAGAAGCCAGACCCTATATTTTTCAAGATCATGAAAGACCATGCAAGATTGTTTTTGGTGTTCATGGCAGCTTTACTGATGAGCCACATTTATTATGGGATGATTGTCCTTCAAAACTGTAATAATGCACCATGAGAAATATGGCTTTCATTGCTCTCAATACTCTTACTATAACAGTGACAGACATTTGGGACACGGCTCCAACAAGATCAGCATGATCCTGTAGGAAAGTAGATATATTTATGCATAAACTTTCATAGAATTGTCCCATCTTTAACAGCTTAAAATCTCCTGTGAACTGATGAACATCTAAAAAGAAAAGCTGGTTATTACTAGAAAGAGTGAATATGAATGGAAAATAAGAAAAATGTGTGTACAAAATTCATGTCTGGAAGTCGTTTTTCTGTGTTACGAGGCACTAGTTAGTCTAAAACTAAAAATAAAGACAAGCTGAAAAGAATCCTAATAGTGTGGTTTCTTTTGAACTGCAAATTGACACAGACATTTTATAGGCAGAAAAAAAAAGTGAGGCAAGTCATCTACCAGTGTGAAACAGTGAACGTATGCTGCAAGGGATATGAATTCCCTTACAGTGGCGATAACTTCCATATTCAGCAGAGGTGGATTTAAAATGCAGTTGAGTCATGCTAGCTTTTTGCTGTCAAATCATTGCAATTTCAAAGGCTTGACCAAGGAGTTCTGCACATGGAATATCTTACTGTGAAATGAGGAACAGGGCCTGTGGTAATAAAAATATTTACATCTACATATACTCTCTTAAAAAAACCAGACAGGTTTCCCCCTGCTGCAACCCCCCCTCCCCCATTACAACAGCCAGAATAATAACAAAAAAGAAAAAACAATATGGTTAAGGAAAATTTTGCACCTATTGGCTAGTCTCCTAGTGTTCTAGGTTTTATCTTTCCTTATAAAAAATAAATACTTAAAGACAAATTTTAAAACAAATAATGCTTGCCTTGTGCTATCACCTTAGATTCTGGACTGAGAAGAACAGCATAGACTTCTGGATAATGGTTCCTTATTCAATTCATTTTGTCTGTCAAGGAAACGTCATGGTTCTTCACAGAAATATTTAAATATCTTAGCATGTTCCCATTGAAGGAAGTATTTACATCTGAACATAAATTTTAACTGTATTAATGTATGTAAATATGAATGTGATGGGATTTCTGAAACTGTATATACCTAATGGGTATACACAATCTCTTAGATACCTTCTCCCTCCATAGTCAGCAGCTACATTAGCACACTACCTTCCTGAGGCAGCAGCTGGGTCCCTGTTTCCCTTTGGAAAACCACCATTTTCACCTGGACTGTGTTTTTGAAAGCCCTACAAAGTGTTTCAGAAAAATCAAACAAATTAGTTTAAGCACCAGGTCTTTGCTAACCTGACTAATTTGGCTAAAATGCATTAGGAAGTCACTGCAAGTGAAAAGTCGACAAGTTCCAGCAGAGAGGGCCCAGGGGCACTAGGGCTGGTAAATCTCTCAGCCCTTGTGTTGAAGCCAGCAGAATGTGGACATAGCCTGAGTCTCTCACCAAATGCACCCAAAGGTGAGCTCCAGATAGAAATGAAATTCAAATCTACTGAAATTTTGTGGGAAAGTACATAAAGGGAGAAGTTGGTAGATGTTAGCCTATTGGCTTGCTCTGTTTTGTGTTGCAGTTAGAAGTCATCTTGATGTGATACAGCCCAGCCTAAGAACATATGGAATGAAATGTGACATGCCATAAACAACGTATTTTAAATGAAACTTTTTATAGCCTTAAGAAATAGAAGAAACAGTCACACGCTGCTCATTAGCTTGTAAAAGTAGACACAATGGCTTGTTTTGTAGGAAATTTCAATCCATGCCCATAAATCAAGAAACAACGTAAGCAGTTCTGATTCTAGTTTGTGGGAAAATGTTTAATTACTTATTTATTTGATTTGTTGCTCTAAAATGTATTCTTATACGACGTATTCTTACATCTCGTGTCTGCAAAGAGCAGAGAGATGTTTCTTAAAAGCGTTTTTTAGAATGCCTTGGTATCGGTCCAGTGCTCTGATGTCACTGGAACAGAAACAGGGCTCTGTCTGGATTTATTAGAAGGGGAAAGGCTCTTTTTAGTTTTCTCTGTTTTATTGCATCTTTCTTGACATTAAACTCCCGTACTCAGTACAACCTATTCCAGATGTAAAGTTTTTCTTTAAAGTACTATGCCAATTACTGACACATAATGTCATATAAATTATTGTAAACTATTAGATAAAATGCACTAATAAAATCAGGCCTATTAAACACTCGCTCCTCAATTCGATTTCTGCTTTTAAACCAGCACATTAAAATTATGAAATGCAATATATTTATTACATATAGCATATGTTTGCATAGTAAAAAATAACAAAATATAAACTTCACTCTCCTTATTACTGATTGTCAAATAAATTTTCTGATAGAAAGACTTTTAGTAGCTTCTGTAGGCTTTATTGCAAGATTACATGCTTTCTCTCTATTACAGTTGCAAGACAAAGGACAGATGTCACAGATCCGTTCCCAAAATTACTAATTCTTCTTCCCCTAAAATGTCTCATTTTTATCTGTAAACTGTAAAACTCCGACTCCAACTTGTAAGCTGCATCCCTGACTTCAATGCTTCACAATACAATTTTTTTAATCTTATTCTGTTAGATAATGTTAACTTGCATTAATGTGATCCACCATCGTAGTGTTCTTGGAGATTGCTTTTGCACATATTGGAGAATGTAACCTTATTTCCTGTCTTCTCTACTTGAAGGCTAAAATAGCCACATTAACTCATTTGCAAATATTTAGATTAATTATGCTCAAATATAGTATGAGACTAATTATGCTTATTCACCTGTAGTAGCTATCATAAAACCTTATGTTCAAATAAAGCTTTACATGCTCATTTAATTCTTCTGTTCAAGAAGAAATACTTTTATGCCTCTTAGAGAAATAGATAAATTTTAAAAATATTTTAAATTAGGTCTCTCTAAAGCAGAGCTTTTCGGATTTGTAAAACCATTATTTCAAGAGTTATCAGTATAAGAAATAAGTCCTATAGTTAACATTAAACAAAAGATCACGTGAGATCTCAGACATTAGAGTGAGAAATGTGCTTTAGGCATTTAAACTAGATATAGAAAGCTTTGACTTATTTACAGAAGGGTTTGGGGTAGTTTTTTAAATTTCTGAAATAGCTTTTTTGAATGTAGAAAATCATGCATGAAATATGTGTATACCTTTGAGTAAATAGCTGTTATAGTTTCTTATAAGTTCTGAGCACTTCTCTAAAGCCAAGAATTAGATTGAGGTGAATGCCAGGCAATTTAAAATTTTTTAAAAAAAGAAAAAAACCCATGTAGACCATCATAACAAAAATCATCATGAAGTAAGTAATCTATTTGATAGCTTTTTGAAAATGTTGAATCGCTTTTCAATTATAGTAAGCCATCCAGTGCAGTTGCTTCACCATGTGTGGTTATATTGGTAGATCTAATTTTGGGCAATATGTCACACTCAGGGTACTGTAACCTTCATGAGTCATTCAAGGCAACGATTAAGAGCATGAATTTACAGTTTAACTGTGCTCAAAGAGTCTCATTTAGAGCTCCCTGAAGAATGTGGAGAGACTGAGTTTCTCTGCTGAATTCTTTTAATGCTCTTTAGGCAGTGAATTTGAGCTCATATAATAACATTTCTACAGCTACTGGGGTAGAAGGCATTGCACGTAAAGCGAGGACAACAGCCTGGTAAGAGATGTGATAACCTTTAGTTTAATCAGATTAGGAATATCTGGGAGCATCTGGATGAATCACTGTTTCACAATTTCCCAAACTCTTGCACAACAGTAGATAAGACATTAGCAGGTAGGAATATATAGGAGGAAAACAATTACTCCATTCCTAGTGCACTACGAATTTGAAAGAAACTATAAATCCTATGGTTTCTCATAAAATATTTTTAAAATAAGCATAATAAAGGAGTGTGTGGTTTAGGATAAGTAAGGAAAGAGCAAACTTATCATGTGAAAAAGACATTGGTTTATTTAATATAATAAAAAGAAGGTTAAAAAGGGACATGACTCTTCCTCATAAAATATTAACAGCTCAATAGTAATGAGGGAAAAACAATGCAGGCACAGGAATAAATAGGAGAAAATTGACCATTAATAAATTAAAGCTGAAAATTGGAAGTCTGTTTCTTGCTTTCTCTCTAAAAGCCCAAAGAAATGTACAAGTAAGGGTAAAAAATGTAACTGGTTTGAGGGAGAAAAACTTTCATACATTTCATTTAAATTTAAGATTTACATTCTTATGTTGAGGAAAATTGATTCATGATACTGAATATTGTGAAAAAAAAAAAAGTGGGGAATTCAATCAGGAAAGTTGATCCCTTTTGCATTTGAAGTTAAATTACTCTATACAGAAGTAATTGTTTCATGTTCAAGTGTTTCATAGACAGTACATAATTGCATTTCATTTCACACTAGCTACATTGCTTCATATGGTTAGGAAAAAAAAAATCTTGCACAAATTTCCTCTAAAATGGTGGTAAGAACTGCACTCCACCATTTGGCTTACTCAGACTGAGCAGTTTTAACCAGGAGAGAAGAGGCTTTGGGGCTGGGGTTTTCATTTAAGTTCTTGTTTTTGCCTGTAGCTACATAAACATATGTGACTCATCATTTAAAGGAAGAAAACCAAAAAAAAAAAAAAAAGGGAAGGGGTGGGGGGAGAAATTATTTCAGCTATCACTGTGAAATGAACTTACTATGAACCAGTAATTGTGACATTAAACATTTTGGATTTGAAGTAACCAGAGACCTTCCACAGATTCCAATGGAAACTTATAGTCAGAAATATGTTAATGAGCCATAAGTATGCTAGCAAGAGGTTTTAAAAACAAGAAATTAGAATATATTTTATCTATGTCCATTCCCCCATTCTGTCTCTCATAACTAGGAGACAAGCACATGAATATTTCCTTCCCAGTGCTACAGCACAACTTTTTTATCTAAAATAAACCCAGGTGAGGCTGAACCTTCTTCACACGGCTTAAAGCAGAGGACTCAGTATCAGGTTTCTTTTTTTACCACTTTTCTTCATGTTTAATTAAATGCTGTTCTTCTTTTAGATCTCTTTAGGATGGAAAAGAGAAAATATTGCAGCATCTTAGTAACGAAAATTCAGGAATTATGCTGCGCTTTCTCCCTACCAAGACAGACTTATCTCACAAGGACTTCTCAGGGCTCTCCCAGGTTAAGATGAAAAGCTCCAAGGAGTGGGGTGCAACATGTGTGCACCCAGGAGCATTGTACCAGGTCTGAATTGCTCTTTCCCCATGCTCTGTCCATATTTGAGAGTGCACAGTGCCTTCAAGCGTGTCATTTAAGTTTGACTGCAGTATTCCTTGGAAAGAGCCACAGTTTATATTTCAGGGACTGCTGTAAGGCTTCATTAATAAACAGTCTAGGAGGTTTCTGGAGTGTATGGAAGATAACTTCTTGGCACAGCTGGTGAGTGAGCCAACTAGGGAAAGTGTCCTGCTGGACCTGTTGTTTGTGACCAAAGGAGGACTGGTGGGTGATATGATGGCTAGACACCATGGGGTCGCAGCCTTCTCTCAAGCACCCACCTGCTCCAGCATGGGCTTTCTCCACGGGCTGCAGGTGGATCTCTGCATCCCCATGGTCCTTCACGGGCTGCAGGGGAACAGCCTGACTGACCATGGTCTACACCACGAGCTGTTGGGCAATCTCAGCTCTGGTGCCTGGAGCATCTCCTCCTTCTCCTCCTCCTCCTCCTCCTCCTCCTCCTCCACCCACCTCGGTGTCTGCAGGGCTGTTCCTCTCACATATTCTCCCCCTGCTCTTCTCTGGCCACAATTACATCTGCGCAGTAACTTTTTTTTTTCTTCTTTTTAAATAGGTTATCACCATTTCTAATTGTCCCAGCCTTGACCAGAGGCATGTCTATCCTGGAAGCTGCCAGGGATTGGCTCTGCCAGACATGGAGGAAGCGTCTAGCAGCTTCTCACGGAATCCACCCCTGTAGCCCCTCCTGCTACCAAAGCTTGGCCACACAAACCCAACACACAACCCCCTGCAGCACTACAGGCTGGGGCTGAGTGGCTGGGAAGCTGCCCAGAAGGAAAGGACCTGTGTGTGCTGGTCAACAGCAGGTGAACATGAGCCAGTTGTGCCCAGGTGACCAAGGCCAATGACATCCTGGCCTCTGTCAGACGTGATGGAGCCAGCAGGACCAGGGCAGTGATCATTCCCCTGTAATTGGTACTGGTGAGGCTGCACCTCAAGTCCTGTGTCCAGTTTTGGGTCCCTCACTACAAGAAAGACATTGAGGTGCTGAGGCACGTTCAGAGGAGCTGGTGAAGGGTCTGGAGCACAAGCCTTGTGAGGAGTGACTGAGGGAACTGGAGTTGTTTAGCCTGGAGAAAAGAAGGCTCAGGGGGGACCTTATTTCTCTGTATAGCTACCTGAAAGGAGGTTGTAATGAGGTGGGGGCCATTCTCTTCTCCCAAGTAAGAAGTAATAGGACAAGGGGGAATGGCCTCAAGCTGTACCATGGGAGGTTTAGATTGAATATTAGAAAGAAATTCTTCACAGGAAAGGCTGCAAGCATTGGAATAGGTTGCCCAGGGAAGTGGTTGAATCACCATTGCTGAAGGTGGTGCAGATATCGTGCTTGGGGACATGGTTTAGTGATGGGTTTGACAGTGATGAACAGTTGGACTCAATGATCTTAGAGGTTTTTTCCAACCTAAATGGTTCTATGATTTTCATCTATTCCCAATGTTGTATGGAAATCATTTACCCATTGGTCTTAGAGTGACTTATTGTCTGTGGTATTCCTGTCAACTAAGCCTGTATTAGGCCCCATGGGTTTTCATAGTTTCTCTTATGTATTGCTGGTCTTAGGAAAACCAGTCTAATTAAGGCCTTTCACTTATGTATGTGAAAAGATTAACTTGATAAAACGCTGAGTGTGAAAAAAAATCTGAGGAAGATAAAAGGAAAATGTATTCTCTTCATATGAATAGAAGGCATAAGTCATTAAAAACACATGGGCTTAACATTAAAAAACACTGAACACACTCAGGTGAAAGGATTTAATTAGGACGGACAATCAGTTCCCATGTCATTTGGATTTGTATGTCATGATTTCTCTTTATTGTTTAACATTTGAACTCAGTATGTAGGGTAATGAGAGTAATAGTTGAACCCTTTTCATTTTCTTCTTGTTATTTAGGGGCTTTTTGAAATTCACCACATGAATAGCTGAGAATTAGCAGTACCAGCTAGTAAAAACAGAATCCAGCACTTAGCAGAGGTGAAAACTTCTACTGATTCTCCAAAGATACTGTTGTTTTTTTGAGAAAGACATGGGAAACAGTTTGGCAAAAAGAGGCAGCAAGCCTCATCCTAACTACCCAGCTTTTGCTTTGATCACCTTCTCCACAGCACTGGTGCTCCAGGATGTTTCCTTACCTGTGACTCCTGAAAATCTTTTTGGAATATCAGGCTTACAGAATGCAATATATTTTGTGCTTCACCCTCCCTCTTCCTTCACCTTTCAAAAGTGAAAAAGTTCCACTTGAGAAAACATATTCCCCTCTTGTCTTCTTTTTGGGAACTACTTAAAAGAGAAATCTCAAGTAGCCAATGAGGTAACAAAAGCATTTTTGGTGTACTGGCTTTTTGAGAGGTTTATAAATCTGATCTTTTCAAAAGAAGCATTCCTTCAAGAAACAGAAAAAACTTCCTTTAAAGTTCATTCTCTTAAAGAAGCTATTTGTCACCCTCTCAAATCTAGTTAAAACACTTTCCAAAACTGTTTAATAACAAACATTGCTTTTTTTCTTAAGTATCAAAAGTATGTACTGCTAGCATATTCTCTGAAGCCAATAAATACCAGCTGATCAGCCTCGAATCCTTTTAGGAAGTTTAAAACAGCTGTGCTGCAAATTGAAGTGAGAAAAGCAGCAGGAACAGGCTTTGGCAAGCCTGGATTTGTTCATAATGCAACAAAGGTTCTGAATTATTTCAATGCGGGTAACCTGCAAGCTGTAACTCCAGCTATTCACTTCTGTGAGTGAATAGCACACAAGAATGACCCAGCAGACAAATTAATTCAGCTGCAATTGGGACAGGAAAAAAAAAAAAAGTGATGCCTTTATAAAATTTGTTTGTAAAATAAGCGTTCAAATATCTCGCAGACTCAAAATACGTCAATTAGGTCCTCCTGAACCATTTGCAGAGTCAGGAAACTGGAAGGAAATTAACCCCTGACAGATGAAGTGTGCTTATTTAATTAGCCTAATATGAGAGAGAAAAGCTATTAAAAGTACTCAAAGGCATTGTACAACAAGAAGCATTTAGTCCTAAGTACTGGGGTTTTTAACCAGCTCTACTAATGGAGTGTGTTGTTTCAATAAATAGGTTGCAACCCAGTGTGCCACTAGGTTTGCCTTCATAGGCAGCCAGTCTTTCTTCAGTGCTCTCATTCCATTGCTAGGCATGTTCAGTAGGCAGCCTTACTTAATGGTTTATTTCTTTTGATGGTGACAATTGATAATTGTTTCTCATTTAAGAACCGCTTACGGATTCAGTAAAATGTTGGGCTGTTGACTTGAATATTAGCTGTGGCTTTGGCACCTTCTTTTTCCCTGGATTGATTTTGGTCAACATACGTGGACAGTCTTATTTATGGAGATAATAGCTTTTGCTTTGTTAAAGCTCAGTTTCAGATTCAACTTCTGCAATAGCTCTTTGAGAGAAAAAGAGGACATAACCTTATTTGATGCTCAGAGGAATAAAAGTCTACCAGATTCTTACAATTGTGGAAAGAATTCCACAAGTGTTTGTTGTGATTCTAGCTCCTTTCTTTGATCTTACTGAATAAAATTCAAGAGTCATTTCTCACACATATAGTTTTCATAAGAAATTTAGTTCATAAGAAATTTAGTTAGAAATTTAGTTAGCACTGGCCAAAATGTCAAATCACTAAATTTAGGGGTTTTAATCTTCTGTGTTAACTAACTGATTTTCTTACAGATGAGGTTCTAAATGCAGATTGCATAGTCTTTCCACCAAAGAAAATTATAATTAGCCTATTCAGAGTTTTGTGCCAAGCTGAAAGGGGTCCATCAATTCAAAATGCCAGTAACACCTCATTGTTTATCTCAAGACAGCAGTCACTGAAAAATGTTGTTGAACAGTACTTAAGACAATCGTATACACTCTGTCCAGTTTCTCCAGGTCATGTATTGTACCATCTATCCTCCCAGTGAAAATGTACTCTTCTGTTTAGGCTGTTTGCGTATGAAAGAATTTTGACTTTTGGTTTTGATTCTCTCTTTTTGCTAATGTTCCAAAGTATCAAGTGAAATGATGCCATGTGTATATTATCATTCAAGAAACTCTGGACAGACATTCAAGGAAATGTTTCTTGGCACTTTCTGATCTCCTCCCCAAAATATTCCCGCTCCTATTGAGGGTCCTGGTGAAATATCCTTAGAAAATAATGGGATCTAAGGCAACACCTCAACCTTTAGCAAGAGCTATCCAGTAAAAACATCATCCTAGGAATCAAGAAACTTGTCTTCTCAGACTTAAACTCCACTCTTTTCTGTTCACACTTACTTTTGTGAGCTACTTTAGGCAGAATGATGTTTCTGGAGACCAGAAGTTCCTAAATGTTGCTGCCTTGTGCTCTCTCACACACACCCTGTAAGAATTAGAGGTCAGAGGTTGGTTTCTCATGGCCCAGTTCAGTAAGGCACACTAGGAGATTAGAAGCCACTGGGATTCAGAGGAGGCAGGGCTGAGCATGTGAAGGTAGAAGGAGTGATCTCAGAGTTGCAGCAGAGAGAAAAATATTCACCAGACAACACCAAAGTTAAGAGCAGAGAAAACTTTAGTTTACTGGGTGCCTTTTAAGAGCTCAGTGCTTCAGGGCTTCATCATAATTGCATATCTGAGCAGCACAGTGTCCTCATACCCAGGGTACTCCTTATTTACTCCACATCTGGAATCATCAAGTCATAACTTGGTGCTTTTTCTCCGACCCAGACACCTCTTTCCAGCTGAAATCCTTAATTTCACACCCACAACCACTGCAGCAACACTTTCTCCCAAGCTTCATATCTCACTCATCTGCTTTACAGAGGGGACGACTTCCCCACACACTTCCCCCTGTGTAAGAGTGGCTGCTGTTACAGGTTTAGTTTCTTGACTAACAAGAGAATTAGAAAAAAAATCCTATAAGGAATAAGAAACTGGCCTTAAGACAATTACCAGCTTCTATTTGAAATAAAAAAGAATTGTAAAACTCCTATCTGCTCAAAGATGATATGGCCTGACAAAATTTCTACCTAGTCAACTATATATGCACCTGATTTTTATTCTTAACAAGGCAAACTGTATATACTACAAGATACATATTAATCTGTTTGAGTTTACATTAAAAATTAGTCAGCACCTACTGGCACTCAGCTGAGAGAAACACCTCTTGAAAAGGCAATACCTTGGCGTGCACAGGATTCAGAATCTGACACTGCATTTTGAGTGCACAGCCCAGGGAACCCAGACGGTGAGCTACAAAAAAAATTACTTGTAGCCAGCAGATCCAGATTATTCTAAATTCCTCATCTCTGATCTAAGAAACATACTGTGGTAGACAGATGCAGAGATAGGAATTTGCTAATATGCATCATTAGCATTTCCAGACTGGTGCCTGTTGCCTGGGAGATCCTCTCACCTATTCTTGAGGTTGTGAAGAGATTTTGACAGCTGTAAAAGACTGTAGCTCTGATCTTTGTTGCAAAAAACTTCAGAAAGGAATTGGATGTCAGAAAGAGTTCAAGCCATTGAGTTCTTAAATCAGTTTCAGTGCTAGTAGGAACGGAGAGTAATAGAAATATGCAAAGAGATTATGAAAAAAAATCTCCAAGGTAAAAACATGTGGGATACATCTCAGGTTAGAACAATAATGTCGTTGCCAACTTTAGCCCAGTGACAATAAAAGGTATTAAGTTTCAGAACTTTCTGACTTGTTTTTTAATGTTCCATTTATATATAATCATTTCCAATGGATCAAGCTGCCAGGACAATTTGATGGTTTCTGAAGGACCCAGCACATTTCTTTGGATTCTGCCTTTGCAAATCACTAGCAGAGTAGCTAATGTAGATGACAACAGCCTAACTTACAATAGGCCTTCACAGAAAATAATCAGGGAAACGCTTGCTCAATTAGCTATATTTCTGCCTCTTAAGGAGTTCTTTTTAATTTAAAAGTTTCCTAATGTGACAGACTTAAGATGTAAACAATTCAGAAGATGTCTTTCTCTCTGACAGATTGGAGTTTTTCAGCAAAATTCCCAGTAATCAGTCTTTAATTGCTGTCAATCAACTATTCTGGGAAAAAAAAAAAAATCAGGATTTTGAATCATTCCATACTATCATGTTGAAAAGAAGTCCACGCTTATGGTCTTAATAACTGTAAGTGGTAGATAGTTTATGAATAACATACCCAGGAACTTGTGGCAGCAAGTATAAAATTCAATAATATTTTGCAGCATTTTAAGTCTCATCACATCTTACCTCAGTTATATATATTTGGATTGTCTTTTTCTCTCTCTTTCATTTTAATTTGTTCTTCCAGCAAATTCAAGATATTCATATCATTTATGATGAATGAGAAAGAATTGAATGCAGATCAAAAGCAATAAACTTGCATCTGTACATTACCTGTATTGTATACGAAACAAGGTTGGTACTGGGGGCGCTTAGCATTGCATTAAAAAAAAAAAAGGAGACTGTACTCTATGATTTCCCTCTCCTCCCAACACGGCTCTGCTTTAAATAGTCAAGAAACATTTACATTGGGAGGTTTGGTAAAAAATATGAGAGATATCTTTTTTGGATCCTTTCATGTACCCTCACAACTTCCCTCGGTTAGACCTTGGAATCACTGAAACAAGAAGCAAAACCCAGGCACCTTCAGAGCAGGTGTCCCTGTTTTCCTGTGAATGTCAAATTAGTTATCTGAGAACCAGATGTGTTCCAAGACAGCTGCCAGTGTAAGGGTGTGAAGAATAGACCTAAAATGCATGGAATGAGCCATGCTCTGAAGATGCTGGCTTTTCACTTTGCCTCTCCTTGGACTACAGAATGTGCTCAGCCAAGAATAAGCACCCAACACACACAGAGGGTCATAACTACATGCATTATAATCCATCCTAACTCTATCCTTGCCTTCACCAGGAAATAGGGCTCATTCATTAACCAAAGCTACCTCTGAGCAAGCAGAGTATTCCACTGAGCCACCCCTTTTGTGCTCCATTTCATTTTGTAGAAAGCAGCAGTTCAAGGAAATATTTTGCTGCACTATTTCTGCACTCATTCCCCAAAGCAAAGACGTGTCTATATTGTAAAGAACTGCATATGCAATTAACTTATTCTAATTTCCCTGAGAACAAGAAATCAATTACTTTAATAGAAATTAATTGTTATTTTCAGCAGGCTTACATATTTTGGTCATTCATTGCGTGTGCATGTTGTTTTTTGCTGCTTCATGACCTTTGTGACATCAAAAGACACTCTTTTGTCTTTTGTCCACATTAGCAATCCTGAAACATGTGTCTTGATCACAGGTTCCTATTGTTCATCAGGACTCTGTGTTATACATTCCTCAGTAGAAAAAAATCCCACAGTCAAATCCCTTGTGGGAACAAAATACATGTCTTAATTTTTACTGATACAATGCATAGGCAACTGCTCTTTAAACTGTAATTGTTAGGCCTGAACAAGCATCCATTGAAGACATCTACATTGTTGGTACCCTGGTGAGATCACTTGGAAAGCCAGTGGTTAGTGGTGTACAACAATATGCTAAAATGCCCAGAGGAATTAGGACGCTTTCTTAGCGTTGCCTGTAAACTTTTCTTATTGGCTTGCCTTTTCTTGTGTATGCCACTCATAATTAACTACAGCAAAAGAGGGCCCAGCAAGGAAAAGCAATTTATCTGAAAGCCCCTATTCTTTTCTCAAAATGTATGAAGGCTTATTTTGTACTTCCAGCTGGCTAGCATTTCCTTTTTGTTTGCTGAATAACGATCTGATTGTCTCAAATAATAGAAGAGCTTCTAGGGAAGCTCAGAGATGGTATAAATTTGCACTCATCTTTGCTGTAGTAGCTTCTGTACTGGTAAGGAGTCACTGCCCTTCCTGCCTAAAAGTGAGGAGTATGTATGATCACGGCATGAATAAGTGGATATTTCAGCAGCTATCTCACATGATGGAAAAAAAAAAAAAAGAAAGAATTGAGAATTTTGTATCTTTGGGCAACAAAACAGCCAGTAAGTGTTATCATCCATATAATGTCATTTATGCCAGCATTCCTTTTTCTGTAGGAATGTCATTTCTTTCTTCGTCTCTTAGAGACAACTTGTTGCTTCCAGTTTTCTTGAGGAGAGCTCTTAATGTTGTGTAAGATTCTGTAATTGTTCAGCTTCTGCGCCAGGAAGAGTGTTTAGCACGGTAATATTGTCTAAAAGGATCATGTACGCAACAAGTAAAATACTTTAAAAGAATCAAAATACTGTGTAAGATGCAGATCAAAAGCTCTTTCACAGAAATTATGATCTTTCAGAGCAAGTTTAAAAGGCCTGTGCGTGGCTGATTTTCCCCGTGAACCTTTAGAAACTGGTCAAACACAGATCTTTTTCACTGGCCTGAGGAGGAATCCAATCTCTGTAAACAAATTACAGTTACAATTATGGCTGAGACTCAGGCCTGCAGGAATTTGTATTTCCCCAGTTATGTCTTGTTTTTCAAATGTTAGTAACAAGTTGCTTTTAAGAAAAGGACAAACATTCCCATAGACACAAACATAAAAAGACTACATTGCTCTCCCCTTAACCGCACCTTCACTGGAGTGCCTAAATGTTTGGTCTGGACAGTTTCATCAGTGCCTTGTCCTCTATGCCAAATGTCAAAGACACATCAAGGCTGAACAAAAGTCCACTGAAGTCGGTAGAAATCCCTTCAGTATCTTTAGTGAGCACTGGACGCAGCTGTAAAACTTACAGGCTGTTGCCAAGAAGAGGAGCCTGCTGCCACCGGTAATGTACTGACCTCCTAAAGGCTTGCAGGTTTATTAAAAAGAAAATTTAAAAAAAAAACAAAAACATTGAGTTTCCCAAGCTGCACACAGAAAAATGAAGAGAAATTTTCAGACTGAAAGGAAAAACCCTGGGAAATAAAAATTATTGCAAATGGGAAGTATCGTTTAAAACACAGCATTTCTGTGATTGCACTGATGCCTTGCCTTCCCAGTTTGAGCTTGCCAAATGTGCAAAAGGCATACTCGAAGCTATTTTGAAGTTAAACAAACGAAAGGTGTTTGTAAATCGGCAAGCAGTTTCACCTCCTGTGCCCTAAAGTCAGCCTAAACAAGGTTATTTAAACTGAATTTCGAGTGGCTGTTTCTGGCTTAATACCTCCTTCTGCTAATTTCTAGCAGTTCAGAGTAATTATTTTGGCAGAAATTATAAAACAATGGGAACAGACTTTTTATAAGGGAAAATGGCAAACACTTCTGAACTCTCACAGGACTGACAGTGAGCACTGCTTAAATGCTGCCTGTTACAGAGGTTAAAAAGCTTCTTCTTATCTTTGGGTTTACAAAATGACCTGCATTGTCTTGATTTTCTCCTCAGTGAATCATTCAAGTGTTTTACATGTCATTAAAGGTAAGGGGAAATTGTTTAGTGAACTGTTAGCAGGTACAAAATGTTTGTTTTTCTTAAATAACATTCCCACATAAAGGATGTTTGGAGTGACTGTTTAAGAAAAGAGAAAAATCTTTTGACTTTAAAAAAGCCAAGACCCACAGCAAAGATTAACAAAAACGTCAGTGATTAGCTGTGTGTTGAATGCAGTAGCTGTAGCTGGCAAATACAGAGCTCCCAGCATCTAAGTGATGAAAGAAGAATTTTTTTCCCGAGTCAAAGATTTAAGAGATTTTTCCCTGCATGTCTTAAACAGCATTTGTCATCTATTTCTCATGGGCTACTAAGCAGGTATCATATCATATATTGTAATAGTTCTTTTCAATTAAACTTGTTGGAGGAATTAATAGAAGGGGTGAATTATCTTAAACAAAATCCCAGACTTGCTCATATCCTTACTCCACGTGGGCCAAAGGTGTTGTCTTCCTTGTCCTCTCAAATAAGCCATGTAAGGGACAGTTATAAATCTGAATGTTAAATCTAAGGATGCAGTGTTATGGACACCTACCTTTCATCCCTTTCCTCTTACGCTGGTGACACTGTAGGAGAAAAGACACTAACGGAAGCGAGTTTCCTTCCTATCCATCACTGCAGGCTAATCTCATGCCTGCCTTTGCTGTCTGTTAGACTCTGGCATTGCTCTGAATTATATTCAGTTCTTAAACTGACAAACCTTCCTGTCTGCTTTACTTGCACATTTCCCCTCAAAGCATTTTGTTAGACTTGTTCTCTGCTGCTTGAGATGTCAAAGCTTTATTGACTAGCAGTTATTCAGCATTTGCCAGCCTTTCTCACCTTTCCAGACCCATGCTGGGGTCAGGACACTCCTTAGATGTAATGCTTTGGCACTGGAATTACATTTTCATCACTCAGGGAAACACTACGAAGCTGTATATCTGGAGTCACTCCAAAGTGAGTAGAGCAACTCAGAAGTTGCCTCGGTTGCCAGTGAGAATAAGATAACACAGTGACACAGATCGGGTGAGAGCCTATATGTGCTCGTATTTGGCAGGATTCCAGGCAGAATACAGACGTTGGATGCAACGCAACTGGAGAAAAGATCATCAGACGAATTAGCGTACCAGCCTCTATGAAATTATGGACATGGGTAGGTGGATAATGAGCTTCAGTTTCCCTCTTAGCCTTGCACTAACATTTAGTGGTGCAACATCATGGCAAATGCAGCTGATTGTTGATGCATGTGTTTCTGTACTTCTCATATTTCTTTCCACCTTACCTTCCGTATCCCAGCTTAAAAACAGCACAATACCCTCTTATGAATGCCTTCAGTGTCTACCTCTGAATCTGAGATCATACAAACAATCCATAATTGTGTGCATAGTTGAATTGCAGCCATTTTTGCAAAATTCATCATGTCTGGGCAAAGTTTTTTCATAATTTCTCCTTGATGGTATGGGAAACCACCTCCTGTCTTGCGTTAATAACATTTGTGCCTATGGCAGTCCTTGAAAGACAGATGAGATCTTCAGTCAGAGTGTACAGGGAACTCTTAACACTCTGTAGTTTCACTCTTCATTGCTCATTTATCACTTTTTATCAGTCTAGCACTATAACCCAGATTGTGTTGGTTTGAAGTCGGGGCTAGCTTGAATAATGAAAATTAAAGAAAATGAGTACATGGCTGTGCACTTTGGAAAAGGTATGAAAAGAAAGATCAGATATACCAAAGTTTTTGGCATTGCTCCTAAATTTAGCATAATATATTAACTGGTTCTTGAACGCTCTTAAGTGCATCATGAAGAAATAAATAGGGATCTTCTCACCAGTGAGGCCACTGTCACTGCTCATTTATTTCCACTGCTTCACTGTCCAAGAGGTGTGATCACCCGTTCCAGATCACAGCCAAGAGTGGCTTGTCTTTATTTATATTTTTTTGTCATCTTTAAGATAAGCCATTTTTATCCATTGCATTTGCATTGCTAGAATAGTTAATTTATCTTTGATGAAACTGAGAGGGTCAGAAGAAGAGCCTGGATAAGCTTGAGGCTTCTGTTTTGTGTTCATCAGTACGAACAAAAGTCACAAAGCACCATAAGCACATCTTTTTGGTTGCAACAGCAGAGGGACATTTTTTTTTTAAATATCAGTAACCAATTAAGTTAGAGTAAGATCAAACATACAAATCCTAAAAACCCACATCTCAATCAAAACACTGAGTTGCTCAAAGCTGATACATGACAGGTATTTCTAAACTCAGTCAAACCTGTGATCAGCTGCTGCTGCCTTCATTTGTCCTCTATTTCTCTGATCAGGACTATGGCGAACATAAAAGGAAGGATCACCACATGAATCCTTATTCTTCACCTTTGAATACAACATCAGTGTTCAGAAGCTGAACTGCGTTTTCATCCACTCTCTTGCAGAGTCATGTCACCTCCCTAGGCTTTCTGGGAAGATGATAGTGTTCGCAAATGCTTTGCACACTCACACTTCTAAAAAGCCAGGGGGACCCTTTGGGTGCTCTTGTCTGACCTCTCACATAATACAGGCCATAGAATAGCAGCTTGTACTTTACATCAAATCCAGTAAGCTGTGGCAGAACTACAGCATGTATTTTTGACACCTGTCTCAATTTAAAGTTGTCAAGGAGCTACCTGATTCACTCTGACTATAAGTAACTAGTTCAAAAAGTTAAATGTATTCACTTTTCAAAAACTGTGCCTTATTTCTAGTTTAAATTGCTTTCGCAACCCCTAGCCACAGCCTTTCCTACACTTTTATCTGATAAGGAGTCCTTTACTATCACAGACGTGTTTCCCAGGCAATCATTTTTGGATCCTGCTCAGATGATATCTCACTTTTCTATACTCAAGTCTTCAAGCATCAATTGCCATTATTCAAGAATAAACTGATTAAGTTATTTAGCAGGATATTAACACTTCCAAGTGACTAAGACACAAGCAGCTAATAAACACTTGTGAGGTAGCAGCATGACAAGTATACAGAGGGGATTGAAAGCTCTCCAGAGCTAATTTAGAAATGCCTCTTCTTGATGTCTACATCCTGATTATGAAACAGCACTGGAGTTGTTCTGTTAACAGCGACATCTAAAGATTTCTGATTGTGTCCCGTTCCAGATCACAGCCAAGCGTGGCTTGTCTTTATTTATATTTTTTTGTCATCTTTAAGATAAGCCATTTTTATCCATTGCATTTGCATTGCTAGAATAGTTAATTTATCTTTGATGAAACTGAGAGGGTCAGAAGAAGAGCCTGGATAAGAGAGTAGAGACAGCTCCACTTATACCAGCTTGACTGAGCCAACCATAAATCTCAGCTTGTCAACTCTTTAATAGAGTTGATTCATGAAAGCACACGCTTCCTGATTTTCTTATATTTGTCTTTGACAGGAAGAAGGCAGCTGCCAAGCTGAGCACCAGGGTGTTAGCTGCAGGATAAACAAATTGTGTCTGTCTCTGAAGCTGTAGGTCTGAAGAGTTCTCGACAAATTCCATCACGAATAAGCACCAGTTCTCGGCCAAAACTCATACCTACCTTAGTATACCTCATCTTTTATCTGTGATGGGCCACACAGTGCAGATCAACTGTAACCACACAGGAATATGTTATTCCAACTCTGCCCTATTAAATAGATTTTCTTTTCTATGGCCTTAGATAGAAATGTGAATTTCATAACTAAAGGTACACTTTCTGCACAGGAAGACAGAATTTTTGTGTGTATTTTTGTGTGTCTGAATCACTTCTTCCTGTGACCAGGCGCATCTTCATGATTAAAAAAAAAAAGATCTCTTTATATCAGCTGTAGATAATGTTGCACTGTTATGGAAAAGATAATAAGCCATAAAACCTTCACTTCTGGAAAATACTGCACATTTTGAACATGGTTAGTCATGAACCAGAACAAAGCAGTAATGTGTATTTCCTCTCCCTGCCTGCTTTGAGGCAGTGCTTGGAAAAAATGATGATAAACCAGATTAGAACTGTGAAATCACTTTGCCACTTTTATACGCTGTCACTGCTTTGGTGGATGAATAGCTATGAAGATAAGGGCAGCTATGCCACGTAGCTCCCTTCCCTCCTCCACCCTGCCACCCACACTCAAGTTCTGATTCAAGTGCAGCCCAATCCCTTCAGGGCTGTCCAGGAAATTGCCACCCAGAGATTTCCGTAGTAGTGTTTGCAGTCAACACCACCAAAGGAGGAGATAAAGTTTTGTTTGGAGGGAATGCCTTGAACTGCTCTTTCCATAGTCAGTAATGGACGCCCTAAGCCAGCTTGTGATCTGTCATGCCATCTTTGTCAAAGTTTCTGGCATTATACACAATCTTTCTTTGCTCATGTACAGTAAATGTGTGTGTGGAAATGCACATAGCATTTCCCCGAGTGATAAAAAAACCCCTGCAGACGTGAAAATTCATTTTAAGAGAAAGTAGCAGAAGTAACACCATGTAACAGCCTGACTGGGATTTCTGCAGCTGTCTCATGAAATCTGCCTGACGTTACAGGAATCGCTCCGCAATAGGTTTTACCATGTGAGACACTGAGGCCCTTCCTTGTAATTCACTTCTCAATATATATATCTGTAAATCTTCTTAGGAAGTGGCTGTTTGAAAAGCAAGTGGATGAGAAGTGACCCTAGAATTTAGCTCACTAATTAGTTGTTGTTCTTTCTATGATCGCTGGAAGAAAAGTTTACTTTTCCAGAGAATGCACCATAGTGTGTCCAAACATCGTAAACACAATACAGTCATAACCCTTCTAGAAAATCTTCCTTTAGCAAGAGATAGTTATCAAACCACTCAGTCGTTGGCTGCACTGTACACACAGCTAGAAATCTTGGCTAGAGGCAGAAGTGATCGCTTTAAAAAGGAAAAAAAAAAGGAAGAAAAAAAAAAGAAGAAAAGAAGAACAAACCTTCAAACACAGAATTGCCAGCCTGAAGAGAAAGGAGAGAATCAAGGAGGTTAAAATGAGGAGTCCATGCAGGAGCCAAGGTGAACCGTACATTCTTTTGGAGCTGAACTTAAGTTACTGTATCCCTTAGGCTGACTCAGAGATGAAGTTTTAGGTTGAAGAGTTAGGAAAGTTGCCATGAAGCACCCCAGCTCCGTGCACCAGCTGAGGAGATGACATTACTGATAGGAGTGGAAGATGCCTCAGGGACCTATAGCAATACCATGGCTGTGACCTCTATGCTGAGCAGCTTCTGAGCAGTCAGATTTATGTTCCTGCTTCCACTGTTAAATGAGAAACTTGGTCTTCTTAGGCTTCTCAGACAACCAGTGACATGCCCACTTAGACAGAGATTTTTGCACCTTTTCATTCTAAAGAAAGACTGGTGCCTCAGTGCTCCCAGGAGAGTTGGAAGGGTAGGAAACAAGCAGCACTTTCTGCTCTCTCTGCCCATGAAGGACAGAGGTGGACACAATAAGGATGCAAACTGGAAAATGGCTCATACAGTTAGCTAATATTTTATTGCTCAGATGAGAATTTCATAGTTTAGACAAAACAAAGTGTGATTTCCCTCATTTCACTCAGATTTGTTGGAGAGCACTCTTTGATGGCAGCTAGGACAGGTTCTTCTCTCAGAAGGCACAAACATGAGAACAAAAGCAGTTCAAGTCCCTGACATTACTGAGAATTCATTTGCTCCTTGCAAAGGACTGCAAGGAAGCCAGGACAGGCTGCAGCAGAGGAACGAGCAGGAGCAAGAGCAGATGACGTTGGCTCGTCCAAGAACATACATCCTTGCCAGGAAGCTTTTCCAGGTCTCGGACACAGAATGCTCTGTGCTTACACAAGAGTCAATGTTTTTCTGTCCTACACGTGACAGCACTGAGGTAACAATCTGTCAAGCACTTGCTACTGGATTTGTGCCCTTATGTGAAGAGGGGTGACTCGGTACAGATGCAGTGGTGGTGGTTGAGGAGTACTGAGAAAGCCAATGGTTTTTAAATTCCATCCCTAGCATTAACCAAAAACCAGACTGTGGGCCCTCTGGTTTCCTGAAGATCCCCCCAGCTTCAGTGCCAGAAGCAGGGAGGCAGGCGGTGTCTGATAGCTCTTCCCTGAGGAGGCTGTAGGGTGACTCCAATGAGTCATCACCCTGATCCAGAGTATAGCAGCAGGAACCATAAATTTAATCCCCTGTTCTTCTAATATTATCAATATTATCATAATTCATAGACAATATGTCCCTTCTTACATATATAACTTGTTGCATTATCAATTATTTCAAAATCCTTGTCGTGTTGTTTCTTTTGCAATGTGGTTGGGAGTTGGGTTAGAGGGGTTGTGGCAGCAAACATTTCTGGTGTTTATCTTCTATTCTGAGTTCAGTTAGACTTTCATTTCTCTCATATTTCAATTAAAGATAAAAAAAAAAGAAACCAAAAAAAACAAATGTCTGGCTCCTGCTGCTACTGAAGAAAGGGAGGTCATACACTTCTTGTCTCCAGCCTTGGAAAGGCCCAGAAAGAAGATGGCCCTTGATTTCAATTTAAAAAATGCTTAAAGTAAGCCTTTTGGCTCCAGGCACAGTCAGAAAGAAAAAGGAAGCAAAAGTATTTGTAATTGCAAAAGCATTTTCATGGAAATTATTTGACAAATCTTGAGTATAAATTATTAAACCTCTCATGACTGTGAAATTACATAGCATACGATAGGCATTTCTTACTAATACAATACTCTTTAATGCATTCATTTTAATGTCTTTCTTGCCTACAAAACTCTATCACTTTCCATTCTTTGTGGTGCTCACATCATATACAAACTGTTCCAACTGCTCATGGTTTCTAGTTTTGTTAAAAACCCTTAAGAGAAGTTACACAGAGATCCAATACACCAGCAAATGTATTCTGTTCTACATGCTTAAATATATAAAAACCACAATTATGCTTCCTAAGTGCCTAAACTTTTTCATCCAGAATAGCTGTTTTTCTATGTCACTTCATACCATTCTTGAGTGGCAGGAAAATGAAAAAATATGTGAGTTGATCTGCCCAAAATAACCAAGAGATGGCAGCACTCCATTCAACCCAAACTTGACTTGTCATCTAATCTGCATGGCTGCCGTACAGCAGTCAGTGCAAGTGGGAAATGCAAGGGAAGCGGAGCAGTCAGCCGTGGAGTAAGCTAGGACATGCATCATTTCATCAGTCACTCTCCCTGTTTGTCATGGTGGGGTTGACAATCACAGCAGTCATGGAAAGTGCTTGACTAAATGGGGAGAAGGAGGAAATTCGTGACAATTGCTTTTCTTCCTGGTCCCCTGTCTATTGGTGGCAGCAACATTCTCTGAGCTCCTGAAGCTGTCCCTTGCATCTGAAAGCATTAGGAAAAATATTGTCATCATGAGGAAATGTATTAAGATAAGGCACATAGTGAACACATTCTAGTTGTATTAATCTTTTTTTTTTTTTTTNAAGACTACTGAAATTTTTGCACATATTATAGTGGATCAAATTTCTTGCGGCATTCTTTCCTTCCTCTTTTAAATGCTGGAGTGAACTCTCCCTAATTCTCCTCAGTCTTCATACACTACTCCCTGACAGGGCAAGCTACAAATTATGAGGTACTTTGTCTCTGTTTGCCAAGGTGCAAATGGCCATATGGTGAGACCTTATTGGATGTCGAGTGCTCTGGGTTCTTTGGGAAGAGAGTTACTGTTTGGAGAACAGAGTGCTAAGGATTTTGAAATTAACCTTGAAGCAGCTGTGAAGGATATAGTGGCACATTTTACATATTTCGGTCTCCAGAAATCTTTGGATATTTTTTTAAGCTTCCTTACAAAAGGCCAAGCATTCTCTGATACTAATGAACACTGCTGGAGCTAGACTCAAATATTTTTCCTTGCATGACAAACATGAATGCATTCCCAAAAGGTAAACTTTCTTTGCACTTAAATGGTTGTGTTTATCTTGCATTCTCGGTAGGTTGATTCCACTCTGGGTTTTGCAGTACATGTTAGGGCAATCACTCTATTTGGTTTTATAGTTTTTCCCATACATTCTTTCACTGCCAAAAGGTGGGAGGTTGTAAATTAGCATGCAATAATTATTATGTTGCAAAATCCTAGCAGAGATAAAGCACCTGACATTTACACCAAGTCAGCTCTGTAAAATCGCAGCTTATGTTTGACTGAGTCAGGTTCCATGGCAGCAAAATTACAAAGGTGTATGACCATTAGGGTGTTAGAGCAGAAGCTTACACCCGTATACAAAAACCATGGCGTGGTGATTAAATCTCAGCTTTTGAAAATATGAGGAATTCCATGAATGAAGGTCCTCACTTTTCCCATCTTTCCTAGCTGCCCTGTCAGAAGCACATTTTGTAGATTTCTCTCTTCCAACCCACTCTTCCAACACAGGGGGACTTTCTGTCCTACTTAAGCACAATCATTAGTCACTTTAGTTAACACAGGGAATGCTAAAGGAGACAGATGGCTGTTTCGGTTAAGGCTAAATTAAATATTTAGGTTTACCCACATTGAAACAGATGCAACTTGTGGGATATTGCAAATTAAATCCCCAATTTATGTATATTTAACATGGATGGAGTAGCTGATGGTCCTCTCCCACTACAGTAGGCTCTACCTTTTATAACCCATTAATTTTACCTAGAAAACGTTCTTTTCATCTCGCTTTTGAGCAAAGACTTCATATCAGAGACCCCTCTCAAGAGAACCTCTTTCCACTTAAAAGTGGCTGTTTAAATAAAGCAGAATACAGTTGCCAGCACCCTGTGAGAAACTACTCCGTCACACTCCGTGTGACACCGTCAGGATCTTTGATTGTCTCAGGCTGCGGGGGCTCTGCTGTGAGGTGCCTTCTGCAAGGCAGCCTCCAAGCAGCCCCCGGCAGCACTGCATCCTTAATGCCACGTCAGACAAGGGCCTGCTGGACCTGCCTCAGACTTCGCACGTACACAGGCTCAGGGAAGTCCAGGAATGCTTTACGGCTTTACCACTCAGGATATAAGCCAAGGACAAGCAGAGTTTCTATAAGAGGAAAATATAGCCCCTCACATGCTGAGAAGGGGGG
>VZTA01004753.1:88090-101271 GCA_013398855.1 Mohoua ochrocephala
GGGGAAAAAGAGACATTTTTGACAACATGGAGGAGAAGATGCCTTCAGAGGAAAGACGTTAAGCTTCAGAGTGTAGCTGCTGGGAGAGTACAAGTGGAGCCATGCCTTGGCAGGCTGCAGAACACATTCCCCCAGGGCAGCAGCATATGCCAGTAAGAGCTGGACTTCCCCATGCACAGTCTCTCCTAATGTTACTGCTGGATCTTTTATGGACTTCTCTGGAGTGATTGCTACCCCCACACACTCCTCCTCCGCAACTTCCTCTGCAGTCTCCGCCTTCAACCTCTATCCCTTATAAGCTTAACCTGCACATGATACTGTGGCCTGAGGTGAAATGATATATGTGTTGTTCACTATCTAAAGTCCTGATTTTTTTACTTTTGAGTATGTGGGGGAAATGGAGGTATTTGAGGGAACCTGAAAAGTTCAAGAAAGCACTTGATTAATATGCTGCTGGACAGGATAAAATTAATATTGCCAATGAAAACACAATCAGGCCAAGTGCAAATGAATGCTTAGACTGGGCTGGGAGGGACTGCATGGGCAAAGAAAGGCTTTTGAATTAACTCAGGGGATCAGGAAAAAAACATAAGAATGACTGGAAGAAGAGCGACGGGAAAGAAGGAGTGTGTTGGCCCACGTGTCAATGAACCGGCTGTTGACAGCATGTAAATGTTAAGGAGCAGCTCTCGGTCTCTGACTATTTGTAGCCTGATTCCTAAACCAAAGAAGAAATCCAGAGCAGTACTGGATACCAGACTACACCTCTGAGCCATCAGAGCCTTTCATTTGCACTAAGGAAAATAGATTATTGATGCTGGCAGGAGCATGTGCTCTAAAAACAGGCAAGGAGATTGCAGCCTAATCCAAATCCAAACAGAAGCAAGTTGTCTAAAGCCAAATTCCTTTCACAGTCCCTTAATTTCACTACAAAATTGCTTTCCTTTAAGTTTTTAAATTGTGTAGTATCCGAGCCAATCTAGCTAACCCTTGCTTACAAGAGCAGTCTGTCTGTGCAGGAGTGGACCCATTAAAAACTCAAAAGCCTAATGGCTTACAGGACTCGGTAAAATCTTGGCCCCACTGAAGGCAGTAGGAGGCTTGCCAAGGACTTCAGTGGGGCCAGTATTTTACCTCAGTTCTTTACAAGCAGCAGTGTTGCTCATTTAGAAGCACAAAAACACCACTGTGAATTTCCTGAAGTCCAATCACCAGCTCTTGCTGGTGCTTCCATCGTCATCACATGGCTTCACTTTCAAACCCAAAGGGAAGAGGCTGAGAAGCGAAGCCATATTCTCCCACTAAAAGCCAGTTCCTTTTACGTGATCTATGTGCGATGTTCAATTCCAGGGAAAAGAGGAAGAAACCCAAAACTTGTGTGTTTTTCTTTTCCCTTTTCCTCTCATTCTCCTGAAAAAACCTCCTTCCCCTGGCGGGTGGTATAGAGAGACTTTGCTAGAAATGACAGGGCTCGGGGCTGCTGGCCCGGCCGGGGATACACATGGCATTACGTGTCCGGAGAGCCGGGTGGGAAGCACACCGACCTCGGGCTGCTCGTGGGGCCCCCACCCAGCAGATGACCAGGCGCTGACACGGCCCCATCGGCCGGACACGCCGCCAGGACGGCACGGTAATTGAAAACAGTGGGACTTCTGCCTGCAGTCTCCAGTGTGAGTGCTCGGCAGCGTGTGATCATGATCAATAATGCTCCATGGGAATCTTTTAAAGTCCTCCCAGCCACATCACTCCAGTAAAGGATTTGTCAGCTTTTCCATAAACCCCCGTTTTGAAAAGTTTATAGCGCAGCTTGTTTTCATTACCTTGAGGTGAAAGTTGCCATATAAAATTTCAGACCAGAAACACTTTTTTTCCCTTGCTAATACAAAATACCATTTAAAACAAATTTTTGTCTCCAGATTTAGAGTCCTGGTAAGAACTATGTTATTCCCTGAGTGCTTTGAATGTGCTGCTCAGAACTTCTGTGTGAAAATCTATTGAATTCAAGAATTAACAAACAAATGGTGAGCTCTTCTGCTGGATTTTTGAACCACTGACTAATACATCCAGAACTGCCGAGTTATTTTGCTCACTCCCAAGAAATGCTGTAAGTCTGCGTCAGGGACTTCTGTGGAAGAAGAACAGACAATGCGCCTCTGTCTCTTCCCTTTCCAGCAGCTGGAATTATGGTTTTGCGCCACTTTGGTTTTCTTAAGGAGTAAAAATTCAGCTCATACAAAGTCGCTGTAGCTCCATTCACTACAATCTCCTTTGCATCTTCTCTCTGTTAAATGGTTTCTATGCCGCAGCCTAGAAATAATTGAACTTCCTGTAACAGACAGGACTTTTCCTGTTACAGGCATGAGTCACATTCCAGCTACCTGTACTTAGAGAACACAGAGGGAGAAGAATCAAAACCCAGCCGACATCAGATGCCCGTGCCTCACACAGACCGGCAGAACATTCCTCATCACCTGAGCAGTAATATCTGACCTCTTCACTCCCAACAGCTTCCCTGGCTGCTGAACTAGACCCTTGCCCCTCACAATGCAGTGGGATCCCATCTCTGCTGCTTTCTGACCTTACCGGCAGGAACAGACTGAAGTTGCTGCCTCTCCTGGGAAGGAGATGTGAGAGCAGCTGTTTCTAGGCCTGCAAGCCTAGTTCTGCTGTTTTAGAGCAACAGATGCCAGCAACCAAAATAATGGCTAAAAAACACACACCAAGGAATTTTGTACCTGTGCATACCACCTTCACTTATTTATGGTTGGAAGGATTAAGACTTCTTTAATTTCACAAAGTGAATTTCACACAATGTTCTTACAAAACAGGATACAGAATGTTGCAGTCTGGTATCTTTAGGGACTGACCCAGGAGAACAAGAACTGCTGTCATGCAGATGAGTTCATCCATGGAAACTAAATGGATTTACATTTTCTAGATCTCCAGCCTCTGAAAAGTCGGCTTTATCCAAATGTCATATGACCATCTTACTCCTGGTGGAATTGACACATTCCAGATGCTTTCTTGATGAGAAGGGATATTTCACTTAGTTTTTGGCACGGTCTATGCCTAGGATAATTTCTTTTTAGCAATAGATTTTTGTTGGTGAAAGAAAGTTTGGAAAAGTTTAAGAGGAAAAAAAGATGATTTTTTTTTTTCCCTAAAATGTCCTTAGAAAAAAGTATCTATGTGGGTATAGAACTGATTAGTTGTGGGGGTGTTTTTTGGATGAAATGAAATAGTACAAAATATTTGGGAAAGGACAACAGATGGGAAGGATTCTTCAACTAAATTTAAAATGTATTAATATTGCCATTACAGGAAGTTGAAAGTGTATTGCCAGCTATGGAATACCAAGTATAAATACAGCACTTTGAGTCTTGTTTCTTAAGGAAATGAGGCTTATGTGATTGTGTGATTGTGTATTTCTAAATCACATGCCTTTATTCTTCTTCTATCCTTTTTTATTCTCTAGACTGACTCAGGAGATCAAGAGAGGTTTCAAGGTCAAAATATTTCAGTGCGGGTCCTAAAAGCTTGAAGCCCATCAGGAAAACTAAAACCAAACAAAAGCAAAACAAAACAAAAGCCAATCCCCCAAAACTATTAGCACTTCCACTGAGGTAAATGATACTGTAAAAACTCAGCTGCTGTTGAACACCAGAAAATCCACAGATGGTAATAGACAGTCAGAGCATTTCAACAGCTGGAAAGGTTTTTCTTGAAGCTGTTACCTTATTAGACACCAGAAAACCTATTGCTAACTAAAACACACAGGCTCTCAGACTAGATGCATTGACAGGCAAAGGTGACAAGCATGTACTCTGACTCCAAAATTTCCTACAAGTTTTCAGTGTTATATATCTTGTAATCTTCACAGGATGCTGGCAAATAGACTGCATCGACAGAAAGCTGGGCCCAAGCTAACTGAAAGATATATAGACCCTTATTGAAAGGATTTCCTTGGCATTAATTTCATGCTGTAGCCAATAGACCATATTCCCTTTTCATTTCTTTTAAAGTGAGGCCATTTGGAAAGCTATAAATTCTTTGTAGGAAGTAGATTTTCCTCTAGTATTACTGTATTCAAAGGCTGTATTTCTCAAGGCTTTCCTCTAAGTAAATCTTGTTGAAAGTAAGTCACCTGTTAAAATGATACAAGCTGTTTGCAAATGCCTTCCCTAGCCCTGAAGCCACAGGTAGAATGAGAATACATCTTAAGCAACCTTCCAAAGGAGGCAAGAAGACAAGCTTCTCTTTGTTTCATATAGTTCCAAGCTACCACAGGATCGTGCAGCAAAAGACAACAGTAAACAATTCCCAAATTTCTTCATTGTGGTAGAACATTTTCCAGCTGTCCTACTTTTCTGTTTCCAATTAACATCTTTATGTCCATCCGTATGTTTCTATTGCCCTCAGTCTCCTGCAGGAGACACAGAGTGGGCAGAAGATTGAGTCTGCTGTTTTGTTTTCTGCTGTAATGGGGAAGTCCGTGATGCTGCAGGATTCCCGGCCTGCCTGAGGTGGGAGGAAGGGCACAGTCCACACAGCCTCTTGCAGGGCCAGTGCCTTTGTACACGGCCAAGGCCTATCAGCCACCCTGACGCTCTGCCAGGGAGCAGAGCAGCAGCAAAAGAAAGCCGGTTTTGCTGAATGAAAGAGGGAAGTTCGTGTAGTCCAAATGCACAGCAATTTAGACTTTTTATGTATGTAACCCCTGCCTTCTTTGTGTTGTCAAGAATAGCAAACAAGTGCTAATGGTGAGCAAATCCATCTGGTGTCAGTTCCATCCCCCTCAAACACAGATTCTCGGATTAACGTAGACCCGTGCCAAGTGCTTTGACTGGCATAGATATTAGGATTTATTTTCTCTGTTGATAAATAGCCAGAACAATGTTCATGTCCTTGTGAGGCTGATGGAAATCCCTCTGAAAACACTTGTCTCTCAGTATTTCCACTGAAAATACCACAAGATTCCTGCCCGGCCTGAAAAATAGAAGGGTACCAGGAAGCAAAATTGTGTCTTAGGTTTATCTCCTTGCAGTTTTTTTAGAGAGTTTTATGGGCACTAATAGCAGGCATGCTGAAAGAAGGAAACCACTCACTCTGCAGCATTCCTGCTGCTACTGCTGCTAATGAAACTATGAAGAAACCTTCATGGTGTTCATGATCTTGTGCCAAATCCCAGATGTTAAATTACTGTATGTTGTTGGGCTTCCAGTCATGAAAACATAAAAAAAAAACCAAAACAACAAAAATGGCTTTACAGTTTTTTTTTCTGAATGGCAGCAGGCCTGGACATTCTTGTTTCAGATCCACCATAAATATTTGATTCTCAAGTCACTCATATTCACGATTCATTTTGTTAACAGACTAGTAGGCACACTTTGGCAGAGGACTCACCATGTGCCGGCTATTTGGAAACATGGACACATTGGAAACTGCCTTTTTTGACCATCTAATATTCTATCTTATCATACTGTAAACACAGGAGAGGACTTGGGGACAGATTGTTCTTGGCCCACAAAAAGCGGAGTAAGAGCAGGGATTTTGCTGTCTGATCATTAAACACAGTTCTTGCAAAGGAGTAAAAGCCCTTGGAATACCTGCCACCTTGCAATGTGCACTTGGAGCTGACACTACAACCACTGAGGACAGGAGGAGATGGGCTGCTCAATTTATCAGGAATTTTATTACTCCCCAGGCAGAAAAAGGTATAGGAGAGGGACAAAGCCAGTGGCAGCATCTGCCCTGTGCTGAAGTGATGGACTGTGAACTGTTAGGTGCAACCCATGTGAGTGAATATGGTAACAGGACTCCAAAATCAGCAGGGGACTAAGCAGAGCATGCATCTGCCAGTGCTGACATTGAAGAAATAGAGACAAATCAAAAGGAAACAAAGCTTTATCTCTATTTCCAAGTCAACACTGGTGCAGTGCCAAAACTGAGGAGAACAGCTGAGAGCAGCTGGAGAACTTCATTTCTCTTGACTACACTTGGGTTTGTCCTTCAGAGTGCCTTAGCATGATCTGAGCCCTTTCCTAGAGCAGAGTAAGAGCAGGAGTGGATGGGAGAGATGCTGAAGAACGAGTCGTGCATTGTGGGAAGAGGTCAAGTGTTAAAAAACAGTGTGGATGAAGGAGGAGAAGAATGACAAATTACCTTCCCTGAGTGTCTGTGATTTTATCTTCCTGTGACCAAAAAGAGGAAGCCAGATTCAGAACAAAAAGGGGTTTTTCACTCCACAGAGAACTGCTAACAAGGTTTAAGCCTGGGCCTTCCACGAGGTATTTTATATGCCAGCTGTGAAATATCACAAACACTTGACAAATGTTTAACAATCCAGCCCTGCTATGTTTATCCCTTTCAAACAATACCTTGTTGGGGGCCTGGTTCTGAGAAGCAATTGTGCAAAGAATGTGGTTGGGAGGAAAAGCAGCTTGTCAGAAAAGAGAAAAACAGCTTTGACAGAAGCTTCAAAATTTCTGTGAACTCTATTCTTCTGCTGACATATGGATGTCACTCCCTGGCAGGTGGAATCATCAGCAGAGGGTGCTCCCTAAGCACGGCTTAAATGAGGAAATGCTTCATTTTCCAAGCTCAGTTGTGGCAGCAAACTGCTGGGGAAGTTAATTGGTGAGTCTGGTTATATCTAAAGCATGAAGACCCCGCAATCACATCTCAGCCTCCAGTTCTTAGCAAATGGCAGTGCTGAGCAGAAAAGGGAAAGACAACCTACCACAGCTCCATGTAACAGCCAGTATCTTCGCAAGAAAAGATACTTTGATGCTTGCTTTTTCTTAGCGGCCTGTTGTCCTGCATAAAGCATACTTACAGATTTATTTGGTCTCAGTTGTGCAATGAAAGAGGCATCAGAATTTCTTTCTCCAGGCAATGAACCGCTAGAGACTCCCTCACTACCTTTAACTCTGAAATCGTCATTCAGAAATTTACGGGCCAACCTATAGCTCCCCAGAGAAATTCTGCATTACTTTTGTTGGCCTTTCTCTGATATGCCTGCCTTTCCCTCTGTTGCCTTTTCCCCCATCAGAACTTCTTTTTTATTCTGTTAGCTCCAGTTCAGTTTATGCAGCGAAAAGTATGAATGTATTAAAACACTTTTGGATGACTTAAATCCTTTTGAACATTTTCCACACAAACACGCATCAGATATGCTCCCACCAGCACATCCCTGCCTTTGTTGGAGCCAGGTTACAGCCTAGTCTGAGTAACAAAGGCACAGACATTCATGGGGAGTTGTATTCAAGGTAAGAACTCATTACTAAGCTGTTGTGTGTGAACCTTTGCAGCCAGCTAAGTGGGATAGAATCAGAAAAGTGAGAAAAAACACGTGGATTGAGAAAAATACATTTTAATGTGTAAAAAAAAAAATATTTAAAAAAGGAAAACCAAAGGATGCAAAAGCAACTTCCCACCACCTCACTCAATGGCAGCCATTGGTAAAGTCTCTCCCAGTTTTGTTCCTGAGCACAGTATTACATGGTAGAAAATATTCCCTTGGAGTCAGCTGTCTGACTGTGTCTCTTCCCAATCTCTTGCCCATCTCTAGCCTACTTACTGGCAGGAGAAAGAGAGAAGGCCTCGGCACGGTGCAAGCACCGTTCAGTGACAACAGAAAATGTGTGTGTTAGAAATGCTGTTTGAGTCGCAAATCAAAAACCTGAGCGCCATACAGACTGCTATGAAGAAAATTAACTCCCTCAGCTCAGCCCAGTACACCAGCTCATATGGTGACAGTAGTTTGGTTACCCAAAGCAATGCACAATCCCCTTCAATCAAGAGGACTGATACCATCCAAAGATGCTCCAGAAAAACTTGTCCTTTCCAATTTTATCTGTTGCTCTAAAACAGAGTAGGACCTTTTCTACACATCTTAAATCCTCCCTTATATACTTAGGCCATCAGGAGACCTTAAGAGTCACTGTTCCTTTACCTATCATCCATGAACTGACAGACAGGACTATTGGTCCTGCTGCCGTGCAAGCTCTGCACTGCCTCACCTGGATGTATTTGGACTGAATGAAATTCCCTGTCTTATCATGTTCACAATACTCTCCCATCTCTTTCCCAGAGGTGGGATCTAAGAAGACAAAGGAGATGGCAGCCAGGGACATTGGGCATTCTCCTTAGCAGGCTAGGATTAGGAAGAAGCCAGAAACCTCCTCTGGAGCAAGCACTGGAGGCTTCCGCCCAGTGAGGGTCTGCCTCTGGAAGAGAAGAGGCTGGAGCTGTCCATGCCCAGGCTCTTCAACTGTGAAGGTCTGGTTTGAGAGTGGGAAAGAAAAAGATGTTCACAGCCTGGGCAGGAAAAGGATATGGCATCACTCATGGGAGCCTTGCTAAAAACCCTTTCCTGACAAGGGAGATTGCACGCTTGGAAGACAGAAACCAGCAGTGCTACAGCATCCAAACAGCCAGCCTTGAGAGAGAGAGAGAGGGAGGGAGGTTCTGAGAAAGAGAAAAAGGGAGAGATCCTGTAGGTACCTAAGCTAGGGAAAATAGTATGTCCATTCTGAGCCACAAAAGGCTCTTCAACAGTAAAAGTGGAGAATAAGTGGAGGTACCTGTGCTGCCTCCGCTGGGTGCTGTCACTGGCACAGCAGTGCTGGCAGGACCCACCATCACCAGCAGTGGTGGAGGTTTGCTCTGCAACAGGCAGCTCCCTGCCTTCCCTGCCTTTGTGAACCCTGAGCCATGCCATGGCTGTGGGGGGAAGCTGTAATCCTTGTTCTCATGGCATGCAATCTCAGCCAACTTTCCAAGAGGAAAAGTTGCCGGGCTTGGGATGTCAGTCTCCTGGTGGTATCCGTTTTTGAGTTAAATGACTTATCTTGCTTGAGAACAGAAAATTTGGTGCGGAAGAGTAAGAAAGGGTAAACTAAAGAGTAAAGTGCTATATAAAATTTTGTGTTAGTAATGCCAAATGACTCATGGAAAACTTAATAATCACCTCACTTCAGTTTCAAAACAATGTAAAAATGTTTTTAGTCCCACGTCTTCACTTGCTTCCTTCCCCCACCCCTTTACAGAGACCCTGTCTGGTGGCAGGGTACAGTTTCTCTGTGCCAGAGCTCAGGGCCAGGAGGTCTCAGCAGACATCAAATTGAATTTAATACGACATGCCCCACTGACAACCTCTTCAGACAGATCAGTTTTGTTCTTTTTGTATTGGGCTACAGGTAAGTCTGGAGATTGGATTAACTTTTTTTTTAATCCAATTTTTTTGAGTGTAGACATTCACTTCAAGCAGCCAAAATTCACAGAAAAGCAGTCATGAGTTTTCATACCCATCATTACGTACTTGTATCACATCCAGTACAGAGAGGGATTGGTCCTGAGGGGTTTGTCCAAGTTACCATACTACAGAGAAGAATCAGGAAAGCCAGATCTTTCAGCTGACCAATTTCATTGGAGTCATTTTGGATTTATACAGCCAGTCAAGATCAGCAGATACTTAGACTCTGTTTTATCTGGAAAGAGACTAGCTCTTAGCTGGACTTCATAAGCTAGCCTTCATCCAGGACCCAGCATCATATTCAAATGAATCAGAGGAGAGAGAACAGCAGAGGAGAGAAAAGTAAATGTTACAAAGATCTCAAAAGCGCCTGCACGACCCCACAATTTCTTTGCAATCTCACGTGTGCACATACCAGAGGATGCATTTGAACTCAAATGTTAAGTTTCTAGATGATATTTCATCTGAAACTCTGTATTCTTTTCATTCAAAAATAAAAACCTAAAATTCATTTCAGAAAAAATACCTCTTTCTCATGTAAAAGAAATTTGAGAGATCTGACTTTAATAATTTGTCTTGGTGCAAAAGCCATATATAAGCAAAAATTTGGGTTTGGATGAAACTGTTTGT
Organism: Mohoua ochrocephala; assembly: GCA_013398855.1. NCBI lineage: Eukaryota > Metazoa > Chordata > Aves > Passeriformes > Acanthizidae > Mohoua > Mohoua ochrocephala. The sequence continues at coordinate 97,977 of VZTA01004753.1, forward strand.
TCCGATCGCTTTGTGCTGTAAGGTTATGATTTTTTAAAACAGCCAGAATGAAATTCATGGTTCTGCACCACAAAGGGGGAGGGAACCCTGCTTCCGTGGTATCCATCTACTTTGTTCATCCCCATCTTCTCAGCTTCCCTCTACCCAGCAGCCAGCTTTAGCACTTCTCTGCCTGCCGAGGAAGCTCATTTGACTTACTAAAATGGCCAAAAAAAAAAAAAAAAAAAAAAAAAAAAAAAAAAAANAAAAAAAGAGTGCCCTCCCCTTCCCAAAGAAAAACAAGATTTTTTTTGGCAGGAAGTAAGCTAGCTTCTCTCCTGGTCAGAGGGATGCCAGCGCTGTCTGCAGGGTTGGCTGGTTGGTGGCTAAGGAAAGAAAGGCTCAGGCAGGGAAGTACAGAGAGCAAGACTTCCCCCTTTTGGCAGCTGAAAGCTGTTAGTTCAGCTCACAGCTGTAACTTCAATCCAACCCCTAAGTGGAGTGAAAAAGCTGGTTTTCATGCAGTTCTCTCTTTCCCTATCAGGTGAAACTTTGTGTTTTATCTTTGCATGTGTATCAAGGGAATTGAAATTATCAGATTAGGTAAATTAGTGATTGACTCTTAAAATATAATTCAGTACCCATATCTTACATTTCATGTTTCTTTATACATCTAAAAAGGGATCAACAAGAATAATGCTAGCTGTATGTACTCTGTATTCCTAAGCACAAACGAATGTGCAAGTTCAGCTAAGTACATATTTAAAACATTTTCTAAAGAGTTCCCCAAAAAAATCAAAGGGATATTCATATTTGGTCCCTTCTGTAAAGACAAATTCACATCTATAGCCAGACATACATGTACAAAGACGCTCAGGGTGATGGGGACAGCTACATATGTGAACTTTTCAACACTGTGTACGTGAAAGCGGGACAGAAACTAATTGCAGCAAACCAGAAGCTATAGTAATTACTCTAATTCAGAAGTTACCAGCCTTCTGAGAAGGGAAGAACAGAAATGGAATCATGTTTAAATGCAGCCCATTTTGGTTTGTTCTTCAGCGGAGTCCCATTCAAAATACTTTGGAATTTATGAGTCTACTGAAAGTGAGGTCTCATAATGTGCACAGCATGTCGCCAGTTAACTTGAATGAGCTTCTCCTCTGCTTTCTGTCTGATCATTATAATAGACTGCTTGAAAAGGGGCCCCTCCTTCTAAAACATATGTATTATGAGAAAGTACAAAACCAGTCCTTGAGCTGTCCAGGTAGGTTTGTGCTGCTCACCTAAACATCTGCCTTCCAAAACGTGATCTGGTGCCCCTCGAAGCAATTTGGAGCCACGCATCTCTGCGGCGCTCTGGTCCCAGCCCTGCAGCGGCACGATTCTTTGTCAGCCTTCCAGTGCTTCCTAGTGCAGTTCAAGAGACAAATGCTCGCTTGCTTGTGGGGCTGCAGTGCTTTGATCTCCACTTCCAGATGGAACCAGAAGTGCCGAGGCACGTACAGAAAACAAAACCAAATTTTTGCAATCCACAGGAAAGATGCCTAAGAATAATAGAAATATATTTCTTTATGCTGGCTGCTTTTTTTTTTTTTTTGGTGGCAGCATCATAACCTCAATCAAACAAAAAACTATAAAACACCAGACAGAAAATAAGGATTGCAGATATCTCTTTTTTTAAAATTTTAATCTCTTTGACAGTTAGTTCTCCCAAAGACATAGACAAAGCTTCTTCTGATCTCAGTGGTACAGGATTTGACTCTAAAAGTTCAAACCACAAACAATGAAGCTATTACTCCTATGATTCATCTGACCCTCCACAGGAAAAAAAAGAGTACCCTGTTCCTATAGCTGCAATGCTTACTGTACTTATTTATGAACTGATATACGGTACTGGAATATCCAACATGTTTTATATGCAAATTAGTTCCATAGTACTGGCATATTGAAAGCACTCAGCTGTAAAAATTACTTTAAATATCATTTATGCAATCTTTCACATGTTGATCTTTCTTTCAGCTGCAGTGTTTGAAAGCTGTAGAGCTTTGTATACTCTTTTCAATTGATTTCTCAATATAAATTTCATTTACAGTGTCTTGCATTAGTCACATTTATAAATATGCAAAACTAGTTTGAGAAATGCATTTGATATCTATACCCTTTCATTGCACTCTGCTCAGAAGTACTGGAATGATTCTTCTCCTCATTAGAGTTATTCAAACCCTTTAAGACATAGTGGCACTAACATTTTGAACTCCTTATGCAAATAATCTGATATTTTGTCTGAAGCTGACAGAAAAGTGAAAAAAATTACGTTTATAGGAAAAAGGTTGCTTGATGCTTGACAGTTATAAAATGTGTTCTTTTTGCCCTGCTTGAGGTCCCTGGAAATGAATTCCTGTCACCACCATGGTATAAATCCTATGGTTGCTTAATAACCTGCACAACATATGCTGGTCTCTGTTTGTAGAGAGGAAATACAAAGAGTGTTCCATCTGAGAAGTCATACCTTGTTTTCACCATGAGCTTAGCCCTCAAACAGATGGGAGAGAGCTCCAAGGCTCAGCACAGATTGGAGCTGCTGGCTTGGGATCCGTGAGTGGCACGGCCATCTACTGATGGCCCCTCTCACCGTGTCCTGGGTGCAGAGCTGCAGCCAGGGCAGATGCTTCATGTAGTTGGATGCCCTCTGCATACTTAGAGAAGATCTCAATTGTCTCCCCTCTCTTCTAGCTGCTGGAGCTGCAAGAGAAACATTTCACTTAAAGAGGTTCCTATTCAGCTGTTCTGATTCCTGGGAGATTTCCAGGCTTCCCCCACCGCCAATTTAACACCACTCTCCCCAGAGTATGTCACAAGGGCTGAGGAGACCAAGCTTGTCTTTCCCTGCTACAGTCCTGTGGGAGAAAAAAGATTTCATCAAAGAGATTGACTAGGATCACCCCTTCTCTTAACCGTATCACCAGCAGACAGCCAAGGACTAAACGAGGACTGAGCCTGCCTTTCCTTCCCAGGACACCCTGTGACCTGCCCTGGCTTTGAGACAGTGAAGGAGGACCAGCTGCACCGATGGGGTACCCAGCCTCGTGTCCCATGCCTGCATTAGCGGGGTCCTATGGCTTGGTGGCAAACCCCACCTGTCTCCACCACACAGCCCGACTGCGCATATCCTACCCTACTTATGGGAAGAAGGGGATCACTGAGGGCAAGGATGTCAACTATGATGTGCCTGTTCTCAGGACAGGAAGAGATATCCATTGTCCAGCACTGCTGGGCTTTGTGACTGAGGGTTTTCTTCCTCCTTTTTTTTTTT
>VZTA01004753.1:101279-173709 GCA_013398855.1 Mohoua ochrocephala
TTTCTTTTCAATTAAATTTCCAGCTCTCATTGTCCTGGTAAATTCCAGTTTTGAATAAATTATGAGCTATTTAAACACTATTTTACTAGACATACTTTAGATTTGGAGAGCTGATGATGGCAAGAGGATCTGACGCTATGTGCAACAAGTCCTTTGACAGCTGTTTCAAAGAGACTGTATTTGAAAGAAATCCACACATCCACACAGAGGCGATTAGGAAACCAAAGAAACAGACAAGTTAGGATCCAGGAGCAGGATATTTTAAAATGTTATCCAAGTTTCAGCCCCAAATCTTGCTAATTTAGGGTACTATGTGCTATAGTTCAGAAGCACCAAATATTAATAGAGAGTCACTCACCTTTGAATTGATTTTAAGGCAGTTTAGGAGCATAACTCTTCCTTATCACTTGCCTACATATGCCAGCAGACCTGGAGAATTATAGCAGTATTATAAAAAACTACAGCAATGTCGACATAAATTCCTACAGGAGACCTACGGAGGAACCAAGTGGCTGTATTTTCTGTATAATTAATTCTTTCCCAAACAAAAATGTCCTGCTTCTATGAATAAACCTGTGGTTTAAAAAAATCTCCATCTAGTTCCCCTCTTTGAAAGGAAGGTTTACGTGTGCCATTTAAAATCACGTCTATTTAAACGGTCAAATTTTTTCAGGCTGCATAAATAATAGTCCCTTCATTTGGAATAATAAACCTGTTTAGAATTACTTTGAGGATTTTTATATAGTCTCTTGATTATTTTTTCAAGGGGAAAATAATAAAAAAGGGGGGAGTTAGAAATCCTAAGATAAATTAGTTCATGAAACAGAAGATCACACCTTTTCCGCCGAGAATTTTAAACAGTGGGTTTTTTTGCTTTTGTTTACTTCCTGTCACAGTGACCCTAATGACAGAAGAGTGATGATTATATTATTAAATGAAAGTAACTTACTTTAGCATTGCAACTATCATTTTAAGATTTATGTCCATAGTTGTCTGCCTAATTACTGTTCTTTATAACTGATACATCACAGAGATGCAAAAAAACAAAAGCTACACTTGGCAGTGACAGAAGTAAATTAGGTTTTTTCTCAATTATTTTTCCTATCAGTCTGAAATGAAAACAGTGTTCTCTATGCTCTGTGCTTTATTCCAGGGGGATGCACTTATGATTACACTGAGAAGGAGGCTCTATAAACCACAAACTTTTGCCAGATTTGCCAGCACGTCATTATTACACCACTCAGGATGCCCGATTTTTCTTCTGTTTTATGCATACAAAATTCACACTCAGTGGGAAAAAAGTACATGACCAAGACATGACTTAAATCTCTCTTAGACTCAAACCCTACATTTCATAATTGCAGAGTTTCAGATATGCATATTTCTCTGATGTCCATGTCTTAGTTTCAGCTGATAAAGGAACGGTGTTGGAGAAGATTTTACTTTTTGCTTGCCCCGCGTTGACACGGTAGGTCAATTTGAGTGGAACTGCTTGATCTGCCAGCAGTCAGCTACTTCCCATATTCAAGTGACCTTGATTAAAGTCAAGCTGAAGATGAATACAAAATACATGAGAATTATACATATGGACCTGGAAAAAAATTGTTATAATTCAACCACTGAACAACCAAGCAAAACCAGAATAAATGTGCAGCAGTGCAAACATGCATGTAGGCATGTTAAATTAGAAAAACATGAAAATTATCATTAATGCCCCTTAACCAATGCCTTACAAGAGCAAAGCATTAAAAGTATTATCTGAGAACTAGGTAACATACAAGAAGCATAAAGAAATCTCAAATGAAACTAAAGTTCAGACCATCTTTTCATTATCATTTCTTTCTTTCCCTTGAGTAGATAAAACAGACCATTTGTTAAAATTGAAATCAAAAAATCTCACCACAATCATCCTAAATGTGTTACTTATTAATATGCAAGGCTCTGTGTGGATATTGTCTCTGGAAATGCTCTTTTCAGATCTGGAAAGAAGCTCTGCATTCCAACTCCCTGCAGCCCTTCTTGGGAGGCATGAGATTTTTACTTGTCCTAGCAAGCTGGATGGTATTTATCCATTCCAGTTATTCCAGCTAGTTCGTGCCACCCTTGATGGGTTGCAAAAACTGTGAGAAAATACAAAGCAGTGTGGATATTCGAGGCTCAGGAGTAAGGCAACAGTGGCTTTGTCTGCTTGTGCACGGACTTATCTAGGAGTGCTTTATTCCTCCACATGGGTATCTGTCAGAACTCAGCCCTGATCTGAGGGTTCTCAGGACACAGAATACATTCAGTCCAAAGGACGGCGTGGGAATGATTGCACAGCCATATCTTTCATGTTTGTGGAAGCAAAAAGGCCAGGTGAAGCCAACTTCTGATTCATCTGACTGCCAGGATCTCTCAAAGCCTCACCCTTTTGCTCACACGATTCTGGCTATTGTGATTCATTAAATTTAGTCCTATTAATGCTCATAAACATATTTTGGGAATGCTGACAACTTTCTTCTGGAATGGTGGTTTGTGAACAGTCTTCTTCCCGTTCCACACACCAACAATGATGCAATCAGGGTAGGACAAGGTGGTGTCACATGCTGGAAACCTAATGTGCATTGCAAATGATAACATCCACAAGTGGGTGAGAAACATTTCTGCCCCAACTTGTGGACCCTTAGGAGCTTTCTGCTTTTGATCTATGAAAATCAGCTAGCTGTGAGAACTCTTTTGTTTTTTTAGGATAGCTTTTAGTGAGCTCAGATGAAAACCAAATGAACAGCAATCAAAAAATCTATGTTTTCCCTTCACACAAAAAACCCTATCATTTAGGCAGTTTTTGTCCTTGACACTTGAGGAGATCCAGGTGTTGGGGGCCGTAGGTGAAAGAATTCCACTGTGGTATTTCAGTGCTATCTATTGGGAAGAATACATACCGGGATGCCTTCAAACTGAGCAGGGGTTCCCAAAGATATTGATTCAATAACTAAAGTTATTTCAGCTGCTAATTTACAATTATTTCAGCAGAGTTAGAGTCTTCGAGGGTGCAAAGTCTGTAGAACCAAATGAGGAACTGCCCATAGGTGCAATCTCCTTCCCAGCAGTGCTCTTGGCCTCTTTCCCCTTCCGGTACAGGGAAGGCAAACGTTCCCGAATTCCTTCTCTGGGGAGACTGTGACACTTCACGCAATGCTGCATCAATCAGCCTATTCAGCCTGCACAAAGAGGGAAGATCTTGGGGTAATTCACTGTGAATGGATAGAAATGAGACTGAAATCCTCTAAGCCTCTTTAGTTTCCCATCCCTGCATCAGTCAGGCATAATGCACTGCAGCCCACAGATTTTTTAGCATGCTTTCAGTGTTTACATACCCACAGTTACTACTTCTGCATTAAGTTGTTATTGGAAAATATTCACTTTGTAAAGAAATTTAAAACCCACTTCTTTTGTTGCTACAACTACAGGCATAAGTTTTTCTTTCCATCATTGAAGCATTCAGGAGAGTCCAAATTATGCTAACAACAGAGTAACTTTTCCATACCTTGTGGAAGAGAAAATGTTATGTCTTTGCAGGAACAAAGACAAAACAGAGGAGCAGCTGTTTCATACATAAAGGTACTGAACTAGGTCAGGGCCACTGAATCATGATGAGAAATGAGGCAGAATCTTGAAAGTGAATTTTTGGAACTGTAAATTGTGTGTATTAGGGTATTTCAGAGCGACTTGGTTGTTTTATTTATTAAAGATACCTAAGGGCACCTGCTTTTTAAAAGATCCTTATTCGATAGTTTAGAAAACAAGTATGTTTTGGGCTATCCAGCCTTTTTAAACTTCTAAAACTGCTGGTCATTTTTACATCTAAAATTAAGAATATGGTATTCAGAGGTAGAAGCACAAATCAACTAATTAATTTCATTTATTCAAAAGCTTATTAATTACCTTTATTTAATGCATTCAAAATTTAATTAATTACTTCCAAAAACCATTAAATCCTATTAATACAAAATTAAATAAATAAAAGCAAGCATAGGTTTTAAGCCAAAGCAGTTGTGTTTAGAAATATTGATGTCATTGAAAACTGCACAGGTTGTTGCAACATGGAACAAAAAACCCAACATGGATATGATCTTGTACATAAACCTCCCACAAACTTCAGAGATTAATTTGGTTACCTAATTGCAAAGGATAGTTCTTCAGGTTTGTTTTTCAAAACATGGTGGGGAGAGGGGGATATCTATTTGTCTCTAAGATGCAAATAGATAGCAACTGAGTTTTTTTAATTTAGAACAAGAGAAATCAAGTATCTAATGTTCTTTGTAACTGCATAGAAAATCTCATTAAACATTACTCATTTGGGCATTGTTGTTTATTTCCTTGGAGGCAGCATCAAATCCTAAAGTACAGTTGAAATCAATGGCAAAACCTTCATCAACTTCCAGGAAAAACAGTTCAAGTCTATAGAGAGGTAACGAGTTTTTCATTTAAAAAAAACCAACAAAACCAACACAAAACACATTTTTCAAAGCCTCAAAAATGTAGTCCACTAGGAATTTTGGGTATTTCTATGTTCCTACTCCTCCTTTGACAGATAAATCAACTAACTCACATAGATTTTAGTTTTGGAGAAGAGTGCTAATTGAGTAATTGCTAAAAGGGCAACAACAACAACAAAAGACGTGGATGACGACCTTCAGCTGAAAGGATTCTGTTGCAAGAAATATTTCTGACATCATCTTGGATTTATTTAGCAGGGTGAAGGGGGGTACACACAACTTAATGCATTTTTGTCCCAGAAGAATAGAAAGAAGAGTAGCGATGAAAATTTCTGATTAGACTTGCTGAGCTCACTAATTTGGGAAAGACCAGGGAAACAAACCGGAAGAACTTGTGGACATGACATTGCAACAGAATGAAGTCTGGAGGAGGGAATTGTGGGAGCTGCCATCATGAACTTATCCCATAATTGAAGTGTTCGTCAACTGGAAACAAGCACTGAGATGAAAAGATCTGGGTCTTCAAGTTGATGCCAGTGTGACAATGAACTTACAGGGAGATGCTTCTCTAAAAAAAGAGATGTGCTATTAAGACGTACAAGAGTATTACCTTGCACGATTCCCTCGTAGAAGACCGGCACGGTGTGAGATAAAACATTCAGTTCTCTGTTTGAGAACAATGAGTTTGAATTTGAATCAACATAGTGAAGGAATAATGAAAGACCGATGAAAATAAAAAAGGTGATTAAAAGGGTTTTGCAGTGTCCTGGTAAGCAAATCTAAGGCCTGGACAGAAAATGTCATTTTTCAATAGACACCGATGAGAGAAAAACAAGCCATGAATAAAGTTAGGATGGAGATGAGATTTCTTATCCTTCCAGCACTAGGTTTTTGGAACAACTTGTTTTTAGATTAGTCATTATAAATTTGTGCAAGGATTGCATGACAGAGCCACAAGTAACATAAAGGAATGGGACTCATCGACACAGAATGTTCCTTTTCTGGGAGCCTGTGTTGCTTGGTTTTAAAAACACGATTACAGCAAGTGCTGGGGAAAAAAACCCAAAACAAACCAAACAATATAATCCCAAACAAAACCAAAACCCAAAAACCCCTCTGCAAATTAGTCTAAAACTCACTGAGCAGCCAACAATTATCCTCTAGCAGCAGCTATTTTTATTGTTCAAAATAGGAACATTTTCTTCAGATTGTACATAAGAATTTGCATGAATCTGCAAATGAATTTGCATTTAATCTGATAATAATTTCAAGGAAGGCATGTAGATTAACATAAATTTTGAAATTTATTTAGATTTCAACACAGCACCACCTGTTGGAATAAAAATAGTAGCAATAAGTCTGAAACAGTGAAAACATAGCTGGAATCAACTAGGATTAATTTATAAGCTTACAGTGTGGAGGGCTCGGTAACTCGCTCTGCCTTGCAATACTAACCCTACTAATATAAATTTCACGGCAAATTCCCTATTCTTTTTTTTATGTTATTAGAAAGGAAGACTTTACCACAGCGTAGGTGAGATAAAGTTTTTCTTTGAGTCATTAGACATAACTTGGCACAAAGTGAAGATATTTACACGGTGTTAAAGGAGATGATAATATATTTCACAGGAAAGAGAGCATTGTGCATGGCAATTTAAATGAGCTGCAGATAGGCAGATATAAGTGATAAAAAATAGGTGCTTGGCCTGTCATTAGAGAACATATCAGCCACTTTAAAATATGCTTCTCTTAGACTAATCACCACATTATTGCTATTCCAAATGAGGCGTGCAGGTGTAAAGCTGGAATAGCAGAGTCCCTTCTGCTTGTTAATGAGGAGATTATAACACGTTGCAGGTTGGAGTTTCAAGTGAGCAGAAAGCACAGGCACTGAACAGCATCCAGAGAGCAAGATGGGACATGTGTGGTTCAAAGCCATGCTCTTGGGAATTTCTCTCTTTTGAATTCCCCCTGTCCTCCTTCCTTGAGGAAAGAGAAGTCCTCCAACTTCCTATTCCTAGGAATTTTTTTCTTCTCACAGCTGTAGAAAGCAAGTTACAGGGAAAATGGCTGCTTTGCATGGACATAACACTGGCAAAGTTTGAAATACCGGTGTCCCACACCCACTCTCCGTGGCTGCTTTCCCACTCAGCCTGAGGCTGCAAAAGCAATTCAGGGAACAGTTGTAAGATGCGTGGGGGAAAAAAAAAAAAAAAAAGGGCCAGTCTGTGTCTCCCTGAAAAACTAGGATGCAGAAGGGTAATGAAAAAGTATTTTAAAGTTCCTTTGAAGGAAACAGCTTGCCCTCAGTTGGCCAGGAGTGCTCAGAAACGCTGCCTGCCCCCAGCTTTCACAGTGATGGAGAAAACTGAACACTGCTGAGCTGGCACGCAGCCTCATCACAGTGGCCTACCCTGCCAGGGGCACACACTGGCGTGCTTGTGTCAGGCCAGGAAAGCAGTAGTTCTGGATCAGGCAGCAGGAGCTTCCCCGAGCAGGATGCATGTAGAGGGCAGCAATGACAGCCATACAGAGCTGCTATGGGACACAGGGCACTGAGTGATAGAATCATAGAATGGCTTGGGTTGGAAGGGACCTTAAAAATCTTCTAGTTTCAACTCTCCTGCCATGGGCAAGGACATGGTCCACTAGACCAGATTGCTCAAAACTCCATCCAATCTGGCCTTGAATGCTTCCAGGGATAAGGCACCCACAACCTCTCTGATGCCAGGCAGAGGAAAGCAGCTCAGCCCCCACTTCTTCCCTCAATAAAATAGCTCTGTTTTATTTCCCACAAGAGTGCCAGGAGAGATGCCACTACAAAAAAAAAAGTTCTGGGTAGAGTGGGGTTGGAAGGCTGAGTACACAGCAGCAAACTGTCACATTTACTGTTGGCCAAAGGACCTTTCAGGATTCCCAGCCACAGACCTGGGCTTGCCAGGAAAACACAGCCCAGTACCAACTCCCCTTACTACTTATTGCACCCTCAGCTGGATGAGCTGATAGCATTTGGATAGGACTTTGGATAGGATTACTGGCACCTGGCATTAACGACCTCACAGTTGCTTGGAGCTTAGGATGTCTCTGGAAGAACTGAGGTGAGACTGCTCTCTCCAGGGTAGGACTGATGCTAGAGCTGCTTAAAGAAAATGAGAGGAATCATCATCTGCATGCCTTCCCCTCTTTCTTGAGCTAGCTTCAAGTTATCTGAATCCCAACCAGGAAACAGGATAATCTTATAATTTTAATGCTGAAGATCCTTAGATTATTAATTGCTTTCTAGAAAGTAAAGGCTGGTACACCCACCACTGGAGCAGAGAGCATGTATAAACAATTGCAAGCACCACACTCCCATTTAGCAAGAACATCCACGTCAAATAAGACTGTTCTTTTGAAATTCATGAACATGGAAACAGCAGTGTTCAAGAACAAAAGCAGTACCCTTGCATTTCTGTAGTACCACTGTACTAGAGAAAATAGATATAAAGTTATGATTCACACTAATTAGAGGATACCAGTGCATGATTTAGTGCAAATTTACACAACTTTTTTTGGTTAAGGTTTGACATTTGAAAGTCTCGCACCTTATTTGCAGTCAAAAAGCCAAAAGGATTTACATTCCGTAAATATTTTTCTTCTTCTTTAGTTGTTTGAAATCTTCACTTGCCCTCTGTTCTCACCCCCAAACGGAGTTTACACAAGTAGAAAGAGATTTCAAACCTGTGATTTTTTTTTTTTTAAAGAGACAAGAGCCAAGCACAAAGCCAGTAACAACATGTGGGGCTTCAGAGTATGAGGTTCAAAGTTGTCTTATTTTAGACGTCTTAGTCATCAACTTCTGACAGTTTTGCTGCAGGACTTGAGCTCAAAAGAAAAACCTGGAATACTTTGCAAATAATGATGAAATTGGGACTGAGGGATATTGTCCTCTTTTTAAAATCCTTTAAAAATTCTTCATACCCACAAACCTATGCCTCCACCCCACAAACAGCAATATGTTTCCAAATGGCCACCAAGGAGCTTTCAAGGGAAATATAATTCTGATTGTGATTCTTCTGTGGCCTACTATTGCTGCAAATTTGTTCATTTTTTTCCCTATAGAAGCAAATTTTAAAAATGAAGATGGCAAGTATATTTTCATGTACAAATAATGAGCATGATGAATTTTTATTGTATTTGCATTGGTTAGTTGTGAATTAGACTTGTTTTTAAAACCTTTATCATTGTGTCTCCAAGCATTTCCATGTTCTTACGCGTGTCTCAAAATCAATGTCAGTCTATAGCAGTACATTTGCACTAACTCAGACAAAAAAATGAACCTTCTCCTATTTGTTTTTATTCCTCTCATAAGTTTTCCAAAGTATCCAAAATAAATGTTCCCCAGAAATATATTTTGCCACTTAATGAAGTGCAGCAGGTAGAATTAAGCTGCATGTGTACCTTCATTTTTGTAAAGAGTGATTTCAGCAGGTGATATTTCACCTCAACCCTCTGGAAAGACACACATCTTATGCTACAATATATATGGAAAATATAACAGTAGTCTTCCATCTTTGTATAGACCATACATTTGTTGATGTGCATCGATCTGATAAAAGTAAAAAAAAAAAGTCTACAGACTCCTGAAAGATCTTTTGCTGCAATGTTACAGCACTTCATGCTGTTAACCATGAGTTGGTAGAATAAATAAAATATCTGCATTCTTGCACCTTGACGTCTAAAAATTTACTCTTTCATCCTCCTGATCTGAAGAACCACCACATTAGTGATGTATTTTTGCACTAAGCTGGATTCTTTGGATCGTTACACTCAAAAATACTTTTTCAATTTTTTTTCCTCTACTGGTTGAAAAAAATGCCATGCCTTTGTCCCCTGATTTCTATCTGTAGTATTTTAGGCTAACTCCACGAATCCAGAAAAGTTACCCAACTAGAAGTACAGCCTGACTTTCAAATGGACTGAATATTAGCCACTCCCACTATCCACTCCTACATCGTGGATGCTGCGGAGTACTCAAACTTTTTACAAATTGGGCCATTTGCAGTAAAAGCCATAGGCAGTCTGAGTTAAAAAATTGACCCAAATCCTTACTTTGAAAGACCCAACAAACCACCAACCATTTCTAAGTTCCAGTCACTGTACTTTCTACAGGAGACAGAGAAGGGGGAAGCAAATGGTTGATTTTCCAGCTGCAAAAACCTCCAGTCACATCAGCAGGAAAATCCTGGCTATGAGATGTTATCCTGTGTTACTGAGTCATAGCACTGCTAGTGTTGCTTAAAGACTTTTCCAGAGCTGTAAGAAATCACTGCACCATGAGGGCTGTTAACTTTATTTCTGACCTTGAAATTATTTTTGAAGAGGTTTCATTGAAATTGCATTCACTCATGAGCATATTGTATTTACAGTGTGTATGTGCACATGTATCATCGAAACAGGTGCCCAGAGACACTGTGGAGTCTTCATCCTCAGAAATGTTTACAGCTCAGCTGGCCAAGACCCTGAGCAAGCCAACACAGCTGCAAAGCTGACCCCTTTCTGAGCAGGGGCTGGGACCAGATGCCCTCCAGACAGCCCCTGCAGACAGAACAGATTGTTGGATGATTCTGTTGTTCACTGTCATGGTAGCAAACAATGCAGGTGCTTCCTTTTTCTGCCATGTATTTAATATTTTTCTCATTATGTTATTACCAAATCCCGGTGTAATGAGATTTCAATGCTTTTTAGTATTTTAAATAGGTACAGGAAATAGAGGGGATCATTTGTTAAGAAGCAAGTAATATCATCCCTAATTAACTTTGTATACTATTTACATGCTAATTTGGTTTAAGTGTTTTTAAATACAAGCAAAATATGAATTGAAATGACAAAGTACTGGGTGGAGTTATTTATATTCTTCATCAGATCAGAGACTATACCTATCAGTTCTCATAATAGTTTTACATTGGATAAATTAACCATTGACATTGCTCAGCTTTTGCTGCAGAGGGTAATTGCCAAAGTTCATTTCTAGTCCCAATGTTTTTTGTCTGGAATACAATCTGATAGAAACTGAAAGCTCCTGGGCAGTCAAATGAACAAGACATGGGAGCCAAAGGCTTTGGTGGATTCATATCTCTGCCACTGAATAAGCTCATTCTTAAACCGGGCTGAGGCCGAATTCAAGGTTTATTACAACCAGGAGGAAGCTTTATATTGACTCCAGTGAACTTTGCCCTAGTGTCCACTTGTCTCAGTTCTGATTCTGAAAGTCTCATGCAAGTGAAAATGTCCATTTTTAATCTTTAAGATAACAGTCGGTGCTAGATGCAATCTCAGTGAGGATGAGCAATAGGCTTGCATAAAAGAACAGTGATCCCTACCCATGCATTGTGCAATATGTGATGCCTAATGGATGGGGAGGGAGGGAGAACCTCCTCTCTCCAGATAAGTTTTCTGATTGAATACTCGCCAATTTACTTCAGAAGGCTCTCATGAACATTAATTGTTTACTGTCATCATTGTTGTTGTATTAATTGCTGTTAATTACAATACTATCTTAGCAATGCCTTCAGCAAGGCTTTCTAGTTCAGGGAAATGGGAGAATGAGGCTCAGTTCCTACCTGTAGGAGCAGGATTGTTTCTTAGTTGTTAGCTGCATTTAAACACCTTCATTATGCTAAAGTCTCAGAGACTTATAATTCCACCTGTCTTGCAGACGGGGAAGCATTTCTGTTTTGCTTTGGGGTGGGTTGGTTGGTTTGGGTTGTTGCTTTTGTAAGAACTCAGTGTTAATAAAATTCACCCTGCAGGTCAGGAAGTCCTCCTGCAGGCAGATGGAATTTAAAGATTATCCAGAAACACCACCCAAAACTGCCTGTATCTGGCAGGGATGTTGATCACGGTGGGAAAAGAAGATCCTGTTTATATCTTCCTTGCTGCAAGGGCATAAATAATGGGATGTGTACGAACCAAACCTCAATTTCTGCGCATCTCTTGCAGGAGGTCTGTGTTTATAAACACATAAACCATCTGTTAAGTGTTTGCAAATTAAACACCTGGTTTTTTATAGTACAATTTAATATCTATTTTCAAAAAAGCCTGTGAGATCTAACGAAGTTGTACAGGCTGTTTCTTGACTCTTTGTAAGAAATGCAAAATAATCACATAATTACAGAAAATGCCTGCAAATGCAGACTGCATTTTCCTGTTTCAGTGGAATTCCTATGTTGAAGTAATTAACTGCACCTTTGCAACGAAAGCTTTGCAAATGCTTCAACTTTTCCATGTCTTGTATCAATTTGCATGATGTTCGTATCTTCATTGAGGAATAACTGTACATACAAGAAAATCAGTTTTACAAATAGTTTTTGCTTTGGATATATCATGTGAATGTCAAGCTGACATATCTGCTTTTTCATTCACAGAAAACATCTCCAAGCCACTGTTTACGTCAGCAAACCCTTTCCAGCGCTAGGGTGGTTGCTGGCTTTCCATGTAAGACCCTGTTTGGCTTGGAAAGGTGGTTTGGCCTCACAGTTGATAGAGATACTCAGAAAGCCAAGACAACTCAATATCCAAACTTTGAAGAGGTTAAAATAGATTTTGATAATCTCAGTTAGGCTAGCTGGACACAACAAAATCTCACAAGAGCATCTATTTGTATTGGTAATTGTCTAAATACATTCTCCAGACTGGCCTTAAATCAACAAATAGATTGTGTTGCAAAAAGATTCTAAGTCTTTTTTTCAGAGTGAAACCAGCCATGAAAATTCTGGCACATTCCTAAATATGCTCTATTGGATTCTTTTCCTAGCAGTAAGTCTAGTTTTAACAGGTGCCATTTAAGCTTGTGCTGTTTTATGAGGAACATTTTGGTCAGCTCCACTGAAAATTCATAATTCACCAAGAGTCTGTCAATCTTTCAGTGTATTTGCTGTCTGACGGAATGCAAACCAGCCTCTTTATCAGTGAGTACACCCTGCAGACATATAAAAAAATTAAATTAAAAAGCCTGTTTCATTTGAGAATGCAAAGTAAAATTTTCTTATTGCTTAGCTTATTATTACTTTATCCAGGCAATGCAACGAAAATGTGTCATCATCCAGCTGCACCAGAACTTTACTAATAAATGGCTGTGACTGCCTGATGGTGCATGCAAGGAGTTTGGTTCTGTTCCCACTGAAGTCAAGGGGAGTTTTGTTACTGGCTAAAACAAAGTATTTTGTCCCTGTGTGAACTTAATAAATGTGTCATTTCCATGAATAGCATGCACCATGTTTTATGATGATTATTTGGTTTACTCATATTTGATTATTGGTCATTTGAAACTTACATGTTAGACACTGGGATACAGTTTCTCCTCTGAACTAGGTACTTTGTGTAGCCACAGTAAGAGAAATAGGAAAGATATTGGCACATTAGGGACAACTAAGAATTCATCTGCCAAAGAGGATTTCCCAGCTGGTGAAGGACGAAATAGTTAACTCTTATGTCACACAAACATAAAGCCCAGGACAAGGTGTTACAAAGCCAAAGTCTGGGTGATTCTACTGATTTTTAGCTTTTAAATGGCCATGAGAATTGCCAGCCAGTAGAGAGCAGTGCTTTGAGGTCTGCACGTCTCAGGCAGCACTGCTGCAACAGAAGGCTGTTATCTATCTTGTTATCTGTGATGTTATCTGTGTTTGGCTGAGTTGATGGCTCCTGATTCTGAACCCCAATGTTCCAATTCTTCACCATATTAAGAGAAAAAGCCTTTTGAATATTCTCTTTATACAGATGAGTCTCTCTGACTTCTCAGGGAACATCCCCTGATTTTCCATGCAACAAGGAGCAAGGACATTTTCTGATCCTCTCCTGATGAACTACAGAAAAGCTTGTCTGTCTCTGGCACACAGAGAGGGGGCACTTGAGGACTGGAGATACTCAAATATTTTAGCCTGGGTGTTGGAGTAAGAAAGGTGGAAGAGAAAGGAATGCCAATAACTCATATTGAAGACCTTAGACACGGAGCTACAAGCCACAGCCCCTGTGTGATGTGCTCCTGATTGGTGCCTACTTCCATTCAACATGTTTTAGCCCACGAGTGCTTTTCCCAGGCTGCCGCTGGCCACTTACAGCAGGCAGTGCTCTCTCTCCCCATGACTTAGAGCTCCTTCCAATTGCTCTAAGAGCTAGTAATTGCTGTGATGGTGATGATGGCTCTGGGCAGTGGGAGGAGGCTGTTCAGAGTGAGAAGGTGATAAAGAGCAGCAGGCACAGCAGCACCAGTGCAGGAACAAGCACAGGCTCCTCTTCCCTTCCTCGCATTCCACTGGTGGATGATCCTGCTCACATGGCTCCTGAGAGCTCTCCTATGCCCTGGTGCTTGGAGACAATCTCAGCATTGGCCCACTGACTGAAACACTGACTGTGTTTCTGTTCTTACTCATTTGTCACTATGGGAAAATTTTCTCCTTCTCAGGAAGATGTGCTTCCTACTTAAGAAAGCACATGGACATTGGTCAGCCACATTGATGTGGCCACTGTGATTTAGGGAAGCAAAGCAAAAACATTGGCTTCTGGAGAATCATTCCACCTTGCTGACACGCACCACAGGAGTTCCTAAGAAGCCCTGCAACAGTATCCTTGTATCCAGAGTTTTCAGGGTGAGGGAACATTCTCTGGTGAGTTCAGAAACTGTCAGCTATCAATATAACTTACAGTACTTAGCAGAAAACTGCAAGAGATAAAATAAAAGATAAATTATCTGCTTCAACTGCCTTGCCTGTGCAGCACCACCAGTCCCTTGGCTTCTGTTTCACTGTCCCTTTACAGAAGCCTCCTCACACTCATGAACATGTGTTTCTAATCAGAAAATGGTCAAGGGAAGACCACCTGCCTACAAAGGATACATTTTTCCCAGTCTGAGTGGGCGTCTTACAGACAGGTTTTAGTACACAGCAAAAAACAAGCACAACAATGAACTGAAAGAGAAGCTTTCTTCTAATGAAAGCCTACAGTGTTAATCCGACATGTTTGTAACAAAACTAGGAGAGAAGGGTTTTCTTAATGATTATTTCCGGTGAAAAGATAATGAATAAGTAACTTAATGGGAGAACACAGTAATAAGAAACTTGTCTTTTGCTTTGGCTCTTTAGTTTACTTTGGTTTGTTTAACCAAGATGTTTTTTTAAGAAAGAAAGTCTGAATGTACTCAAACAGGGAAATAAAAGTTTTTCATTACTCCTGATTTTCAATCAGTGTTTTCTGAGCCATCCCTAAACAGTAAGCAGTTAAAAAAATCAATGCTGTTGTTTCTAGAACTCTTTAAAAGTAAACCACAGAGACTGTTGGACAAGGAAGATAATCATCTTTGTGGCTTATTACATTAATATCAGGTAAGCCAGATGTTAAAATCCTCTAAGTGGGGATCTCAAAGAATAGGAGTCCAATCCCTTGCATTTGAGGCTTCATCCAAAATGGACTTGGTTTAATGATTTCTCTTAAATGGACACCGGGTCAATCTGATCTGCTCTAGTACTTTCAATTTCACACAGTCACGGCTTTAGGAATAATGTGATTGCACTGTGAGAGTGATGGAAGCTTTGCTTGGCTGGACCATCAGCGTAGAAAAAAAAAGTTGAGGCCAGTTAGATCCAGCAAGGACTTGGCACCATGTGTTTAAGAGCAAAAAAAAATAAATAAACAAAACCACTAAGAAAAGGCTTTGTAATCTGTAGAAAAAAACCTTAGCAATTAAGTGATGGTTGGA
The DNA here is from genome assembly GCA_013398855.1 of Mohoua ochrocephala. Lineage (NCBI taxonomy): Eukaryota > Metazoa > Chordata > Aves > Passeriformes > Acanthizidae > Mohoua > Mohoua ochrocephala. Next base: position 116,493 of record VZTA01004753.1, read on the forward strand.
CACAGTGGTAGGTATCTATACCAACATAATCAGCACCTAAATAAATGAGCGCATGGGAAAACAGCCCCTTCTCTCACAGTGGTTCTCACTGTAGGTTCTAACAATAGAAATCGAGGTTGAAGATTTCTTCCAGTCCAAAGGGAATCTAAGGAGCTCATCATCCAGAAACAAGAGAGGCCTCTGCAGTCTGAGCCTGCACTAGGCAGCTGCAGACAGCTCTCGGGATACAGGCAGCGTGCCATGTGAGAGGCCAGCAAGAGACCTAGCAGAGACCCCGTGTGCTGCTGCTGCTGCCTGACATCGGCCTGGAGGCTGATGGCTCAGTATCCTGCAGCTGCCACGCACATCCTGCGTGTGCACAGAGGTGGCTGAGGGTCACACTCTGCGGCCAGAGGAGTGTGGGAGGAAGGCGAGGAGTGACATTGCCGTCAGACCGCAGCCATAGGAGGGGGTGGCTGCAAAGCAGTGGCTCGTTCTCACACTTACGCCATATGTACACACATCCTTATGGGTCAAATTGCTTTCTAACAGCTCTGCTATGTAGTAGATACAAAATTCCATGGCTTAGGAAAACATCCCTCTCTGTGCAGAACTTCACTGGTTTTACAATAATGTTACCTTATGCAGTTCTTGCTGGTGGGAAATCTACTAAAAGCTCAAGGCCTGGGGACACTATAACAGAAAGCTGAGCAGAACCATGTAATCAACAAGTCCTAGTACTCTGTGGCCTTTTTAATGAAGATAAAAAAAGCAACCCAAACACTAAAAGGAATTCTTATATCTTTAAAAATTTTTAAAGGCTTAGACTGTTATTCATTTGCAAAACTGATATCTATTCCACGCTTCTCTCTTTTCAAAAGTTGAACACAAACACCTTTCCTCTAGGAACCTTTTTATCCATGACTAGCTTCTTAACTCCTTTCTATTACACTTGCAGGCCTGTGACCAATGTGATAACAAAAAAATTAGCTCCAAAACCAACAACAATCCTAATGCCGTGGCTGTCTGTGTGCTTCCATCCAACAGTTCTGAAAAGACAGAATTTAAACAGGCTCTTGGGGGTTCATGTGAGTCATGCAGTGACCACCAGAGTCCTCAAGAACTTCCAATCTAGGTCTTCTATGTGAAGGAAGGGGTAAGCAAATAATGTGCATGGGCACACATACAAACATGTTTTCTTCCTAATCACCCACGCAGTAGGGATAAGCAGATCAAGCAATAATTTATAAATGGAAAATGATGTGTACTTAATGATGTACAAAATCTCAAGTAGTTTAAAAGTTTGTTTAGAACCAGCTGGGACTTCCTGTTCATCCAGGTCTTATCTGAGCAAATCAGATCTCTCAACTTCAAGAAAACAGGGCTGGAAAACTAGAGGTGATTGTCTATTCACAATACTTCACCTTGGACCCGGTGGCTTTATTTCAGACAGACACGGGGAGAAGAATTCCTACAAAGTAAATGAGACAAAAGGAAGAGATGGAAAATAGCTGTACTAAAAATACTCTGAATAGCCCAGATAGCACCATTTTGAGCACCTAAAGTCATCCAGCCACTTTTTTTTTACATCACCAATATATATTTCTAAATAACTAAATTTGCATTTGTTTTAGGGTAAAGCTGAAATCTGCTGCTAGACACTGGAAATGATGGTATAAACAAGGTCTTTGAGTCAGATTCTCTCTTTGGAATGGCACTTGCAGCTTTGGGTTTTGCAGTGCTTGTTGGAATCAAAGTTCTCTGATGCAATTCCATGCTGGCTGGATTAAGTACAAATGAGTATTTTTATCTCATCTTCTGCATTTCAGAAAAGTTTCAGCCAAATCTCCTAAACTCCCATTAATTGTATGCTTTATGTCTTCTTCACAGGTTCTGATAGAGGTCAGCTCAGCTGCAGTTGGGAAATATAGGCAAAAGTAAATAAATTTATTCTCAAGACTTGGCATCCTTCAGCAAACTTGTGTAGAGTTGCTCTCTGTCTCTGCTTTTCACCAATAGCCGTGGTGATGCCTCAGTGTCCATTTGTGACCATGCAGTACAATCTCTGTTCAGCCACTAAAAACTGACCCAAGGCAAAGATTTATGCAAGGATTAAAAGGCCATGCTTCTGATAATGCTACCAGGATTTTATTTCTTTCTTGACAGAAACAGTGATGGTTGTGTTAAACTACATATATATATACTCCCAGCAATTTTTCTGGTCTTTTGCTCCTAAATCTCCCAAATTCAATCTACTTGAAGTGTTTTTAAATTATTTACCTTCACCCAGGAGATAACATGATCTTCCCTCAGAAGGAGTGGCCGTCTTCAAGGCTTCTTCAGGAAGACCTCCTTATTTGGAAAGATTTCCTCAGCATCTACCTCAAGTATTTCATAAATAACAGAAACTCTAAATTTTCATACTGTTGTGATAACAGCAGTGGTTGATGGCACTCCAACAAATGTTTTGAAGGCTTTGGTCAAAGCCCAATGCTGCATCCAGGCAGCTGTGACGGCTGGTGCTGAGTTTCACTAGCAAAACCCACAAGTGGTTTGTGATCTGTCCAAATGGTAAAGAGACTTCCCATGCAATTATGGAAGCACTTTAAAGTCCAATGATAAAAGTTAGACTTTCTGTCTCCAACTGGCAGTAAATCTATCATGTCATTTGACTATTCTCCAGAGACTGTCACGCTATGGGTCAGAACTATCCCTTCTCTTACATTACAGATAAATGGTTGCTCGAAATAAATAAGTAGCATGGAGGGCCAGGGAAGCTCTAAAATACTTGATTCTCTCTCTCAATACCAGACACACCTCTTGTTCTTAGCAAGCCATGTAAATAATTTGGAACTTCTAAAGCAGAAAGAGAAATAAAGTTGTTAAAAGGTAAATGAAGGCACACATGCTTTTAGATGTTATGTTCAGAAAATCTGAATCCTTTCACTGTTCATGCAATGTCTTATGCAAGATGGACCCCCTCTCTCTGTTCTGCTGCCACCAAAATCCCTATCTGTAGTTTAAGCATGTGCTTTCTTTTACAGAAGGCATCAGTGATGCTGTTTGAAGTACCTTTGTTGGCTTATCACTGTTAACTGTGCAAGAGGTGAGGATGTAAACAGCACTTGCTAAATCACCTCTCTAGAAAATTCTGAAAGATGATTAAAGTTCACTTTACCACTTACTACATCAACATAAACAAACCTTTTTGAATGTCTAAAACACATATTTCTTGCAACCATCTTCCAACTAACTCCATTGGCTAGCTGTCTCTCTGTACACATAAAGTAATTATCTAGCATTTAGACATTAGTCACTAGCTTTTATATAGCCCCTTCAGATGTGGATAGTTTTGTCTGGCTTAATGAAAGAGGAGGTTCATTCAGAATATTAAAATGGTGAAATGATGTTGGCCTATCATCTAGACTCTCTAATTTAACCTCAGGTTTTTCTCTGAGGATCTTAAGCACTCACTTTGTATTCATATGTTTTGGCCTAGATACAAATCTTGGTCTTTTCAACTCATTAACCTCTTTCAACAACAGCATTATGTCAGTCTTCAGTATCTGGTAGGTTCTCATTTAAAGGTTTCCATTTCATTTTTTACATGCAACTTTCTGCCCAAGAAATTCACATTGGTCCCTTGATCATAAGGACTAGAAAAAACTCTGGTCTACATATTCTTTAGATTTTTATCTTATTATGTATTTTATGGTAGGTTTTAGCATTTACTTAATTTAGCTTTTTTTTGGTCAATACTACAGTTGTGACCAGGATCAGCTGTGCCTAGCACAGCTGATACATACACTCCATATATATGCTGATAAACAAATGTGAAATGGAAGTCTTTGTCTTAATATCTTGAGTATATAATTATTTATCTTGTCACTAGTTGGCAAGGTTCTACTTTCTTTCCTTTCAGGCATATATGTCATTCTGCAGGATAAGAAAGTTCTTTACTTTTTCCTTTTCATACTGTCTTTTGGTTTCTACATCATTGATTTGAGAAGATGATTGATGGACTGCTTTGCATTTTCTGGCTTAATGCCTAACCTTGAGGCATTTCTTACAAGAGGCCACTTAAAATATACATACTAATCTAGAGTGAGCTAGTTCTTTCAGAGCAGAAAAATCCTTTGTGAGCTTGAGACTCTTCCAGCATGCTTTGTATTTTGTTTACTAGGGCAGTTTGTTTTCCCCTCGGTCCAAAACACAAGTCTTGCAGTATTCCTCACTACTTCTATCGTTAATACTAATTCCATTACTGAAAGCAACGTTAAATTCACTTCTGCCTTAACTTTGAAAGCTGTCATTATTCATAAAAAGCAATCTGTCCCACAGCATATCATTAAAGACATTTTCAGAAAAGCAATACATAAGCTTTGTTGCAGGCATAGCTATAGATTCCTTTTGCATCACTATATGAATCTGAAAAGTGAATCATTTTCCAATGGCTACATGGAAATGGTACACAGCTTTCTGTTAGGTTTCAAAAATTTTCAAAAGTCCTTCTCATCTCATTCTGCAAGTGGGCAGGGACTTTGCAGATAAGGAGCCCTGGGGGAGTAATTTGCTGCTTCTGTCTACCATGTCCATCACAAGAAATCAGTGCCTACAGCTTAAAAAAAAATTTGCAATTTTCTCTGGTTGCACCGACTTCCTTAACTTGTCATAAATTTTAATGATTTTTAAGTGTTCCTTGTCAGCAATGCTGTTAACTCTCTACCAGGATATTGCAAGCTAGAAACAGCTGCCTAACTTAAGTATGGCATGACTGGAATGGGAGTGGGGGGAAAATCACTACCACTTAATGACAGGGAGTAAGATTTCATATCTTCTGCTACTGAATTCTAAAGTGAGACTGCTCACGAGGCAGATGACTGTTTTATATGAAAAACAAACTTGCACAGTAGTCTTCCATCTTAATTTGGAGTAAACCGTCTGTTCAGAGATTATGAATGCTATAAACAACATGATTTCAAATTTAAATGAGTAAGAAGGTTTCGCACAGCAGGGTTTTTTTCACACTCTTGTACCAGAGATTTTTTTGTAGGTGTTTTATATTCAAAACAAATACCTGCAGGCAATTGTTAAAAATGGAATAGTAGTTGGTGTCCATACTTAGGTGCATTGGAAAACAGCTGTCCGTTGCTGTGTGGAAATGGGACCAGTGACCAGCTGCCAATACTTTATTTCTTCTTCACAGCTCTAAATTTCTCTCAAGGTCAAAAATCCTGGGAATAGAGGAAATGACCTCTGAATTTATTTAAACATTTCTCTACCCTCACATCTTTGACTCACGTTCCCAGGCAACTAGGAGGACAGCGATGTTACATGAATGTCTGCGGGCTAATTGCACTTACGTGTCTGATGTTTATTAACAGCAATGCGTCAAGAACATACTCACTCAAAATTAAATAGACAACCCTTGTTCATCGCCTGCCTTATATAATAAACACGATTCCATCCCAAAGCTGGACTTTGGCAGGATATCCACATATAAATCAAAATCCGTGACTCAAAAAATTTCACCTTTTCTTTTAGGTATGCATTAGTTTTTAAACATCACCTCTCCTCATTGCTCAGCTAGAAACATCTCATTCCTGTAAGGCCTGGAATGTTCACATATTCATCCTCCTTTCCTAGCACAATGTCAAGCCAAGAGTCACAAGGACATGGTATGGTAACTGCTCGAATATCATGAGAAGGAGCAGTACTCTGTTTTTGGAAGGAGATCTCAAACCAGATTAGCAATAAAGCAGTCAGTGAAGTGGTATAAAGGTCCTTAGAGAGGTATGAAGTGGGGCAGATATATTTGTGTAAATTTGGGAGAACTGTGGCATGAAACAGATTGGGTCAGAGACAATTTTGCTCATCCTTAGTTTTCAATGATTTGGAAGAACGAGAAGAAAAACTGGGCCTAGACAATTTGGACAAATGCATTGCCAGCCAGAGAATGGAGCACATATTGCAGGGGTAAATTAGAAGTGTAATAAAATACTCTAGAAGGATTAAGAATTGATGGAGCAAGATGGATATGTGTCAAGCAGACCGATACATATTCTGTTGGAGCCACCTTCAAGTAAGATAGTGCCATACCTAACTTTTTTTTTAATTTAGTCAATTTTCTCAAGATTGCCTAACTAAGAGGTACAGTTATGCAGCCAAGAAACTGAAACAACATCAAATAGTTTTTCTATTAAATCACATCTAACTACCCCACATCCTTACACTATTATTTGCCAAAGTGATCAAGCTATCGAATGAAAAAAAAAATCCTAAAGAATCAGCAGACAAATTTATATGTGATTTGAAAATATTTACATTTTGATGATAGGCAGCGAGAAAGACTGATTAATTCAGTTTACTATTTTTTTTAACTGAACAAAATAATCAACAGAAAATCAACTACGGCCAGTTGGAAGAGCAGGGGATATTTTACATTTTCTTTCTTCTGCTGCATTATATTTAATGGAAATTAAACTCCCTGCATCTGACACTGGAAAAAAGAACCAAACACATTATTTAGGTTTATCAATATACCGTATACTATAAATAAACAATCAACTAAATGCCCAAGATTATGTAAGTTTTTTGTTTAACTATATTAATGGACTTAGAAGAAACTTGGCTTCGATTTCTGCTCACTGAATATTCTGCTAGGGCCAGATTATGACTTTAGAAAAGATTTAGGTAAATCTGATCTTCTTATATGAAATCTGATCTTCTGATCTTATCTGATCTTCTTCTTATGAAATTGCTATGCAAAATATGGCCAATATTTATCCCTCAAAAATTGTCATAACATTTCTCCTTGGTCTTTAGTTTAAAGACCTTTCAGGTTTACCATTTTAGATTTGAAAAATAATTTCAACAATGCAGATCTAATCTGTTACTTAGGTCTAGCAGACAAATTGCTCGGTAGTGTCGTAATACAGATGCTCTTTTTATTTTTTCTGATTAGTTTTTATGTTCATTAAACCTTTTATGTTGGTTCTAAAATAGCGTGGCAGTATCACGAATGACCACCTTGCAGTATGAAATATAGCAAATGTTCCACAGCAAATAATTCAGCAGCCAAATCCCAACTCTTGTCTTGTTGGTGAATTTTGTATTAAGAGAAAATGTTTACCATTTTAATTAAACAGGAAAATTATTTTGCAATATTCTGTAGTTTATTCAAGAGCATCTGGTTTAATTATCCAAGGCTGGAAAACTGAACTGCTGTGATTGGATGCATTAGTCACAAGATATGGGTAAGAATGCTTCCACTTGGCAAGTATTCCTCCCTGTTACTTTAAAATGTGTTCTTTCAGTAAACATCCCTGAGAAAAGCTCCCCAACTAGCAATTGCCCCACGAGGCCAACATTTAAAGTCACAAACTAGCACATTTCAGAGGTGACTGCACCAGAGTCCCTGTTTGACTGATTCATTCTCCTTTTCTTTGATATGCAGCAGATGGAAAAAAAGATGGCACACAGACTGTGGACCACTGAAAGTTTGCCTTTGCAGCAAAGTCTTCTCTGAACATTAAAGACACTGCAAAATCCAGGAGGTTTTTTCCCACTGAGAACTAGCAACAACAGGGTAACTAGCCCAACCACGAGTTCCTTTCCCTGATAAATCCCCAAGTTTCACCAAGGTCACCCACATTCTGATTCTCTTTAGAGCATAGTAATAAGGCATCTCCAAAATTCCCTTCCTCAGGCCTCCTAGGAAACCATTTGTAGTCTTCTGATCTGTCTAGGCTTATCTAACAGCAGAGGTAGATTTGTTGTGTACGGACTTGTGGTGCTCCGTGCCTGTACACGCTCACGTTTTCCAGAGAAACTGAATGCAAACCTGTTGCTGCCTGGTTGCCACAGAGCCTGCAGATCTGTACAGAGTGGACTACTGAGGAGGGTTATATAGGTTTTGCCTTACAGATTTTTAGTAAATCCAGGCTTTAAGGTGACCTTAAGATCATGTGTAACTACTGGTGTGGACACAGATAAAGTGGCGTGCGGACAACACAACATACTGAAGGATCTGGCCTTCTTTGATTTGTTTTCTGACTGCACTTTGGTCTTAAACCTTAATAAAAAATAAAAAATAAAAAAAACAAGCAAGGTTTATAAATAGCAGACATTGAAGAGACCTGGGTTTTAAGTTCAGTTAAGTATTGGTCAGTATCTAGCAAAGAAAAAATTACTGGTGTTTTACACCAATTTTACTCTCTGTAATTTTCTGTTTATTTTATTTCTTTGGCTAAACATTTGCAGAAAAAATGAAGATGAAAATCTTGGAAGGAACTTTTAAAAACAAGAAATGTACTCCACCCTTATTACAACATTATTCTTATTTAGCCAAACATTTTTCCTTTAACAAATGATCTGATATAGACACATATACAGAAAAGGCATAAAAGACCTACACCAGCCAAATATTTTCAGATTAAAAAAAATAATTAGGAGGGGTGAAATATGTGAATAGATGAGAGAAGGCAAAGAACACAAAATAAACAAGGAAGTAATACCCCCTCTGTGAATCAAACTAAAGTCTTGCATAATAATTCCTTGAGTCCATGAAGAAGAGCTTAGACTGAAATAAAAATCACATGGGCTTCATGGTGGCTTCCCGTAGTGAGTGGATAGTGGGGCTCATGTGACTAACCAGATGAAGAAAGGAATAAGCACGTGAAGAGTGGAGGAGGAAAAAGTGAGTAAATAACCCCAGCAAAATAAGAGTCACAGGGGTAAACATGTTCAAAGTCACAGTAACCTGTGCCTTAGCATTCTGAGAGGCTTAAGTGAGAGGAAGGCTTAAAAAAAGAAACTTGCGATCATTTCAGGAAGCTATCAAAGATGTGGCCTTTCCCCGTGTTTATAGCTGGATTTTATTGCTGGAGTGGTGTGCTGTTCACTCCAGGCTGGCGATTTATGCTTCAAGTCTCTTTCCTGGGGCTAGGCTGCTTGCTGGAGGAGCCCCTTGGGGCAGCAGAGTTTTCAACAGAAAGTAGTCACATACATCACCAGCTCCCTAAAGTGTATACAATTGCCTTTGCTGACCTACAGACAGACATTTAGAGCATACTCTCTCCAAGAATTTCCAGAAGGACTTAAAGCAGGGACCATTATTTTTCCTGACACCCTTCACATCTCCCAATACAGCTTTTGTCTAAACCTGATTCAACATAATCCAAGTCCTATGCCAAGAATGCTTTGGTTTACATTAATTTTTTTCTCATTACAAGCCCTGCTAAAGGAGAGCCCACTGAATCAGGCTTGTTTTCAAAGACTGCTTTGGCTACTGTGTCACTGGCTGCCTAGCCGAGTTCTCTCAGGAAGCACAGCAAATGCCAATATCTCTCAAAACAGCCTGTTAAAAACTCATTTTGGAGTAATCCCTGATTTGAGTGCAAGGGCTTGCACCAAATAATTTACAGAAGTCCTTCATGATATAAAAGTTTCTGTGACTCTGTAATCCTATGTGTCACAATATTGACACAGCAGCGACGAGAGAGAAGAGGGCAGAGAATGTCTTTCTGCCACTAATACACATTTAATCATGCCAAGAACATGGATGCTCAAACATTACAAGTTAATTTCTGTATGAAATCCAGAAACTGGCACTTAAATATTTTTATAACTGCCATATATTTCCTTTTTTTAAGAAATATATCACTAAGAGCATTACTGCAGAATTTTGCTTATTAAGAATTACTACTTTTTACATTTTTTTTTTGTCAGAAATAGTTCACATATCTCTCCCTTAGTTTTAAGGCTTACCATATCATTTTTCATCACTATACAGATAGCCAACCTCAATTAGTCTTATAAAGGAAACTGGCTTACTGCATTTCTTGTCTTGTGTCTGTATAAGTGAATGCAACATAACCAGAGGAAGTTTACACTAGTTGTAAGTGTACTATGACTTTGAGAGAATCCCAGCTTCCCACTAAAGTTACAAAATTTGTATTTACACTATATTAATGATCTATGAATAAGATTGATAACAGTGGTTTTAGCGGGTTGAAGGTAAAACTTTCTCATGTTTAGCAACAGAAGTTAGTGCATCATAATAACGTTGAATAACCATATCTGAAATCTTCGTAAGATTTTCTGGGCTGTTCATTCAGTAGTGGTGCCCAAGAACAAGAAAAAAAAGAGTCACAGGGTGAGAAATGATGCCTTATTGACTTTATAGTCCAACAGGGTGAGCATCATGCCCCAGCATGAAGTACTTGCTGAATGGCCTCACGCTCAGTAAGCCACATCCAGTTCTCTTAAACCTAAAATAACTATTGCATCTTTATGCTTTAATAAGTTGCACCTGGCAGGCACCACAGGCTGCAAAATAAAACTTCAGTTTTTTTCCTATGACTCTAGTTTTCCTGCCACAACTGGCTTGTTCGAGACTCTTCTCAAAGTCAGAATATCATTACAAGGTGTGAGAGTTTCTCCTTGTCCTATCAAGCTCACCTCTATGATCGACCGAGTATATACTGAATCTAAATATAAACTTATTTGTCATGTTAGGATAAATACATGGCATTTGTGCACAAGTCTAAAGTAATACCTTAGTATTCCTTTAGAATAAACCCACAAAACCATTTACTTACACCTAGTAATTGATGATAAAACACTCTCAGCTGTTTACTGTTAAATCTCCACAGGTCCATTACAAACCTCAATGTCATTTTCCTCTAAAATAAGAAAACCTCTAAAATTTTCCTCTAAAACAAAAAAAATTTAGCAAACAGGGCAAGTGGAGGAGAGTCAGCTAAAGAGCTAGGGCAAATAAAACCTCCTTTTCAAGATTAAGTGATATAGAGAAGTTTCCTCAAAATTCAGGTACAGTTCACTCCCTGTTTTCCTTCTTCTGTCATCAAGAAATAACAGGACCAAACACATACCTGATTTCTGAGGTGTTCTAAAACAGAGAGCATCTGAAACAGTGTCTCTAGTGCTCTAGAGATACTGTAGAACAAAACATCTACAAATCCAGCACTCAGCCATCTTGGTTCAACCAGAAATCCAGTTTTTCCAAGCAGAACATAGGGCTACATAAATCTTAAGTAATAGAATGTCAGTCTGATGAGCACTCTACTTTCACAATATTCCTGCATGTATCTGTTCAGTTTGAGCTCATGTTCATATATATTTTCTACAGCTTTTATAAAAAATAACTGTTCATCTGGGCACTTCCCTAATTTTTTTATGTGTGTCTTCCTCAAAGTGTCATGTTTTTTAAGTGCCAATTCAAATGTATCCTTTCAATCCCCAATGTTGCTTCAGTAACTTCAGACTAAATAAATAAAATGCAGCTGGATTTGAGAGACAAAGGTCTTCACCACTGAATATTTAAAAGGAAAAGAATTTATTCAGCTCAGAACATACAGTTCTCCATTCCCCAAACCTGAGAATTTCTAAATTGCTGCTTTTTGCCCCATACTGAGATCAAACCTATTCTCAAAATAGCAAAAATTCTCCACGACATGGGATGACTGCTTCCAACAATTTCCAGCAAAGTACTAATTTCCCATAACTATTCCTTTGGCTAACTGTTCCTTTGTCCAGCATGATGTTTTTCAGTTTGATTCCTAAAAATGTTCATCCTCTGGTGTTGTGCAAGGCAGGTTTTTTTACTACTGAAATATGAAAGTAAAAAAATGAGTGAATTTACCTAAATTATATTTCCTTGCCAGTTGGAGTTTATCCAAACAGTGAAGCAGTCAATGTAAATTCATTTTTAGAGTAACAGTTTTGTCCTCTAGGTTTGTCTGTATCTGCATAAACAAAAAATGAATATAAATGTATTCAGGAGTAGATTAATTTTCTTGTGCAACAAAGGTTGTCCAAGGTGGAATACTTGAGAAATAAGCCTGTCATGAATTTTACCATTTTGACACAGCAATACCCAAAACACATAATTGTATCTCCAGGTATGGTTATGTTGAAAAAGCTCCATGAATCTTTTAACTCTTTTTTTGATGGCTTTTTTCTCCTTTTACGGAGTCTCACTATTAGGAAAATCAGTTTGGATTTTTTTCTTTTCTTGCCATGTAAAGAAGTCTTGGCAAAAAATTTTCACCAAACCACATCTGTGAGCCTTGTGGCAGAGTCAGAAACATCTTTAGATTGCTTCAGATTTTCTTGAAGCCCCATTAATCCATATCCATGTGTCCTCCCTTTGGGCGAATGAAATCTTCTCGGGTGGAATTCTTAGTGCTACTGACTTCTGCCACCAACCTAATCTATTTTTTCTGGTTAGGTTGAAAGAAAGAGAGGGAGCATAGCTCTAGGTTTTCACATTTCTTTCCTCCTTCTTCTCTCCTTTCTGAAAAGCTCCAACTAATACCGGCCACAGAAAATTTTACTGACACATACCATCCTGTATGTAGGCCCTTTCGGATTAGCACACAAATGTCTGTGGGTACCTGCATTACATTCTGTAGAATATTTCTGTACCTTCTGATATCTTCCCACTCCTCTAAATGAAATACCCCTTTTCAGCTGGATTGCTTGAAATCTGCTTCAGGATCAGATGCAACATCGGGGTAAAAAAACTGTTAATTCTATAAAGATAGAGATAGAAAAGGCAAGACAAAATATTTGCTGCCTTTCTTTCCTTCTCATACGTGTTTTTCCATGCACTCTTGATGACAAAGATAAGCTGGAAATGACAGGGAGAAACCCCTAAAAAGGAGCTGAAAAACAGGAGATTAGCTCCTGGATGCCTTTATTTGAGAACGCTAAAACTTTATGCCCTACAAGTCTGAGCAAACATCAGTTGCTTCACTGAGATGCCTGCCTTTCTGATTCACAAAGTTGCATCTACAGCTAGGAAATCACAGCTTCAGCCTCCTAGTAAGTCATGTGTTCTTATGAAAGAAGTTTTTATTTATATAAAAAGAACACGTGTAATTTATTTTTTTAATAAGTTAAGTCTCCCAAGAGTATTTGCCAGGGAACTGTTATTCTAATACTTTGGTTGTCTTTGCAAGATGATCATCTTGATAATTTAAAATGTCATAGGATGTTTGCAGGAACAATAGACCAAATTCCTGAGCTGGTGTAAATTGGCGTGACTCCACAAACATCAAAGAAGCAATGCCATTTTCCACCACACCATCAATGTTCACAAATTAAATGGATGCTTTGTGGTTTACTACATGTCAGAAAACTTGTAGTGCATCTCAAGCCCTCATAAGCTGTGCTGTAAAACTATTTGATTTTTAATAGATCTGCGAAAACAAACTTTCACATCAGAATACTGACCTCAGATGGTCCTCGAACATCGGGGTCAAACCGCACATCTTTAATGGTTCGGGGAGTGTGTGTGCAAAAGAGGCTAATGGCAAATTTCCTGAAGCACGGGCCAGATTTGTTCCAAAGGCAGTGCTTTACAACATCTTGATCATGAGAGTGTATCTTCAAAATTTTCTGGGTAAAGTTTAATTGTTTTTATTCGGAACTATTTCCCTCTCTCTGACGGTAAAGTATTACCTTAAGATGCACATTTTAGGTTTCAGAGTAGAGATTCCATCATTCTTTTCCTAAAGTATATGAACACTATGCAGCAACAGCAACATCTCAGCTTGTTCCAAAGCTTTGTTTTAATCCTTTTTCGGCTGAAAGAAAATCAACAGCTTTTAAATGTAATATATGTGTACCTACAAACACTAAATAGAATATGTATACATTTTAAAATAAAAATTATACAATGAGGAGCTATGAAGAATGAGCATTTCTAACATTAATTATACGTTAAATACATGACAAATTTACACAATAATAATAATAATAATGTTTAGAAAAAATATCTTTCATCAAATGGTCCAAAATCACTTAACAAATGTCCCGTGATCCTCAAAATGCTCCTATGAGACAATTGCATGTGAATGGATCCATTAATGGATCATTCAGCCATGTTAAATTACTTTTTCCATTCAGCCCTGTTAGGAACAGAACCAGTAACAAGTACTTCATAGCATTTCCAACAGGAAAGAGGAGCGTAGAGTAGAAGGGTGAGAGGAGACTATGAGAGGTGGCGGAAAAGCAAGGGCCTGAGTTTGAAGAGAGGACATGGCAGTCTTGTTCATGGCAGCACAACAGGAAAGAGGAAGGTCTGCCTGCACAGCAAGCTGGCTCCTCAGAACCAAGAGTTGCTTGTGCCCAGAAGTGTCTCATCTCCTTCTGAGAAGTTCCAGGTCTACTAATTCTCTCAAAAAATCTTGAAATTCACTTTGTTTATATTCCCCTCCCTCTGGCTTTACATGCTCAGAATATGTGACTGACAGTCCCTTCTCACTTTTCTTTCCACACCTTGACTGCTGACTGATAACTACTGCAGATCCTCTGTAGACCACTTGCAGCTGGCTGAGCTGGATGACTCACCTGAGGTTTTTATGCTGAGGTTTTTTTCATAGAAAAAAATCCTGGCTCCTGCTCCAGTAGGGATTTAAAAACATGAGTTGCATATGCCAAAAATCCATCTGTCTCAAATGCTAAGGGCAGAAAAGCAGCCATGTCTGATGAAATACATGGCAGCCCAAATCAAGGATCCTGGATGACCTTAACCATTACCTTTAGCAGTCCCTTTCCATCATTGCTAGATGCAATGAGATAAGGATGCTATTAAGTCTTAGTTTCCTTTAGCATATTTATAATGATAGAAAGTCGTGCATAAATTGTTTTTGTATTAATCCATCACATGTTGGCTTTCACAAATGTTTCAAAACTTGCCAACTAGAAAGAGACTGCTACTACACCAGGCTATAGTATGATCTGAAACATATTAGTCAAAACACTTTCCAAGTGTACACTCTCATTAACCCTGATATAAACAAAGAAAGGAAAAGTCCTCGTCCCTGTTTCTGTCTGGAGGAAGTAGAAAATCACACTCATAAATTTACAGCAGAATGGTAGTCACATTGCATAGCACTAGTTACAGTACTCTCTAAAATCAATAGAAAATGAGTTGATAAAGTACTTGCTCTGCTTGGCGCTAAAGACAAAGCTAAAAGCTGAAGTTGTCCTCTGGAATAGCACATCCCAAGAGATAACAAGTAGTAGCATAGATAAGAGGTTGCAGAACAACCACTGCCAGGAAAAGTCACAGAGTCTGCCACAACTCAGTGAACAGCGTAGATGAAGCTTTTTGATGCTGATCAGATAGAAGCAAGTAGGTTTTTGGGTTTTTTTAAAGCAGTTGTCCCCAAAGCGTACCAAAGAACTGTCAAAGCTAGTAGCTCTAGTAATGCAAATTAATAGAAAACTGTAATATTTACAGGCAGTAACACAAAAAGTCTGCACAGATTTTTTTTCTACATAATTGCCACTAAGATAGGTCTGCCAAGGCAATTTATGTCACTGCAAATACTATTTTTCCTTGTAAATGTTTCTTTCTTATGTTTTTCTTTAAAATACATTTGCAGTGAAAGAAAAGGGTGAGAAAAGGTCTTAGTTTTCAGTTCAATAACAAGTAGTTCCTAACAGACTAATGAACAAGGACAACAAAAAACCTGAGCCATTATTCACAACCACTGCAGCTAAAAATGCATCTACCATCTCTACCAAGAATATTTGGTCTAAAATACGTTCATAATGTGCAGGGGTCTCAAAGTACATGTATTACCAAAAGATGCATGTGTTCTGTTGGAATATACTAAAACATTTGAATTAATTATATCCAGCAAGACCTTCCAATAAATTAGCAACACATTTTGAACACTATTTGCACTGTTCCTTCTTCCCTTGGAGGAAACTCATTGTGTTTAACTGAGGAAAACATCTGAGGTGCCAGAAATGGTAGTGATTTATGGTTTCACAGTAAAACTCAAACACTCCTCTGAAACTTGAACAAAGAAATAATGCATGAGCACTGAGAATATATTCCAGAGATGTCATTCAGCTAAAAAAAAAACTTGGAAGACATTTCCTGTCAGTGGAGCGCTCTTCAGCACAGAGAACTCTGCAAAGCTGCGGACTTAAACACTGGAATAGCTATATTCCTTTCAGACTGCTTTTTATTTCATCTTACCTAGAAAATGCACCTGGGACATGTTCTACACTGTCTACTGCAATGGAAAGAGCATCAGGCCTGACTGCATCGTTTGACCTCTGGTGCTACTTTAATACAGAATAAAATAATCATAATTGAAAACACCACTTGGCAAGTTGCTATTAATTATGTATTGGATTATTGCCTTCAACCCATGTTGCATTTAATTCTCTTTTTCAAAGGTTCTGGTTTCTATTGTGTTTTCATTTATTGACTGTGGACCAAACATGAGTTGCAGCACTTTCTGCAGGATCCTCTTCAACGTTTCCTTTCAGCAAGGCTGCTGGCTGCAGGCAGCCATGGCCTGGCATATTTTGCATGAGGAATGCTACATATGCAGAGTCACTTCAGATTCTGCCTTAGAGCAGATGGAGGTGGAAGCCTCCTGACAAATACTTTTAAGCATAACACAGCTCTTCTGCTCCTGATTCAGTTAGCAGTGCATAAACCCTACCTTGCTACATGGGCATTTACTTCATCAGGTGACTGACTGCTACACTTCCCATTTGACATCCTGAGGAATTCCCACCTCACCTCAAGTTTTCAGCAATGGGTCTGTTATCCTTAACCTAGGTGTGTGCATCCAGCAGTAGAAATGTGGTTGGGACCCATCTTGGGCTGCTTTGCTGTTGAATCAGCCATGGTATCTGACACAGAGATCATGCTATAGTTAAACTTTTTTCCTGCTGAGCATGATAGAGCAAGTACCTGAAGGGGCATAGTATTTCGAACATATGATATATGAGCCAGCACAGAAGCTACGTATATTAGGATGGTCCCTCACAAAACTTTGAACAAAATAGAACCAGTAAATTGAGTTTATATTGGTTTATCCATTTCTTTCTAATGGTTACACCTGTTTTAATCTGGTTCTTGAAGACATCGAGAATGATTTACTGTATTGTAGAACCATGGTCTCGGTTTCAGCAGCTTGCTTCTCCTTCTCTTGAAAGTCCCCGAGCACTAGTAAAAGGCAATTTATGTTTTGCAGAAATCCTTCAAAGTATGTTACATTTCCGTATCATCAGCCGCTGTAGACCCATTGAAACCAAGGGAGCTGGTTCACAGTTTGCTCCTGGTGAGGATCTGACTGCATGCATCCTACCCTTTCACAAACCAGCACTGTTTCAGTTCTCCTTCTGCTAAAAGCTTCTGTCAGGGGAGCAATAATAGCAAAACCTACAATCCACATTCAAGCAAAACTTTTTATTACAGAACTGAAAACAGCTCAATAGTTCAAGCAACCAAAGGATCTGTAACATTTTCCGGAAAGTAAATGATGTCATTAATTCAGTGCAGTGAAACTCCTCACAATAATTAGGTTTAAATTAAGCTAATTTTTAATGGCATATTAGCTGCTTTTTTTTGAAGGAACAGTTGGTTTATTCTCTCGTTTTCATCCACTATGATGTCACTTCAGGACAAAGACAATTTTGTACAGAAGCACTACCTCTGCATTTTCATGCTGCTAAATGCTTGATTTTATTTTTTTTTAAAAATTTTTTAATACATACTTATCTCTGAATTTCCTGGAATTTTAATATTTGAGAACGATTACAACATCCTTTTAATGTAATTCTCACTGTAAGGGACTTTACAATTGTAGGCCTTTTTTATTTTTCTGTCCTTAAGGATATTAAGTGATGTTTCTTAAAAATCTCTACATCTATGAAAGAGATTGTATCAGAGCTGCAAAATATATCCTAATAAATTTCATGTGACAATGAGAATTAGAATAATGGGATTAATAAATGCTAGGGTCACTTCATCTTAATGAGTTGTTTATGATGGAGAGGGTGCAAATTTACTTGTAAATTAGGCAATTTTTTCTTGTCATCTTTAAGACCATTCTTTATTTCATGTTGTGCAGAACTCATGTAAAGTGGGTGTTTGGTGACTCTGTTACTTTTAGCATCAGGGCATTCATTATCCCACCAGTTTTACCATTCGCTGTGCACATACCTACAAAACACAACAATTCTAACTCTGCTTGGCCATTAAAGGTTTGAATGATTGGTTATGTTCCCAGGACTGTTGAATCCAATAGAACCAACTATTCCGCTTAATAGGGATGACTAACACTATTAAAATCAGTGGAAGATGACCCAATACTATTGTTCCCAAGCACATGTTTTCAGATGGAAGCGTCTAATAATTTAAAACCAGGCCAGTATGCCTTTAACCAGAATATTCTGTAACTCCATGTAGCATTATTTCATTTATTGAAAAGCTGTGACTTTTAATTACCATCTTTTCTACAAAAAACTTCAGCTTTCTGGGGTGAAAAAAAAATCTGTTTTCTTAAAATCATGCACTGTGTACTACTCCAGGCATTGTTTTATTTAAACGTCATTCAGGCCTTGACAATGCCAGGCGTCCCCCTCCAAATCCCTGCTTTATTTCAAAGGTAATGCAGAAGAAAGCCTTGCTTTTGAGAGTTCTAGTAGTCTACCACAGCAGTCAGCTGGGACTGTTTGCTGTGATTCTTTCTTTAACCACTATTTTTAACATTCCAAGACTTTTAATCTCTTTATTTTAACTTTATAGCAGCTCTTAGTGTTACAGGGAGAATTATGCTGATTTAGACTTAGTCATGGCGTATGAGAGGCTGTGATTTTGCTATTTTTGGTAATTCTTCTATATGCAAAAAAAAAAAAAAAAAAATTCTTCTGACTGCTGCTTCACACAAGGCACACTTTACACATTTATGTTCTCTGGCTCGTGATTTGCATCACTGACATCCTTTGCTTTTCTACTGAGTAGCCAGTCTCTTTATACTTGTACTGTCTCACAAGTCAGCTCTTGTCATAATCAGAGTTGTGTTAGTCTTTGGGTGTTTGCCTCATGGTCAGTGTACAATTTAATGCATTCATCCTACAGTTTGGTTATCTTTTTTACCACTGGAGAACCATCCCACCACAGTCCTTGGTCTTTTACAAGCGACTTTCCATATAACTCTGACTTGTGGAATTACATTGTTTTCAGTTTCAGCTCTTGCCTCCTTGCATACTGAAAGGCATTTTAGTGGTTGTTCTTACCAACGTCGACAAGAGGCATCAAATGCAGGCTCACAGCCTTGGTGCTCTAGCTATCACAGTCAAATTGACACTGGCCTGGACATTTGCACTTACGCCTTGCACAAGCTTTCACCAGTTAATAGCCATTTCTGCTGAAATGATGAATCGTTCCTTACAGATTTGGCAGCTCAGTCACTTCTGTCTTTGGTGCGTACCCACATAAGGGCGCTGTTAGAGTAGGAAAAAGCAGACAGGGCTTTGTTTATTTATATCTACAGGTATCCAGGCTCTAAGAGTACCTAGGAAAAAGTAATCCGAAAACTTTAAAAATAAAGCAAAATGAAGCAAACAAAAGACCCCATGTCCCATCAGAAACTCCATTTTTTCCTACTTCCAGGAGCAGAATTCGTAAGTAAGGTAATTTCTGTAACCACCTGTGGATCAGATTTGTTAAACGGGGAGGAGCTGTCAACTCCCTCAAAGGCAGGAAGGCCTTTCAGAGAGACTCCTAACAAATCAGAGGGCTGGGCAATCACCAACTGTATGAAGTTCAACAAAAGAAAGTGCCGGATTCGGCACCTGGGATGGGGCAACCCTGCATGCATAGACAGACTGGGGAATGAGGGGCTGGAAAGCAGTGCCACGGAAAGGGACCTGGGGGTCTTGGTCAATGGCAAGCTGAACATGAGCCAGCAGTGCCCTGGCAGCCAGGAGGGCCAAGCGTGGCCTGAGGTGCATCAGGCACAGCATCGCCAGCCGGGCAAGGGAGGGGATTGTGACGCTCTGCTCTGCACTGGGGCGGCCTCACCTCGAGTGCTGGGGGCAGTTTTGGGGGCCACAGTATAAAAAAGACATTAAAGTATTAGAGAGTGTCCAAAGGAGGGCAGCAAAGATAGTGAAGGGTCTGGATGAGAAGCTGCATGAAGAGTGGCTGAGATCACTTGATCTTTTCAGCCTGGAGAAGGAGAGACTGAGGGGAGACTCATTGCAGTTACAACTTCCTTGTGATGAGGGGAAGAGGAGGGGCAGGCACTGATCTCTTCTCTGTGGTGCCCAGTGATAGAACCAAAGGGAATGGCCTGGAGTTGTGTCAGGGGAGGTTTAGGTTGGATATCAGGAAAAAGTTCTTCACCTAGAGGGTGGTTGGGCACTGGAACAGGCTCCCCGGGGAAGTGGAGCCTGACAGAGCTCAAGAAGCATTTGGACAATGCTCTCAGGCACATGGTGTGACTCTTTTGGGTGTCCTGTGCAGGGCCAGGAGCTGGACTTGATGATTCTTGTGGATGCCTTCCAACTCAGCTTAGTCTGTGATTCTGTGATCTCAGCATGTGCCCAGGTAGGCTCAAATCTTTGCCAAGGCCTAGCTCTCATCTTCCTTGTGATACCCTTCAGGTGACAAGACTTATATGATCTCTAGGACATCAAAAGATACCTGCTCAGGATAGAGAGAGGACTAGCCTGTGTTTGTATCTGCACAGGTCTTTCAGGGCTGGAATGATGCAGGCTTGGCATCTGGACAACTCATAATGTCCATCTGAACAAATCACATTAATTGGTTACTGTTACATTTTAAAAACCAAAAAAGCTTCCTTTTACTGAACAGTGCCTAACCTTTGCAAAGCAGAAATTGGGAACATAGAACACTTACGTTCCTTCTGCTGAGCAATTTTTCTGTTTATTGGTATTAGCTTTCAAATGACAATTCTAAAGGTCTATAATGATCTGTACAGAGGACACTTGGCAAAGGGCTCATTAACAACTGAGATGAGCTGTAAAAGAAACACATAAAATGTCAAGCTAATTTAAAAAAATCATGCTGCACTGTGGAATGGGCAATTAAACGATAACACACAGCACAGTAAGGTCTGAAAATGAAAATAGGGGAGCGACAGATACTGCTATTGTCAGGAACACAGCTCGGCTCCCACAGTCCATAACAGGAATCAACGTCCTGGAAATGTAAGGAGAGATATAGAAATCCAGCATGAAAACTCAGTAACCAAGGCGTACCGTATAGAATGTGTAAGAGGAACTCTATCTTCTAAGAGACAGTATGGGGTGCCAGCCTATATCCCCAATGACAGCCTGTCTAAAGAGACCTGCAATCGTAGAGCAGGGGCTGCTGTAAACCACTGCGGTATCGCTGCCAGCTGTGTGGGGAAAACCTGTGAGAGAGCAGGAGAGGATGGTAGACACAGTCTTGAGCTGAGCTCATGAAATAAATTCTGACTTGGGTGCCTGGTATGCACTCAGATTTTAAACACCTTCCAAGGCAGTTCTAATGTAAATACCCATATTCCCTATATAAAATACTGAGACCTCCAGATGGGTGACCCTGCACCTGCTGAAGCTCAATAAATAGGTCAGGCAAAATGGATGCTTTACCACAAGTTTTCCACTTGCGTTCCTTGAACTATTCATCATAAAGCTTTAAGTATTTTCCACAAGAGCCAGAAGCATCACAGAAAGATTGTGAACTATAGAATCACTGAAAAGGGAGGCTTTAAAAAGTTGATACTTATTGCTTGCAATTTGGCCATTAGCTCACATTGTACTCCCAAGTGATCTTTCTGTTTCTGTGTTCATAATCCTTTGCCACGGGCGTTTCTTCTTAATCATGATGAAATGTCTACAGTTCAGAGTGCTTCTATCTATTACTTCATAACTGAATTTCTCATATGACTGAGCTGCTTCACAGATGTTCTGAAGAAGTATTTGAAAATTCAGTTAAAGACTTTTAAAAATGCAGTTCCTGTCACCAAACTTCCACCAAAAGCATGGATCCTGATCTGGTTCTTCACAGATACGTATTGCTTTTTCAGCCCTAAATCATTTAAAGACAGTGATTATGGATTTCTGTGGAGCTATTGAAAACTTAAAATGTGCACAATTGGGCTTCTTGTCAACAAAATATCAACCATCTGCTGCTAAAACATTAAGAAGTGTGCAGTGAGCCCTCCCTGTGACTCCTTTAGTTACCAAATTTTGAAAAAATGAAGTAGGAGTATTAAGTTTTCATGGTTTGTTTACTTATTCACTGTTTGGTGGTTGTTCGGGGTTTTACTTCATATGTTTCTTTGCTCAGGAGAAGCATCTGCTTGTAAGGATAGGATTGTTTCTTTTGTTTGGTTGTTTTGTTTTGTTTTGTTGGTTTTTTTTTAAATTTCCGTTTGAGAAAGCAGCACTTAAAACATAAAAACAGTATCTAAACTCCTTGGTCCATTTTCGAGTTTTGAGCAAAACTATGTCATTCTTGAAGTCTCATTGATATCAAGGGGCCAAATGTCATGTCATGAAAGCATTTTCTAAAGTCACTTGAGAAAGACTTGACGCATGATGGGATATGACACTGTAATCATCAATAAAAATTTTCACTGAATATGACACAGAAGGCAGATCAGAAAATGAAGACAAGATGACAGAAGAAAAATCCAGAAAAGAAATCAGTTTCAAAAACAGAGTAGAAGTAGAAGCGTGGAATTGGACCACTGAGGATAATAAGGGAGTTCACCACTTAAGTTGCACCTAGACATATTGATCCCACACAGCTGGAGAACAATCAGGTAGTTATGGCAGGTTTTTTACGTACATTTCTATTCCCATCCCAGAAGTCTGCAGTCACTTAATACAATAGTGGTAGTGGAAAGGGAAAAAGAACATTATAGTTACTAAAAAAGAAGCCAGACTTCTGAAGACATGTTTCTTTTTTAGTTCAAGGATGGATTGGACAGTTTTGGGAAGCCAATATTCTAAAACAAGGAAAATAATAATGATATGTCAGCTGTTCTAAGAAAAATGATTCTGAGAAAAAAAAGTTTCAGCCATGGGAAATAGTCTTGAAACCAGATTCTGTTGTTAGCTTTATTAAAGGTTTTGGTTTTTTCACTTTTTGACGGCTATGTGGAAACTCGAATCCAGCATTCAAACTGCAAAACTTGCACACAAAAATAAATATTGGTGCTGCTGAAGGAAGATATTCTTTAAATAGTTGTATGTGTCAGGCAGACAAAAGCTCATCTTGAGCCCATTCTTAAACATTTGCAACACATGGGATACATTTGAGATTTCTTCATAAAGTATAACCAGCATGTTAAAGTGCACTCAAAGTTTGGGCCAACCCCAAAAGCTTTTCTTTTTATGAGCTTCCTGCCAGTTAAAATAATATGTTGTACCACACACACACATATGCATCTATACACTGCATGTATATGGAATTGGTTTTATACATCAAAGTATGGTTTTGCCTAAATTATTTTATTATTTTAAGGCACACTTTTAAAATTCTTAATACTGGAGTGAAGGTACCCTGGTGGTATATAAAGTTTGTTTAATTCATTGATTTGCTCTCTACCTTCATTAAAAAAAATATATATAGTATTCTCTTTGAGGCACCACATGGCAATTCACAAGTTGTGCCTTCATTTTCTGGCTCCACCATTACACTTCATGTATAACACTTGGCAGAACACCAAATCCTTTTGCTTTATAAAATAGGAATAAGATTTTGCTGTAACAGGAGGAGTATCCAAAAGAGTGAGACAAGACCAAATACATTAAAGCAAAACAAGTGCCACATTGTGGCTGTATACAGTGACATCTCTGCTGACACATCTTCCCACTCACCAGACGATTATTTTATCACAGTCCCCTCCTCCCTATCAAACCTTGCTCCTGGTAGTGGGAGGGATGCAAAAGACCCTTAGGGCTCTGTGTTCCTTGGGGTTTATGTAGCTCATGCCCTTAGGTTAGAAGACCTAGGCTTTCTTAGGTGATAACTTCCATGAGCGGTAGACACACAAATTCCTTTATAAGTCCTTAGGGTATGTGTATAGCCTCACCATATGTCTGCATGCTGCATAAGGTACTAGGACTATAAGGCAATACTGAAAAAAGAGAGAAATAAAGTAACAAAGTTGATAATCAGGCTAATTTAGATGTCATTCTCAGCACCCCCTGTGGTGCCCAAAGAGCATCACTTTCATCTGCTTTAGGATCTGCCTGGCTCTTCCTTGCTTTGTTCCCTGGTCAGAGAGATCAAAGAGGGCTTGTTGAGACTCAAAAAGTCACTGAGTGAATTAAAACCAAGCCTATAAAAAGGTATTTGCTTACAGAGTATGTAGGAGAGTAACCTGTAAGCACTTCCTCTTTCTGATCCATCTGTCCTAATCACTTTGAGATTTGTCTATTTACAAAGCTAATAATTTCACTGGATATTATAATAAAAACTTCTTTTTTAAGTCATCTTCGATTAGGTCATCATAAACAGAAGGTTACACAGAACTAAGCTCTGGCCAACTTGTCCCACTGCACACTCATTTTGGATTTTTGTCTTAGGTTTTTCCCTTCAATTTGCTACTGGGGCCTCATAACAATTCGCAATAGTGAACTAGGCATTATTATCACTGAAATGTGGTCACATATATAATTGCTGTACAGGCCACACTTGGTAGTAAAAGACGTAATTAAAACGCAGCACTAGATTCTGCTCTTAGTTTCACCAGTGAATTCAAACTCATCATTCAGCGACTCAGAGAAAAGCCTTATTTATTTTTCATATCCCAGAAGATGTCCATTGCAATGTAGAAGCCTTGGATATTCTTGCTTGCATTCTGATGTAGGTGGCTTAGGAATACTGAGTGCCTTGCAGCTGTGGACTGTCACTTATGCCCTGCTGGAGTGTTACCAACTACTACCTACCAGGGAATATTCTCTTGTAACACTTTCTCTGTTAAGTACACCCAGTTTTCCCCAGCAGCTGCAATTCTGAAGGTGCTCTTTCCTGAAGTTCATCAGGAATTCTGCTCTGCTCTGTTGTTTTCAGGTTTTGAGAAACTTAAGCCTTTCCATATTGACAGTATATTTTTTAAAAACTATGCTAGCTTAAGAATGAAGCAGGAAGTTTGTTCTAAGAGATTTTTGTTCCTATTCTCACTGGTTATTTGGTTTTCAATTAATTAGTAGCATAAATATTTATGGTTAGAGACTTTTCTACTCTAAATTATTTGTAACAAACTGTTGTCCTTGGTTACCCCTTAGGAAGGTGGGCAACATATTCTCATTTCCTCTAAAAAACTGCAGATGTTGTCTGCCCTTTTGTTCTAGGAGGAACTTTCTCCTCCTTCATATGGTTTTATTTTCACACTGAATTTTCTGCAAATGTAGCTAATTAAGGCCTTAATCTCTGCCTGGAGTCCTATGACCTTGTAGGTGGTCAGAGTACTTTTAAGATAACTGAAATATTTTATGAAATCATGTGTCATTAACAATGCTCACTAGTTTCAACTCCAGACCCCGAGGTCCCATTTAGTTTAGCTGTGCCTGTACTGCAGTGTGACCTGCCATACACTTTCTGACTCCTTACCAAGGACCTCGCAAAGTGAACCTTCCTACCCACACGCTTGGACTGCCATTGCATGATAACCAAAACTCGGTTGTTCCAGCCAGGCCCTGCTGTGGCCCACAGCTACATCTGAGAATTTGGGGCAAACTGTTAGTAATATGAACAATGATCATATCGTACCACCTGGGCGATGTGACTAAAGTAGAATCACACAATGGAGAATCTGAAAATGCCAGTGGACTGTGCATCTCAAGATGCAGTGTCATTAGCCTTCATACTGTGCTGTAGCGTGCTCATATCATGCCAGCTATCTCACCTGTTAATCTTAACAGTAATGTTCAATTTAAAAATGTAGAGGGATTTTTTGCATTTCAAGATCAAGGATGAAAACAGTAGGGTTTTTTATGGCCACCACGAGGGCATATTATAGCCATTTGCATTGTCATTGTCCCTATTCTACCCCAAATACAATATTGTAGAATTCAAGCACCTTGTCAAAATCTGATCTGGCCAAGATGGGCTTTCCTCCAAGAGTCTTTAATCCTTCTAATTAATTTAACTTTGCTTTTTGATTTCTTGTTTCCATTTGGGGTGCTAACCTGCCAGTTCAGTTTACAGGTTGTTTTACCACCTCAAGGTTTCTGTCCTTTCTATGGCCTTACTGTAAGTCTTTCCTGTCCAAGACTCTGAGTTTTCTAGTGTTTCAACAGTAACATAGTTTTTATGGCCACCTCTCTCAACTGCAGCACCTAAGTTCTTCATTTTGGGCAAGTATTTCTTCTCACTCTGTCAAACACTCCCTTTTCTTCTCCCTCTTCTGCTGTCTAATTTAATCTATTTTACGGCAAGACTTTTTTTCCCATAACTATTCTATTTCTGTAGTCTCTTCCTCACCCTGAGCACAGCAAGACAAAGTGTAGTTCAGGACAAGCTTCTGTCTTGAACTTTTTCCTTTTTTTTTTTTATTCCCTGGAAATAAATCAGAAAACTAGCAACAGAAAAACCTCTTTTCCCTACTTCCTCGGAAAATAAACAGCAAACAGCTTCTAAGACAGTGCTGTACTGTTGGCACAGATCTTCCTGGTAACTAGTTCTTGGCTGAAGAAAAATTACACTCCAGGTCTGCTTCTGTTGCCTAAACATAGGCATCTAGTGCTGGTTCAGACACCATAGGAACCTGGCTTCCAGCTACTGAATGCCCAGAAGGCCGAGGTTTCTCATAAGTCCTGTGTCATGCCTGCCAGCCCTATGATGGTATTTTGGATAGTCTAGGGCACCTCAGATGGTACTGAGCTCCTATATTTAGGCATCTGGATCATTTCCCCAGCAGCACAATTGTTCCGGGATTAAACAAATCACTCTCTGGAAGACATGTCCTCTCCATTGACTAAAGAGGGAACCTACAGTACCTGTTTATGTGCTTAGCCTTCAGACAGCTTATCCATGGGCGAGAAGTAGTACACCCTGAAACTGTGTCTGGCCAGCAGAACGATGCATGACTGTGGCAGATGCTTGCCGTAGCAAGCCTAACCTTGGCCAGGTAAGCACAGACAGAGAAGACTACGTACCATGGAGCTAGGATCTGAAACTACCTATGCCACTGGCCTAGATCTTCCTAGAGAGCTCATAGGCTGGCTACTACCATGTTCTAGAGCTGATACTGCCATGTCTAAACAGCTGCCATCTATCAGCTACTGTGCAGGCTCAGATTAGGTTAGCCAAAGTATGATAGCACAGGCTGTCTTCATTTTCCTTATTGATCCACTGTAATGGCTTCACTTTCTCCAGCATAGCACAGTTTATTTGAATGTCATACAGTCATCTTTTTCTCCATGATTATCTTCCAAATTTTTTTTTGCATTTGTTTTTTATTATACTATTTTGCTTTCCCAGACTATCCACTTTACTCTCGTTCATTCCCTGTGAAATCAGTCTAAAACTTCCTGCAGTAACATTCTCAAAGCATGGTTATTCAAAAGGTTTAACTACCAGAGTCGTTGTAACTACCTATCAATACAGGGTAATTGTCCAGAGAAGTTGTGGATGCCACATCCCTGGAAGTGTTGAAGGCCATGTTGGATGAGGCTCTGAGCAACTTGATCTAGTGGAAGTTGTCCATGGCAGAGGGATTGGAACAAGATGATCTCTAAGATCTCTTCCAACCCAAACTATTCTATGGTTCTATGATATGACAATTGTACACTGCAGTGTTTGGGATGATAATTGAGGAATTTTGTAGCAATTTTCAGTGAGTGGTTGGTTTGTTTGTCAGTTTATTGCGTCCTTTTATTGCCACAATAACATCTGCAAACAATAATTCTTCTATTTTGTCCTCTGACTGTTCAGTTATGGTTCATGAAAAGATGCCATTTTATTTCTCTTTTCCCACTGCTCCTATCTTATAAACTGCTGCATTATTTAGATTGTCTTTACTCTGCCTTATTTCCACATGTGCACCCCAATATTGTACACAACAGTGATTTCTCTAAAAACAGCTATTCCTCTTGCAGAAATGTTAAGTGTTACAACAGGATTTGTCAGAACCCTTCAATACTATGCTCATAAGATCTATTTTCATTTGCAAAAAGGTTTTCAGCATTATCAGAGTCACAATCTCTGTATCAAGGCATACAGGGGTAAAGAGGACATGCTGGAGACTGGGTTACCAAAACTGTCAGTGGTAAGGCTGCGTGAGCTGGATCCCACTCCATCTCAGGCAGAATTGCTTGTTTCCACTGAGCTGCAAATTCTTCCTTCATGCTGATACATGAGTGAAAATTGTGTAATCAGGGTATATTTATACCCTACACAGAGATGTCATAGCTTGGGTAAAAACCTAAAGGTATTGGAGCAAAGGCATGCAAAGCCCAATGCTGCTAATTGTCAGAAGTTATGCTCAAATTATGTCTCAAATAATAAGCTGCAACTGAAAACAGTTCAGAAATGTGGAAACAGAGAAATGGGCTGAAATTAAGTTAGGCTCAGGCATTTTCTTCTGACTTGCTATTATTATTTGCTGAGTAAATTCCGAACAAATTGCAGAGTAGCATCAATAGGAAAGTATTTGTGATTTACTGACAAAAATACGGTTGCGTTGATGGAAACTCTGACTTAACCTTATAAAATAACTCATTTCCAGAAGCCAGTATTTTCAGCTGATGCATACCTTTGCTCTTCTGAAGCCCAGTTTCCTTGCTATAGTCATTGAACTAATTCTTCTGCCTGGGGAAAAACAAAACAAAACAAAAAGGGAGGAGAAAAAACCTCAGGAGATAAAAAATGTATCTGTGACTGCTTACTCCTGTACCTTTAGTTTATGATGTTCAATACCTGTAAACTGTCCTGAACCAGAATTAACAATTTGGAAACGTTATTAACATTTAAGCCATAGTTGGCAGTGCAGAGGATAAGTGCTATTCAGGTCCTGTTCAGGTGCTGAAAGCAAAAGAGCTGTCAGTGCAGGACTGTCTCTGCTGAGAAAGTGCTCGACCACCTTACTCAGCTGGCCCAGCAACGCCCAGTGACACTGTGCCCTCCAGTAAAGTGAGAGCAGCCAAGCTCAGAGGATGATCAGGAAGCCTAGAGACAGACTTCACTGCAGGGAAAAGAGTCCCTGAAAACCATGAAGGTTAGAAGTGAAATGTACATGGTCTCCAAAGATGTGACCATATTGCTTATCTGATAGCTGCCTGCAAATCGTATTTTCAAATGTGTTCTCAACATTTTGATAAATTTATTTAAAGGAGGCATGCAAGAATCAAAAATTCTGCAAACTAAATTTGATGTTAGGGAGAAAGACCCAAACTTCCTTGTCTCTACCAAGGAAAGACAGTCAGAATTAGTTTTAGTCAAACACAGTTTCATGGTCAGAGACTGTAGGCATTTGCCAGCAGCCAGACCACATATGAATAGTTTCACATGCTGTCTTTGACCACTGAAGTGTCCACAAGACAAAAGACAGTTCATAGGAAACTGAACTTCATTAACTTTGCTGCTCACAGAATATCTTGCTGTTATAAACTGGAAGACAAAATTTAGAGAATAGGGGAAAAAACAATAAGAAAGGGAATTATATGGTCTGGCTTCAGAACAATGGTCCAGTTACTAATTTAAAACAGATGTTCTGTTCTCAATAGTTCATAAACAGATGAAGAAGGAAAAGGGAAACTTGTAGTTGAAAAGTAGTAGATCGCGGTCATAACACATCGCTTCAGATGCACCCTTGAAAATTTGGATATCAATCCATTGGATCCGCAGCATTGGTCTGAAAGTCTCATAAAAGCACCCTCTTCTTGCTATATTTCAAATGCTGTCCATTTCTGGTACCAGCTGAACTGCAGAATTGCTAAGACTGGAACACAAAACACAGGAGGAGTTCAATTAATCACACTTGGACTCTTTTTAAAAAGCTGTTTTTATTTATACACTTTGGATTTTAAATTGCCCTATTTTACAGAATCAAATTTTCCTTAAAAGAAGGAGTTTCAGCTATGCACTGATGCAACTGAGGTACCCTGGATTTATTTTGGAAGTAGTATTCCACTAAGTTCACTGGAAGTGGGGGATGGACAAAGTGTTTTTCTACAACTATTTCAACTAAGTATTAGGGTCCTCTCTCATTTTCAGGCAGCAGATTTTTGAGAGGATAAATTATTAATTTGGGGAGGACAAGTTAAATCTGATGAGGCTGTTGAAGTCAGCGAGTGATTTTCTTGAGTCCAGTGTTCTGGCAATCGAGCACACACTCCCTCCTTAGACAGAGGGACTGCAATAAGCTGCCTCAGCAACTTTCAGATTTTCTTCTGAGTAGAAAAGAAGGAATGCAAGGAGGCCTCCAAAGCAGACAGGGAATCAAAATTCTCAGGCTGCGCTGTGTCTCCTCTCAGAGGACTTCACTCCAGACTCTTGCCAAAACAGATCTATTTGGAAATGTTACTTTTTAAAAGAAAATTGCAGTCCTATGACGCCAGGCACATAGGTGAGGTGAACCATCCCTCACATAATTCTTTGTTTTGTGTGAACTCCTCTCATCATTTCATCCACTGATATATTTTTATCTGTTACTATAATTTTGTTGAGCATCTTGTGGCAGATTTTCGGCTTCACTCTTACACTATCCATTTTGAGTAGTTCATCTGTGAAGAAAAGTAGATTACTTTGATTATTCAGCTTGGAATACACTTGACCCACAAAGCTGTGTTTCACATTTAGTCCGTGAACCATGGGATCTACGGGATTATTCACAAAGTTGAAATTAAGCATATGCTTCCACACATTGTTGGATCAGAAACTGGAGTTATGGTTTATCTGCGCCAAGATTCATATTTGTTCTCTTGAGGAAATAGAATAAACTACAAACCTTACATCTGGAGGCTAATCTGAGCTTCCTTCATATTCAAGAAACAAGGAAGGGATTTTAATGAATCCTTGTTCACTGTTATAGGAATCTATTGTCTATTAAAGGTCACATAATGTTTTCCCATCTTCCCCATGCTACTGCAATTAGTAGAATTTATGCACTGTGTTTATGACAATTTTATCCATAATAAGATATTGTCAGTAGGAGGAGTAGGTAGAGGTATTTAGAATTTAAATCAGCAATCAGAAGTTAAAAAAGAAAAATGTCTTTTGTACCATAGATATAAAGCTAAATAGTGGAAAAGCAGAGATTTCATTTTCTTTCATTTAATCCAGACACACTGAAATAAAGCATCCTCTAGATACTGTTTTCAATCCTCTTTTACAAAGAAGAATTCAGGGAAACAATATCAACTAAGATGTTAAGAAACAAATATTAGTGAGTGTTATGATTAAACATCCATCGTATTATGAAAATATTATTGAAGGATATTCAATACCTTCTTCCCTTCCCTTCCCTTCCCTTCCCTTTTCTCACATTTCAATAATATTTTATGTACCTTATATGTTTCCTCATCAGTATGCTATTGATTATGAAGTAGTTATGACCTGAATTATTGCACTGAGTGATTTAAGGATTTTTTTTTTATGCATTCCATGGTTTTTTCCCAATTAAAAAAAAAATGCAAGGAGAAGAGGAATTCTCATGCAGCCCACAACAAAGGTACCTGTTTCTAGCTCGCAGTCGGAGCATTCACTTAGTTTAGGACAATAATCATGGTACGGCTACCACTCAATCTAGAAATTGTTTTATGTGTTTTTAAGACATTTTGGTAGCTATTCCTCACTCCTGAAAATGAAGAACACCTACATGGAACCCATAAGTTCATCTGTCTCGGCCTGAGGAAGAATTAGAATCCTGTCTACCTCTTGTTTGGGGCCAGCAATGGATGTTAGAGTTAAACACAAACTAACTTGAATAATCAAAATGAAGACTGAGTCACTTGTTTGGGACAAGGAAAAAGGAAATGGAGCTCTCAAAATGAACAACTGATTCAGGGAGTTGCACATAAAAGATGAAGAAAAATCATCATGGAATGAAGAATGTAATGCAGCAGCATCAGCAGCAACAGTGTAATAGTGAGGTTAATGTCTTATGGTTGCCTAATGTTAAGTGTCAAATGTAATGCACACAGAAAGCCTTCTGCATTCAGCAGCACAGATCTAGAAAGAGGAAAAGGAAAAACAAAATGAATTGCAAAGAATTTGCATCAAGGGTGACAACCACATTGCTACTAAGTGTGCCTCACATCTGCTCTTCTGTAAGATATTTAGGAAGCAATTTTACATGTGTTAAGCACAACAATACTTGTCCAGTAGCTAGTATGTGCTTGCATTTTTTTTTCAGTGGGTCCATAGCCCTCAGTGCTGTTAAGAACTGTGCCTTTGCAACAAAGACTGCCAGGATTGTTCTGTAATATACACCAGAGCTAGACCTGTGTTCAGCAGGAAATGTAATAAATAAAAATATGTTGGCTGATTATTATTGAATACATTTGAATGTAAAATCTGCTGGAGTGAGTGTTCCCTTCATCAATTTTATTTTGTTTTATTTCTCATTCTTTAAGCCTTGTCTGGACTTGATCATGAACAATAGAAGTATTGATTTTGCACTTACAAATGAGAGCCTAGGGGCCTGACTCTGCCGGAATGACCAGTCTCAGGAGAGAGCTGGGAACATCACTGTGATTTCTCACATGGTTGTACTTAGAATGTCCATATTTTAACTTCTGGAGTAAACATCATCTGCTTGTCAAGGAGCAGATATGACTGTAACTGCCCCCATGAATGTTCTATTTTCACAAGGTTCAGCTGTGAAAGGACTGGAGGTGGCCTGCAAAATCTCGTCCAATACTTTCTGACATATTTTCCTTCTTTTGCTTGCTGCAGATCTTATTTGAGGGCTTAAGATTTAGAGGTCCAATCATCACAAGTCACCACATATCAACAGTAAACACATGGGTGCATACTCTTAGCAAAAATAAAACCTTAAGCTATGATTTCACTAGCAACTAAATCAGTTTTAATTGATCACTAAAGCCACGAGTATTTGTCTTATTCTCTTCCCACTTAGTCCTCCATCTCTTTGCCTTTATCCTTCTCCCATCCTGTCCATTGTCTCATGACTCTCACGAAATTCAAAGAAAACTCAACATCACTGAGTAGACAGAAAACCATTCAGCTCTTTTTGTAAAAGTTTTGTTGATTTGGGATTTTTTTTTTGCAATGTTAGTGAGCTAAATCTGCTTGTGGTGGGATGTCATGTGTGTATGCCAGGGTTCAACACACACTGACTAAGTTCTGTTACATATTCCACATGAAGAGAATTTAATGTTTAATACAAATTTATTTGCATATGCTTGACATTACATGGGATTTTGATCCAGCACAGTGATACCACAATGTACTGAAATCACAATACAAGCACAATATAGCAGTTGCAACATAGAGTTAAATTAGAGTTGAATGTAGAAGTGATTCTCATTTACCAGTACCTGTAGGCTCACTGTTCTGACAGTGGGCAACCTCAATTGCCAGGAAAGTATACATGGAATATGTGGAATATGTATCTTCCCCAAGCCTTTCATCATAGGCTGTTTGGTGGACAGTCAGTATTGCAGCTGATGTGTAATAACCACAGAGAGCTCAAAGAAGGGAGCAAGAAAAGAAGCAGAAGGGATTGGGAAGTGTGGTGGTTTGGAGTTTGGAAGGGCTTCTGTGGCCAACACAGAGCTGGTGGTTGATGGACAGGTTGCTAAACCAGTTAAATAAGCTGATAATGCCGCTGTGATGTACATATTTAAGGAAGGAAGAAACACAAGAACTTCCTTTTTTTTTACTTCCTGCTTCCCCGTCGAGGGGTGGTGAAGCTGGGGTGGGAGAGCCCCTGGGCCCCGTCCCGGAGTGGGCCTGGGCCGCCTGGCGCGGCAGCGTAGGCCACCAGGAGAAAGCCACCCAGAGCACGAGCAGCCACGTGGCTGGAAAACTCCCCCAACTGAGGGGACTGTGTGGCTGAGAGTCATTTGAAGCCACCACGGCCCGTGCAGGGCCCGCAGGCCTTTTCACGCAGCTGGCACGGCTCGTGCCGAATTGGGGAAAACACCATGCAGCCGGAAATGAGAGACAGGGTGAGTCTTTCCCCATGCAGAACCCAGACAAGATTAACTTCTCAGCTGCAGCTTTACAGATACCGACTTCCTTCTAAGTCAGAGAGGAAAGAAAGTGACATCATGTGAGGAAGCCAACATGGCAGTGACACTGTCAGTGGGGGAAGGGAAAGAGAGGAGGTGCTCCAAGAGCCAGAGCTGAAATTCTTCTTGCAAGCCGTGGTGAGGACTATAATACAGAAATTTGTTTTTCCCATAATTCATGAGATGAGATACTTGGGGGGATGCAGAAATCCATGTGCAGCCCATGAAAAGGTGCCAGAGCCTATGGATGTTGTGAAAGGCTTTTAGAGGTTGAAGAAGAGAACCTTTGCTTTCAGGCTGGAATAGCTCATCCTTAAAAGACTAAAAGCCCATGACTGGTATGACGCATGATGGCAGTGTGGGAAGACTGCAAGATTCATGGGAGGGATATTTTTCACTGCAGCAGATTCGGGCGGACTGCTGTCATGAAGTTTGAAACCACACTAGAGAAGCGAAGAGAACTATCACAGAGAACTATCTTCTATGGGAGGAATCCCATGACACAGCATAAGAAACTCTTTTCCTTAAACATACTGAAGAAAGACTCTTAAGTAATGAAACACTGACCAAAACCCCATGTTTGTTTCCCTTGTGCGGTTTGGTGGAAGGAGGGAGGTACTGGAAGAGAAAGGTGTTCTGAAAGTTCGCTTTGGTTTCTCATTATCCTTTTAACTTTTAATTCTGTTAGTAATAAATCTTCTTTTTACTGTTAAGTCTGAGCTTGTTTTGCCTTGAAGTTTTTCCATTTTCCTCAATAATCCTTATTTCACCTCATAAAAATGAACTTTCAATTTCCCCTTCTCTGCTTAGGTATTGCAGAGGCAAGTAAGTGAATGGTTTCCGTTGGTGCTCGGTGCATAACCAGCCTCAACCCGCTACAGAAGTATAGGATGCTGAGTCAATTGATCTGGCCTTATGAAACTGCAGCTCTGATTTAATTCACCGTCCTTGTGGACTAAATAACTCCTACCTGGTACTGAGAGGTATCCAGAATTGTAATCACACACAAATTCTACATTCCCTGTTCTCCTGCATCTCTACTGAAGTGTAGCATCTATATTTTCCCTACTAGACCAGACACCACCAAATTCTGGAAAAATGATCCTGAAAATCAGCTTCTCTTGGACAAGGAGGAAGGAAACAAATTCTTGTTGCCTATTACTGATCTCTGCTGTTCAAATCAATCAGAGGTAGTCCTAAACCTGAATTTCTGAATACATCCTTGTGGAAGATTTCAAAACCACATAGAGGCCTCCGTGCTACAGATAAGTAGATTACTTCCAAAACTAAATTACTTCAGGTAAGAGTGATCTTTGAAAGATGTAACTTCCTCTGTTTTACAGGTGATTCTCTGTGGAGACCTGAATCCACAACTTCAGCAGCACTGCCAGTTGTGGTCAGTCCAAAGAGTAACATCTTAAGCAGAACAGCAGTGCAAAAAGCACAAACACGTCGTCAAGCTGGCTCTGACAGAAATTTTCCATGTTTTCTAACTTCAAAGCAAGACCACTAATATCAGTCTGCAGCAGCAGTTCTAGAGAAACTATGCAGATTTTTGTTAGTTATGGAAAAAGCGTTTTAAAACAAGAAGCTGTTGGCTCAGCTCACCCTCATAAGGACAATCAGAATGGCAGCCTAGACTCCAAACTCACTCTTTTATAGAACAGAAAAAAATCTTTACAGCTGACTGTAGCCAGAGCTTCATTTACTGCTGGCTTCTGGCAAAAAAAAATCTGTTCAACCCATTTCCATCCCTCGCATTTCTTTCAAAAAGAAGAAAAGTAAAACTTGCCAAACCCTCAGTTAGCAGCATGCAAACCTTTCTCCTCCACCTACTGCAGCTACCTGGAGTAAAAACTGTCAGTGCTTGTAAAGCAAAAACATGCCAACAGTTTGTTTTGACATACTTTCACATTTTACTATATATGGACTACTTTCTATAAGGGTTCTATATCTCTTAATGGCTTACGTTCAAAGCATTTCTGAAAGGAGCTGTTTATCATCCTCATTAAATGAGAAGGGAAATGAAGCTTACAGTTGAAAAGCAGCTTGGACTTTGTCACACAATGAATAGTAGATAAATGCTTTGGACTCCTCTCTCAGCTCAAATACCAATGCCTCCACCAATCTGAACATTCTTTGTCACTGCTTTGTGACTTTTGCCATTCTATAAAAAGATGCAGGAAGTCACAAATGGAATAATAATGATTTGCCATGGAAACTTCAGTGAACATTTCATTGAAATGAAAACAAGTTATGTGTATATCCAGACCCATAGGGCATGACAAAGCTCTACCAAAAGATATGTCTGGTGCCACAGGTTATCCATGACATCTACAGGGGGTTGACAAACAAGAACCAGAATGTGTGGGTCCTGTGCCCTCCTGGACTAGCTTCTGAATGCCATGCAAGGTACCTTGGGGCATCAAAAAAGGCAAACTAACTAATTGCACGGAGCTTCTGACATCTGCCTTTATATCTGAAGTGTGCTGAAAAAGGAAGGGGACATAAAAAAATCTCATATGTGTGCTTAAATACAGTCCACAACTTATGTCTACAATATGTGCTTTGTATAGCCAACTTTTGCCAAGAATTACCTCTGAGAAAAGACAGTAATTGTCCTAAGTGACTTAGCTCTAGGCAAAGTCTTACTTTACAATGAGACCCACTGCAACTGTACTGCCTCGGGGCTAGGGTTTTTTTTTTTGATTTGTAGGGTGGGTTGTCTTGTTTTTTATTATTGTTTTACTTATTAGGCATCTTTTGTACAATACTGGGAAAAAAAAAATCAACCTAGGAAATGCCAGTTTGTGGGTTGCCCATGCAATCTTAAATCATCATCTTCATTTTACATGACAGCTTTAATTCCACAACCGTGGAACATTTATGTCACAAATCCCTTTCCTCATTGAAGAAAGATTGCGTGTAACAAACAAGCAAGAATTGTTTCTTATGTTTTCAAGACATTTGCTGATATGCTGTCTTAAATATATTGGATGAGAACCCGGACTTTCTCTGCCATGCCTATCTTCAGTCACACTGGATATGATTCACCCACAACAGGGTACCAGAGTAGAAGTGGATTAAGATGGTTTGAGAACCTGAGTTCTTACATCTCCTGCCTCTGGCTCTTCAGTTTGAATTTGATCTTTTTTTTTTTTCTTTAGTTCTTTTCTAGCAAGAAAGCAAAACAAGAGTAGTAAAGATCTGTGTCAAAATTATGCAAGAATGGAGCGTCACTGAATAGTTGAGTGAACCTCAGAGTTTCCAAACATAATTTTTTTAAGCATCTGCTTAGAGAGGTTTGGAAATTGATCTGCTTTAATGACAAATTAAAGCCTAAAAGCCTTTTTATGTGAAGCTGGTGTTATCATGAATCCTCTTCACACACTGTTTTGTGTGAAGAGGATTGCAACAGTTTTTCTCTACAAATAATGGAATTGGATTTCTGCCGAATATGGTTCTTTTAGGTCACTAAGCTGTATCATAGCATTAGGCATGTACATGAATTGTCTCATTACCACCTTGTGATTCTTTGCCATCCCTGTGTTTAGCCACTAATTATTTTTGTTTAACATATAGACTATAATGCCTGGTAAGGCAGAGTTCTGTTTTGTACTTGCACAGATATCAGCCTAAAGGATTTAGGACTTGGTGAGACACCTCGTTCGTCATGTCCATACAGAAATTCATTTGTAACAGACCCTTCTCCAAAATACTTGAGCAGAGGGTGTCATTATTTGACTTTGCTCTGAGTCTGCGCCTGACTGTTCTGCCCAACGAAGCCTTCAAGAGGAATTGTTCAGCAAATATCTATCGCTTTCCAATGGATCATGTCACTGCTTCTGCCCATACTCTAAAAGACAAATTATGCTGTGCATCTAAAAGAATTGCATAGCTATAAAAGACCATTTACTAAAGGACTAATTAGTGTATAAGTGCCAACCACAGCTACAAGTACTGGAAAAGGAATTCGTGTAAAGGATTTGTATTCATCTATTCTAGATAAAAGCAGGTGTAGTGATTATATTGGGACTGATGGCATTTGGCTTGTACAAAGCCTTTTGTTGTGATACTTCTAGTTCTGGCATGGGGAGGGCTGCTTATTTAGTGAGACCAAAGTCTTCTGAAACTGTGAGAGATTCGCTTCTCCAATTAGATGTGCTTAACTTGCTCTCAGTGTACTCTTTGTCTGTAAGAAATGGCCCATCCATCCAGAAAAACTGTTTCTGTTTTGTAGAGTGAAACTTGACTGAATTTATAATAGGAGACATTCTGCATCAGTTATCCAGTTAAAAATGAACCAAAGAACTGCATTGTTTGCTAAGACCCGAGTTCAAGGAGCCTGTGTCTCCCATAGAATTGTTGATGGTGATTTTAGCAACCAATTGGAGTGGGAAGCTGTATCTTTTGTTCTTCTTCAGAGTGTTAAATGTGCAGATGCATGTTTACTGATGCAATTTGCATATGTATGCACAAAGCTGAGGGACAAACCTTCCCGCTCTCAGAAGAACTAAGATGCGGTTCCTGGACTATTTTCTCTCTATGACAAAGCTGCATGCATTATCAGCATCAGCTGTGCTGCAAAGGGACTGCAGTATTTGGCACCTCTAAGAGATAAGAGCAAAGCAGTTTCTAGTTACTGGTCATAAGTTACTACAACTCTCATCTGTGGTCAGACATAGGACGACTTCTTTCAGGGATGTAAAAACAAATGCTCTAGACTTTTCTTTCCTTATTTTTCTTCCACCAACCTAATGCCATTTCATAGGCTGAGGCTTCTCTGAACTCCTGGCTAGAATTTGTCCAGGGGAGATATATATCAGGAAAGCAAGGCATGAATAAGCCATCATGTCATATAATCCAAGAACTGGAGATCCTGTTCCCATAAAATCATATTTTTCCACTTGTAAATCCAAGTTTTTAACTGGTGAAGCTGAGAAGAATCACAGCCATCTTTTATGACATGTCTTGGTCTGGGTTTATGTCACAATAGACCAACATATCTTTCTCAGCAGGAATCTGTCTCTGCTTCTGATATTTTCTATTCAGAAGTGATGATCTGGGCCATATTCTCTGGCTGATAATTGCTATATGTCTTCCAATCTCCTTCCTGTCTGTGTAGCATTTGAGAGATCTATCTTCCTTAGGCATTTTTAGGGGTGATTCCAGAGCCTTTGGTGTGGAATATGGGTGCATTTGTGCATTTCCTAAGGAGCCTGCTCGGTAGAGAGCAACTTATCTGTTAGCCCATTCCAATGCTGAAGTGTGGACTAGTCACTATGTCATCATGAGATGAGCAATTAGTGAGCAGCCTGCTGTTTCCCATCAATTTCCCATGGAAACAGGTATCTTTTTTTCTCGATTCCCCTTTGCACATTGTTCTCCTATTGAGCTATGCAAGTTAAAGCATCTTCAAGGAATTTCACACCTAATTTTTGAACTTCAGAGGTTTAAATAAAAAAAACCCCCTTGATGTTGCCAACATTTTTGTTATGCAGTTTATTGCCCAGAAGATGAAAATGATCTATGTACAAAAAAGTGCCAAACTTCAAGAGAATTAAATATTTGAAGTGTTTCTTCTGTTACTTGTATTGGTCAAGGAATAATTAACATAGGTCCCAATTCCCTCCTGACAAAAAGATATAATGAGGTTGTTTCTATCCATTCTATCTACTTACTAATTTTTAAGTTTCTCTGATTACAAAAGAAAAGAAATCTAGTCACATTGCGAAACAATAAGGTAGGGTCTTTAATCTGCCCCTGATATCAAACCATTTTTCAGAGTTATTGTTTGACATTTTCTCTCTCCCCATGAGCATTCTTTCCTGAAATCTTGTTCTCCCATAAAAAAAAAAAAATCCATTGAGAATGCATTTTAATACCAATAAACTCTTCAGCATGCATCTTAGTGACCTGCAATACTTCCAAGAATTTCAGAACAGTCTAGGAATCTCCTCACTGAACCAGCTGAGTTAAGCACACTAGGGAAAACATATGTATTTCTGCTTAGCACGTAAGTTTTGCTGAACAAATGGGATTATAGGTTTAATGTTAAAAAGTAATATGAAATCAGATGTCTTCATACAGGGAGATGATCTCTGAGGTCTTCATTATGGCTATGATCTTGACCATGTTCTTACAGGCACAAAAGTAATTTTTTTTCCTATCAGTGCTTACCTGGAGCTGGTTGTCAAATTAGAATTGAAATATGCTATGGAGTATATGACGCAACGTATCACAAAAGCTATGAATTAGCTTCAAAACTGAGACTGAATGCACCTAGAAGAACAATATATCTGGGCCTGCCATCAGAGCAGATGCCCAGGCCCTTCACAACTCAAAGACACATTTAAAGGAGGGCAACATCTCAGTGCAGTGTCAGCAGTTCTTGGCATACTTGTCCTGTTCCTCTTTTTTTTCTCGTTTCTTGTTCTTTTGCAAGAACCAGCCCACCAGGCTCTGGGAATACTGGAGATGAAATCTCTTAATATGATGCTGACTTTGGAGTTTATGTGGGAATCCAGGGTTACACCATTCCCCAAAATTGTATGTCACACCAGTCCCCAAAATTGCGTTTCTGAAGACACAAGGACATGACATAGGTTTTGGTTTTGGATCTATCTCAATTGAAATGGAAAAGTCTACAAACTGTTCTTTTGCAGAAAATCTGTTTTGGCTGTCAAAATATAACAGTGAAAACATTCTTGCCCTGAGGAGAACACATGACAATATGGAGACTGCTGTCCAAAATTTCCTCATTTATATGCTGTGGAACTGGAATCCTGATGTGTAAGTGCTGATATTCAGAAATACTGCTTCTTCATGTACTCAAAAGCAAAGCTGCACTCCCACTGCTTGCTTCTCTGTTTCTTTGTCTTCCCACCCTTCTCACAGCATGAGAGCAGCTCTGGAGAGCGCCTCACTGTCAAGTTATAAGAGCAACCTCAAAGAAGTGAAACAGGCCAAAACATATTGTCGCATCTGCCATAGTATTTTTTTTTTTTTTTTACAATAACTTATGGCATTTTTTTGTCTTACCTCAGACCTTCTTTTACTCTTAATAACACACTGATCAGTCAAGTCATAACTGTTTGTGTTGAAGGATGACAGAACACCCATCTTCTCCACTGAAATTGTGAAAAGCAACTCATTGCTTTGCTAACATTCTTCTCTTTAAATGCTTGAACTCACCTGCAGGTAACCAATATTAAGCTGGCAAGAGAGAGAGGCAGGAGGCTGCTGGTTTAGAACTTGGAACAAAAGAAAAAAATATTGTCTTGCAAACAGTAACTCACTGCTTTTCCGTGTTGAAGAGACACTGCTCTGTGAAGAATCATCCTTGTCTAAATAAAATGACTGATATTGATTTATTTTAAAACTCTTTATTGTCTCAGTTCAAGTAAATCAAATGGAACTGATACAGCTCAGAGGCATTTATCACACCATCAGAGCATTAATTTCCTAGATGACTGCACCTTGGAATTGCATTAAATAGTTAATTTCATCAGTTTTAAAAATAGGACCATTTAAAAAAAAATCTTTATTCTAGCAAAGCATTTCTAGAACTGTGCCACAGTCTAAATATCAAATTGAAACAAGGACTTCAGAGAAAAAAATTCTATTTTTAACAAATCTGCCATCTAAAACTAAATTTTGACTGCACTTTTCTTTAGAAGGATTTGACCAATTTGTTTCTTGAAAAAAAACAGAATAACAAATCTATCAGTAGTACTGCGCAGCAAATCATGATGCTGCTGTAATTGCATCATCTGTTCTGCTTGTGGAGGTAGCTTAGTTATATTTTTCTGCCTCTATTTTTCAACGCACGGTACTTGCTGCATCAATGAGCATGTTTAACTTGCTTTCAACATAGCAGAAAAGGTATTTCTTCCATAGGCAAACTGCATGACAGGCTTCACCCCAGCTCTTGGCGTATAAGACATATGTGACTCTCTTTCAATACGTGAACAAAAGGTCTGATGCCTCCTAGTTCCCCCATATTCCCTGCAGGATAGACAGACATATGTATTTTGGTAGAGAAATTTCAACTTTGGCACATGGTGCTAGTTAGTCACATACCAACTGCACCTACCAAAACCCCCAAATATTCACTGAAAAGAAGTGATATTTCCTGAAAAGGGAGCTCATTTAAAGAGAAGATCATTTCAAGTTTGAAAGTCTCTCACACTCTTCAGTCGGTGAACTTGACCCAAAGCTTATGAAGTCAAAAGGAGGTTTTGCCTCAAGTTCAGTGGCTTTGAATCAGGGCCCCAACAAAACGCCAGTCGGAAAATCTGACCAAGTAGTTTACGGCCTTAACAAGGAACTCGTTCCCTTATGGGATCTTAACAAGAGCATTGCTAGATTAAAGTTATAAGCAGTGTCTTCTGACATATCATGTAGAATGTTCATCAGATTAAAAGAAATATTTATGCATTTTCAAAGGGTTTGGGTGAGTTTTGAACAAAAAAGCACAAGGAGTCAAGTTGCTAAATTACTCTTTCTCTGAAATGTCCTCCTGTGAAGGTGTAGAGGTATGGCATCATCAATGTTTTCTTTTATGAGTCTACCATACTGCTCACATTTCACTAGTCTTTATGACGTTTCTTGTTTCAGCCCTTAAGAGAACTAGAAAGTTTTAAGGATGGTCTATTAATGCTTCATAGCTTTATTTTGCCTTTCTGTGGTCCAGTAAAAGTTACCAGCTTTTGTGTGCTAAATTTATTTACTGGCCAATTTAAAAATTCACCCTCATAAACATTTCACCTTTATTTCTTTTCATATCAGCACCACATGGGATGAATAAGA
The DNA here is from genome assembly GCA_013398855.1 of Mohoua ochrocephala. Lineage (NCBI taxonomy): Eukaryota > Metazoa > Chordata > Aves > Passeriformes > Acanthizidae > Mohoua > Mohoua ochrocephala. Next base: position 159,294 of record VZTA01004753.1, read on the forward strand.
GTGTTAATATGCCCAAGCCTGACTTCAAGGGCCAGCAACTGTGCAGTGCTAATCTGGAAAACCATGTGCTTCACAGGAAGGATTGACTTCACAGCAGTAAATGGGGTTTGAGCTTTGCCAGAAATTCAGAACAGCTTTCTGTCCAGCAAGAATTTTTTTATAATGTGCCATTTGTTAAAAAAAAAATCAACTGACCTCAAAGAACATTAGATTTCTGTCATTTTTGTTATAGGTAGTTCTTTCCTAAGAGCCTTACTTGATGCAGCAGTTTGCTATTAGCCTAACTTCATATAGAGAGTAAATATTACAAAACCTCTAGAAACAATGAACTTTGTATCATGTAAAAATTTCTGATAATAAAAGCTGTTCTGGGATAGAATACACAGGAGCCTCAAACAGATATTCAGTTTTTTCTGCAGTGCCCCATGTTGAGACACACATCAGCTTATTTAGAAATCTTAGGGCTCTGTACATCCAATTATTGGTATCCTTTGCTTATCCCTTTAACTCTTGCCCCAGTTGTCATTATCTTTACATTTTGAGTGTGGGTGTTGCTGTGGCCCATCAACAAAATGATGTTACTCTAAAGTGGAAGTGGAGCTTTAAGAGGCAGAGCTTTTCCAAAATGAGGCAGTGGTAAAAATAATAAACCAACTGCCTGCCCCTCAAGGACTACAGACATAAGAAGAATCAAAACTCAAATGGCGTAGTGGCAAAATTTTAAAAGAAATTTTCCTTTTCATATAGCATACATTTCAACTCCAGAAATATGAACCATCTGTAGAAAACCCCTGAAGGAACAGCAGTATTGCAGATTGCCTGTTAATGTCCTGGCCCCCCTCCTGTTTGCAATATGTCTCAGGCAATCTTTCTTCGTATGTACATTTCATGATCTCTTACACTAATTATTTGGAATTCACTTATTTACTTAATAAATGCCTTCTGTCTCTTTGCAGTGTGGCATTCACACTGGATGTTCACCACTTTTGTGTGGCACAGGATGATTATTCCAATAGACTTTCAGATAGAGAAAGATAAACTTTCTTGTTGAGGAGCATTTACTTAAACAAGGCAAGGAAATAAGAACAGCATTATTTGGGCTGTACTGTGTGGCCAAATATATTTCTGTCAGGGATGCTTTCATTTTCTATTTGGATTATGACAAGAAACAAATCAAAAAATGTTATCAGGACAATTTAAATTATCTTTAGTTGTGTTTCTGAAAGCATTTCAATGCTTTCAAAATTATGTTATGTTATAGAAATACAAAATTTTCAAATTCTAGTTGCTAGAGCTTTGGTTGGGAAAAAACCACAATATGAATGTGGTTGACATTTTTGCTCCTTGTTAAAAGTAGAATGGTACAATAGCAGAGCCTGTCTAGACAAGACACAGAAGACTCCTGAAGACTGGGCTGAAGCACCTCTCTCAGGGGGTGAACATCTCACAAGCCACATGCCCTTTCATCCCAGAAGAATGAGATCTATCAGCACCTCATCCATACCTCCACCTTAAAATAATGTGTGCTTTCATCAAAGGAACTGCAATGTCACATATCTAAGACATTAGGGACTCCATGCGTGACACTGGGCTTTGCCAGGTGCCAGAGCTTCTCATTTGTCCCAGAGAGTTAAGGCAAATGATCTGAGCCTTCTCTTCTTAGCTTGATGCCAATGTAGTCCTTCTTAGACTATTAAGTTATCAGAGTTCTTGTAAAATTTTTCCCATGGAAGTGTCATCAGACGGTGGTTTCTTTTTGGAAGACAAATTTAGGAGATGAATCCTACCCCACTGGCCCTATCTGTTATCCAATCTGCCTTCTCCAAGATTCCTTACATCCCAAGAGACAGCACTACCATCATATAACCAGTAAGTATGTTGCCAAGAACTTTCTGTTCCTATGGGGGAGGCTGGAAGGGTCACTGCACCTGGGCTTGTTAATTTATTTAAACACCTTTACAGGGGACCAGAATTTGAAGAGCCTTGTGACTTGCAAAGTTTTCCCTTCTGCCCTGCAAAGTGAAAAGCTTTAAGTTAGCATTCCTCTACCATGAAGGAACAAGGTTGTCTGCAATTAGGTGCTGAGTGCATCTAAGCCAAGTACTCAAACTTTTCAAACTTATCTTCCAAAACATAGGCACTTGAAGCTTATTCTTTGTTTTAAATAAAAACCAGAATTTCTGATCTAATTCCAGTACTGTCTGGAAGTACTAGGAGCCGTGGCACAGGCCTTGAGTGACTATTTGTCCATTCAGTGTGAGCTGCGTGGGACCACATCCAGCCAGATTGAGTGAGAAATTGTGAGGGCTTCTTCCTGAATTACTTGCATGCAAAATTCTGCTGCTATCACTTCAATTCAGATTTACATCTGAATGAATGTGGAAGCCAAGGATAGAGTGTGCCAGTTGCTGCTTTTAGCTCTTAATGCAATAGGACATAATTCATATCCGTGTTTGACAAGCTGGGATCTTTAAAGGAAATTGCTTACTCCTATATTATTGGAAGTGGCATTTATATATTCTGGATGTTTTCTTGTGGTTCTCTTTTTCTCTGTAGTTTAGCTCTCTGGTACTAATAAGTTTTCCAGAACAGAAATGCAATAAAGTCAAGCAGTGATTTATGTACTGAAGCAGAGATAATTCTAATGCTGAAAACTGATATATATATATTTTTTTCTTACTTTCTTTGCTATAAACAATAAGGAACTAACTAGACCAATTTCTTAATCTTTGAAGGCTTTATCCAGTGCACACATATACCAGTCAAATACCAGATGGATTTCAGATCAGACCTTTAACAGCCAAATAATGGGATAGTATGAAATAAGCAGAAATACACATATTTTTCTCTTGTACGATAAAGTTCCTGCTGTTATGAAAGTACTGTTTCTACCATCCGATGCAATTATTGGTGGATGTCCATTTTATTGTTCTTACTGCTCCGAGATTTTTTTTACCAGTGCTTGCTTTTTTTTAGGCATTTCTTCCATTACTTGTGTGTTTGATATTATGCTGCGGCAAGAGGTTAACCTGTTCCTGATCCTGTGCAATGGGCTCTAGGATGATCCTGCTTGAGGAGGGAGTTTGGAGCCACTGTGGTGCTTTCAAACCTTACCCATTCTGTGATACTGTGATCTGTGTGTGTCCCTTCTGCCAGGCCAAAGCTTGTCTCCCTTTCCTGATCTGCAGCTACACCCATGCCCAGACCGCAGTGCTTAATTCCCTGGTCCTGCTTTCCCCAGTGGTCATTCTCCCCTCCCATCCCAGGTCCCTGTTCTCTCCAGACCCAATCCCAAACCCTCCCACTTGCTCTCCTCTCCTCAACACCCTCTTCAAGAGCCTACGCCCTACTTAGCGTTCCCCCATATCTCTTCTTCTCAGCTCTCTGAGAGATCCCTACTCTGTCTACCATTCATAATTGTATTTTCCTTGACTTTTCTTTCTCATCAACAGTATACTTTAAAAGCCACAGTGAACAGCTAAAACAAGGGACTTTGTTTTGCTGGAATGTAATAGTAGTCTTCTGAGAGTAGGACTTTCGTCTAGAGACAATTAAAGAGCTGCTCTGTCAACTAACCAAATGCCAGGAACTCTGCGTGTCTCTCTTTTCATCCTTTAATGTTCTGATTTCTACCCAAACCCCTAGGTTTCTGCCCACTGACACAAGAACATTCCACAGAAGTGACTAGATGTGGCATTCCAAAGTTGCTCTGTTAATTCCAAACAACCAGAGATGCCAGTCTGCAAGGTCTTATAAGCTCAGACAATAAATGTCACCACAAGTGCCCCATATTTACTATCTCTCTAAAAGCAAGTGTACTTTCTACACAAGCAAAAGTACAGTTTTGTTTTTCTAATTATCACCTTTGTCATCATGGGCTGGACCCTGACATTCACATCTGAGGTCATTCCTTCTTATGCATCAACAGCAGCACCAGCAGTCCTGCAGAACAAACAAGGCCCTGTTCAGCCTTGCAAAAACCAATTTTCTTCCTGCTGTGTTCTCAATGACTCCAAGGCTTCCCCTGCTCTTAACAGTAGTGCCTCTTTCAAGCATTCAGCCGTTACCAGGTGGTCTTAAAAATCAATATCATGAGCTTGGCTTAAAACTAACCTGTGTGTTCCTCTACATTTAAAATGCATGTGGGTTGCCCTCTCAAGCTTTTGTTCATCACCGTGAAAACTAGAGCAGAATTTAAACGTTACTACCTGCAAACATTTGATTCAAAGAGGAGTCTTTTAGAGCAACACCAAATAGTGTCAGGGGCTCGTGCAGTGTTGCACAGAAGTTATTGCAACTGGCTGCATTAATCTGTCATTCTGCCATTGACAGACTGGGTGAAATAAAATCCTTGGCTTACTCTGGTTGTAGGTCTGTGATCACTCTACACTGACGTAAGAAGCAGCTGCTGCCAAAAGGGGGTGGTCTCATCGTGCAACTTTTCTTGCGCTGATTCTGCTTTTCAGTGGCTGTGCGATAAGCGGGATCAGCAAACTAATTGGTATTCTGACAGGTTAATTGTAAGATGTACTAGCCCCTGCCACAAAAAAATTATGTGTATACTTGAATTTTACTGGTACTAGCATTTCAGAAAAAACGGAATATGAAATTGAGGAAAAGAACCTAAATAAGAAAACAAATTTTTAGCCATTTTTCAGGATATAAACCTACATTCTCCAATCAATCTTATTGCAATTTCCTCACCAACTTGAAAACTGAACTTGGTCTTAGCAAGGAATCAGCTGCATTTCCTATGCAGCTCCACAAAAGGTACCCCTCCTCTAAATGTCAGGCTCCTGTTGCTCTACTGCCGTGTGGATTATGACTAATGGATGCTGGGTGAGCATCATCTACCTGTTCTGTGGGCCATGGGAGCACTTATGCTACACTTACACAGGAGATGAAGATCAGCAAATACTTCACAAGACTTCTCACCACCAAAGTAAGCTTTTACTTACAGCAAATATGGATTGTATATAGATTCCACCATAAAGATATATACTGATGAGTTCATTATAATAATGTGGTCATTCTCCTTCAGGTTAAAGGGATTTAAGATGAAATATTCTATAAATCTTCTTTGGTTAAAGTATGAAAACACACATTTTAAATGCAAAAGAGCTCCAGGAATTGTGTGAAGTATTTTGAACATATCTGCATACGTCTTACTCATATATTAACTATTTTTTTAGAGTGTAGAATTGTAATAGTATGTTCAATACTTTTAAAATAGTACATTTACTATACTTTTCTGAAGGAGTTTCTATATAACTGTTATTTCCAAGGCTGGAAGATCTCATAGCTTTTTAAAGATTCCAATATTTGTTTTTTTATAGACTGATCTCAAAAAAGATTACTGCAATATCTGAGAATTTTTTTTGACATGGTCACATTTCATATACATACATATTAAAGACAGCTTGAACATTCCTGATTTAAGTTTCATACCAAAGTATCTCTTCTTGAAGCAAAACTATTATTTTCTACCATTGAAAACATGAACTGTCTGTCCATGCTGCAAAATAACTTGGCTCTTCCTATTTCTGAATCTTCCAGACTGCTTTTTGGAATTTGCTTAATTATATCCTTTTGAAAATATCTGACTCATACTTCCCGATGTCCTTAATTAAATGTTCGACGATTTCCCTCAGTTACAAACCCTTTGATGTACAAAGATTTATTAACAACCAAAGAAGGAATTCTGAGCTGAATTGTCCAAAATTCACTTTCTGGTGCAGAATCCAACAGCATAAGCCCCTTCTAGAAAGAGTTGGAAATGATTTTGAATGTTATTAAAAGACTCTGCTGTGCTCCCTTATTCATCTTCACGGAACTGGCAAAAATGGATTTTCTAATTTTCCAAAGAAATTTAGCCTGTAATGAAAAGCAAATATGGAAAATTCCAGCTTCTATAATTATGATGCCATTATAATCAACCAACTTGAGGCCTTCAGAGTGTATCAACCTACCTTAGTTATAGCTTTTATTACTACTGTTTCCTACAAAGATTAGAAGGGGCGTCAGAAAACCTTACCTAAAATGCTGTGCAATATCTGGGTATATCTGAGTAAGGCAGGATTTGTAAATAAGGAAATTTATCGCTGCAGACACTCGTGACATCCTGCTGTGAGGGTTATATGATACACTGGGCCTGTTGGTCAGGCAGCAAGATTGAATTCATTGTTATTCAATTCGAGTACATGCTACACAATCTTCCAAGGATTCCTGTTAAATTTGACAGGATTTAGTTCAGTCATTTTAGTAAAATAGCAGGGTGTAATATTACCTCATTCTGACACATCCTTGAAACTAAAAAAATACAAGTATTAATCCATTCCAATCCCTGACATATAAAAAATATTTCAAGTGTCGTTCTCCAATACCACACAAATTGACATTTAACAGTCCCTTTAAGTATAAGGATTCCATGGGGACACACAGCTAAAGAAACACAACTATTAAACCAAACCAGTGGCTTTCTCAACACTTAAATCCAGTTATACTTACTCTGGTGCAAGCAGATTCAAGACAAGCAGCAATTAATCAAAGTGTTAAGGGGCAATTCCATGATGTTTAAATGCTTTGAGCATTATAATGTGACTGAGAGTTTAGAATTGTTCCAGATGTTGAAAACATCATTTCATAAAAATGAATAGAAGTTCAAAACTCTATTGTATCCCATCAGCTTCTATTCAGGCCAACTCTTTACTAGCACTGACTCTAAATCACTGATTTTTGGAGACGTGCCAGGAAAACAAACCAGTCCCTTGCTAGCATTTCCTTGTCTATACAAAGTTAGATATTTACAATTAGAGAGTCTCCAAGAATGACGCCAAGGCACCATTTACAAATTGAAAAAAGCAAAATGGCTTTCGAATGAGCATTCAAGACCCCGATGAAGAGAATATATAAAAATAAATGTAAATATAAATGTGAATATTAAGATATACATGCACATATAACATATATCTATATACCTATATCTACCTATCCACCACCCAGTGCAACCTGACATTTGTTAGTGGCTTTACATCACATACAGAATATTTCTGAGACAAGAAAGCACATCCATGTGGAATACAGTTAGAAGTAGGATTTAAGTAAAAGGATAGGATAGAAGCTTGTTCTTCCTGGATCCATTCTGATCAATCCCTTTTCCTTTGGTCCTTCCCTTAAACATCTGAGAGTAAGTTTTGCACCTTCCCACAATCCCATTAAAAGGTCTAATTGCGAGTTTTACCCAGTCCCACAACTGTCTACCCTCAGACCCCTCAGCAAGCCATGTGCCCCTGAAGGCAGTAATCCTGGCCAGTTTGTGCAGTGTTTTCCTCAGGTCCCCTAGATGGGTTTCCTCCTAGAGACCATGGCCTGATCCTTTTTAAATATCCCTGGGAGTGGCCAGGTTAGGGCACTCAGTTTGAATGGAATAGATTGCAGGGGTTCCACCACTCATCATTGTTTCTCTTTGCTCAATATGATTAGCCTTCAGTAACATAAGCTAATATGAAGGTATTCTACTTTTAACTCATTTGGTGCATTCTCACAATTTTGTCTCTCCTCTCCTCCTACCCTGTGCATACTTCACTGCTCCGTAATAAAAAACAAAAATGTACCTACATCTTATATTAATAAGGATCCAGCTGTGGCAGCATGGTATCGAGCACAAGTTAACTTACCTCCATTTGTTAGGCTTCACACATTCTGTTAGGCTTTGACATGTTTCTACTAAACATTCTGGGAAACCGTTGTATTCCTCACTGTTGCAAAATATTGTGTCTAGTATTTTTCCCTTTTTCCTCTGCACTTTTATCCTTTGTCCAAATGTCCTGTATGTGCTTCTCCATCCAGGCAAACATCTGCATATTTCTTTGCTTACATCCTCTGACCTACCTAACTCTGTCTAAAATACAGTGCTGTAAAAACCAAGCTCCTTCCCAAATGGTCTCTTTCTGTTTCCTGGCAATGAACCTCCTCCCCTAGTCCCGATCATTTTACAGTTTCAATGACATTTTTATGTTCTCTCCCTGTTTCCTCAGCATCTTTTCACTTTGTGCTTGTCCATGCCCATGTCCTTCTCCTCTCTGCTTGAGCTTATTTTCTCTTATTATTTGTTCCTTTTTTGCTGCATCAACCTCTTCTGCAGCAGCCTCTCATGGATTCTGCTTCATTACTTATACAACCTCCCTGCTGCCTGAAAAATCATTCATGTTTTCCAAAATCACCCCATATCTGTGTCTCCCTTTGTCTTCTGCACAAAGCTGCACTTCTTTCAGCAGCTACATAATAAGCCAGTCATTGTCAACAAGTCCGATGTGAATCATGGAATGCTTACTAAAGTCTTCCCTTAGAAGACTTTAGTAGACACCCTTTTGTATGCTACTCCAGTTTTCTCCAGCTTCTGTTTAAAACCCTTCACTGGCTTCTTCTCAGCAGAAAGTCAGTATTTTTCTCACATTTGAGATGGGAGGTAAACTTACCTCCCTATTGAATGCAAAATCAAGTCTCATATTAAAAAAAAAAAAGCTACTGGAAAAAAAAACAGCTAATAGCAGCTACTGAACCAAGACATCATGCCAGTCTTTGCTACTAAATAGTTTTGACTTTATTTTCCTTTCCTCTTTAGTTATTCTTTCCCAGCATCTCTGGTTCATCAAGATAAATTCTGTATGCATTTTCCTTTCTTCTAACTGACTGCCTGCCTGCCATTGAGATTGCCATTTCTCTGTGCTAACCTAATCTAAGCAATATCCTAATCGTTCCTGTATTATCCTCTCCTTTAAATAACACTTCTGCCCTTGTGTTCATAAAATTGGGCACTCCTTCAAGGACTTCAAAACACATCAGGCAGGAACTTAGTGTTTTAAGGCAGAGCAAGAGATTAGAAAAAAAAATGGATGGTAGTTACAGTTTTCTTCTGAAAATTTAATCCTTTTTCTTGTGATTAGCTGTGTCAATGGAGAAGTCAGCAGCTAATGAGAACAATATTAATTTTGCAAAAGATAATGGCACTTAAAGTGTGTGTGGGATGCAATATGCCCTATGTTAGCTGATGCATTCAGACAGCTCTTAGCAAATGTTCATGGCCCACTGTATGGTTTGTCTTCTGCTGATTTTTGGCAAGAAGCACATGTGGAGACCCAGATTCATAACTTGACTTGGCAGCTTTCTATAGCTGAGTGGATTAAGCCAGTGCAGTAAAGAAGGAGGTGGGCAAGCTTAAATTATTTCCATATGGGAGAAGAATTTTGATATCCTAAGGGGATTTTAAGCCTAGAGGCTGAGCCTTCAAAACTTTCCAAAATTATAAATGCACCTTTGCACAAAAGCCTGAGAGAGTTATGGCTGGAGTCCTCTCAGAAGCCTTCAAACCAGTACAGTGCTGGTGTCATATATCTCTAGGTATGCAATATCTGAGGTGATAAATCTAAAAAAGAAGAATTGAGTATTAAGAAAAATGGTCTGATAAAGGAGGGAGTAGCTAATGTCTTGTACTTAGTCAATCGTCTTTTAGGCAATTAAATATGGCATACAAACTTCAGAGTCAAAATGTGGTCACACACCACATTTCTTTACTTTACTCCCTCAAACCTGGTAAGATGCTGGTTTTCCAGGTATAACCCTAGTGTTAGAAGTTTACTTGTGTAAGATGGCACTTCCTCAGCTGTGTAAGGAAGATCTTGACATGGAAGAATATGCAGAACCATTGCATCCTATTCAGCACCAGCTGAGGCCTGAAAAGCTGAAAATCTGCCAGAAAAGCAATTTTAGAAATTGGGAATAATAGCATACAATATTATTTTTGATAGCCACCCACCTAGACACATTTGTAGCATCTGGGATCCCTGTAATTCATGCTGCAATTATTATGCTTCATTTATACACCTTTTCATGTTCAGCGAGAATTTCAGCTTGCACCCAATAATTGCTTCTTCATCCTAATGCTATCATTTGTTGATTGTGATAGCTTTGTCTTTGCACCACTAGGCTGAATATGTTTGTATATTTAGCCTTTTACTGTGATAGCTTTATAACTCGCATTGGCTGACTTTAAAAGCTACTTCAATAGAAGAAATGGAAAAAAATCCTCATTTTTGGACAGATTTTGAAAATTTTTAAGGGAAAAATCAGTTTTTCATGAAACTTGTGTTTTGTTTACAGGTTTCTTTAGCTTCTTTTTTTTTTTTTAATTTTTTTTTTTTTTTTTTGTTTTTTTTTTTTTTTTTTTTTTTTTTTTTTTTTTTGCTTAATTTTGTCTTGTTTTGCTTTACTTTCTGATTTCTGGGGGAAAGGGAGAAAGAAAATGAGACCAGCGATCTCTTTCTGTTGATAAAGCATTAACACAGAATGGCAGAACAATTTGCAATTACTGCCTCCGGAATAAAATTCATTTCAGTCTGTTGAAGGAAGACAGAAATTGCAGAAGAAAATTTCAAGACAAGACATGGCAAATGTATCATTTAGCCTAGCACTTATTTTGAAGAGGGTATCTTCATGTCAATTTAAACTAGACTATTTGGGGTGTCTTTCTCTTCAGCAAATTCTGATGCCTTGCATACCTGTTGCTAATAACAGGTATACCTCCTAATTTTTATTTGGCTATTAATTACCTTTTATTTTTAGGAAATTATAATTTCTGCTGCCTCCATCATTCCATCAAGAGTGTTCAGCCTGTATCTGTAGAGCTATATACCATAGGAAAATGGTATGTACATAACAGGAAGCCTAAAAACATTCTCATAATTAGTCCAGGCCCTCATAGTTATACAGTGATTTTTTGTTTTGCCAATAAAAGTACGACAGTCAGGTATATCACTGGCTGCTCTTCTGATCACGAGAGAAGTGACTTAAATTAATTTGAACATGTGAAAAAGCATAATGCAAGCTACTTCTTGCTGTGAGCAAATGTACTATTTGCACTTATTATCCTCCTGGTTTTGAAGCAAACATAAGTGCATTACATAGGTTTGGAGCAGATGGAAATTTTCACATTACTCAAAGACTGGCCGAGAGAGAAGCTGTAAATTTCTAACCAATCCAAATACATCCTTCCATGTTTCTTACCACAATGGGTATATCAAAATGACTCAGGGAAAGAACTGCATTCCGTGAGCTGGAATATAAATTCTGACCTATAGGCTTGCCTCGGCTTACAGTAAAGGTCCCACAGATGTAACTGAAGTGTTTGGACAGAGTAAAGGCAGATTTTGTGTGACTTAGATGGCAGTTATTTATGATTTGTGCTGCAGTCATTGCCTAACAAGGGGGGACAAGTTGTGCTTGAGCACAAGCAGTTTGCCTGGAGACTGCCTCTGTCTCCCTCTCCTCTCACCCTTACTTTGTTCTTTTCCCTGTTTTTCCTCCTTTTTTCCTCTCTGTGTTTTTTCCTTCCCAAGAGCATTGTGAACCATTATAGTCACATATCTTCCTTCTATGATCTCTACATTCAGTGCTGAGACTGGCTTTACAGAAATAAAATGTGACATTTGCAGCATCATTGTAAAGCTATGTTACTGGTATGAGACTGAGTTTATCAAATCACTATCTCATGCTGATGAGGACTACTGCATTTTTAAAGGTTTCGTTTAGGTACACATCATAGCTGTGTGGTCAAGGAAAACATTTTTAAAACTAAAAAGAAAGTACATGAAAATACAGAACTTGCAAAGCTTTTGTAGATGAGATAGAACAAAACGTTTTGTTAAGTTGGGCAGTACACATATTGCAGCTTGAATGGTTGATATCTGTGGGTTAAAACAGAAGGCAGTCAGGGAAAGTAGTCTTCAAACCACAGAAATTTCACCCCTCCAGTTATCACATGCTGAGATCTAAATATATGACCTTAGCCAAAATTTTCAAGTCTCATGGGAGTCCAGTACTACAAAAGGACTGATCCCTATCATTTAGCAAATTCTAGTGTTTCTTTCTCCACCAACTGATGTTTTTAACATTCAGTTAATATTCTCAGAAGGGATCTTCATTCTCAGTAACAAGGTTTATAGGTAGTAAAAGACGTACACTTGCTAACAAGGCCAGAGAATGACAAAAAACCACCAACAAAAAACCAAGAAAAAGGACTGTTTCTCAGGAAAACACGTGTTAACCTCAAGTGAGGTTAAGCTCTTTGAGGATAAACTTATTGGGATGTTGTATATTTCCTACAGGTAGGATGGCTTGAAGTGCCCTGGTGCTTTTGGCAGCAAAGTTTGAAATATGGAAGCACCTTTCTTAGGCCAGATGAACACTACTACTACTATAAGTCTCCATTTGGGGTCACCTGAGGAGTGTTGGATATGACTGACTACCCAGGTGCAAGCACACAGTTCATATGCAAAACAAGGAACTATTAGAAACAGGACAGAACGTAACGTCTGCTTGAAAATAAATACCAGGAATACCTTCACTGGTTTCTCTCTCCGTCTAAATTTTGGGTATATTTATTCCCTTGTGCTATCAAGTTCACCAAAAGACATATACATAAAAATTATGAGTTCAGGAAAATTTCTTACCGGTGACTAAGTACATGACTTTAAATAGGCTTTAATTTGCTCTCTGACATATTTTTTATGGTACAAGATGATATTTTATGATACTTTATCAGTTTTATGGTTACTGCCAGACTTTTTAATCTGTTATACATTTAAAGGTCAATAAACTCTCTCAGTTTGGGTCTTAGCAAGATTATAGGACAGGACAATTTGCAATAGTTTTATCCCCTCCAAAGCTCATATGTCAGACAGCAATGCCTATAAATCCCATGGGTAAGTGCTGGAGTAGCTGTGAGCACTCTGTACAAGTGACACTGGCCTTTCCCCAACACAGAGTATCTGCAGGACAAAATATCGATATCTGTTTACAAATACAAGTTTAATAATTATAAAAATAGCTGAGGCTTCCTTTTAAAGCCAGAGAGCTGCTTCTGAATAAACAATGTTTATACCCACGCCAAAAGGCCACTTGAAGGTCAGTACAAACAGAAGCCAATTTTTTGTCAAAAATTCATAGCAAGTTCCAGAACTGTGGTCCACTGCAGGACTATATCAATTACCGTGGCCAGCTATTGAGTATACAATGTTCCTGAGCCATATAAAATCTAAGTATAAAAATGCCATCACTGTTGCCTTTCCAATGAGGTAGGTAAACTAAAAGTTCCCCGAAAGCTGCTATGATAGTCTAAAAAATAACTCCTTAAATATTATATCATTGCAAACTACTTCCTGGAGTGGCACAGGCCAGAAATTAAAAGGAACTTAGAGGAAGGGCTTAATTACATTTATTGCCACATTAAAAATAGAAATATCTTTTGAATATCACTGACTTCAGTGTGCTAAGTCTCCAGATAGTTTCATTTAACACCTGTAAAATTAGATAGGAAAGGCTTTCGGAGTACTGATTCTTTATGTCTCTGCATACTTCTTCTGCAGTTTTTTTGTAAAGAACTAACCCAGTCCTCACTCTGTCAATAATGTGTACCACTTGAACCTGTAGTGCTAGAGGAGACAGAACACAAGACTTTGGCTCTGAAAACTGTTTTAAGATATGAAAAAGGCTAATGCACTCTAGAGTGACTTAGGGGTTTTTTAACATTAACATAGAAGGAATTGGTAAAACTGCATGGCTGTGGCCAGCCATGCTCAAGATAGTAGGTGTCAGATGGGATTCAGAAAATGCTCCTGGGATGCACTGAATGTTGGACCATCTCTGAAAAGACTATGTAAAAAGCTCACCTTCTTGACTATACTTATAGTCACATTGAGAAGGATGTAAACATCTGATTGAAAATTGAGTTGTTGATGGTACAAGTTGAAAATTAATTGACCTGAAAGCTTTTTTTCTTTCAAGATTAAAAAAAAAAACCTGATTTTTTGAGATGAAAATTAGTCCAAGTTCATCAGGATAACTTAAGTCGATGTTCCCTTCCATTATATGAGCCACCAGGACCACAGAATAATCTCTAGAACAGTCAGAAAAACTAGATAATTTTAAATGAGGCTTAGGCAATTTAGGACCTGAATTCTGTCCGACAGCAGCTTCAGCTGGATGTCATGCCGTTAAGGGAGGAACTTCGTTGCCCTACCACAAGTAGTAAATGCCATTGTTGACATGCTAGGCTTATCTGAGACATCCTCGTGATACCAGCATACAAGACATATGACCTGAAGAAAACCTTCTGGGATGGCAGGCAGAGACCGAGAAAGATTCTCATAGTTTCCAGGATGGTCTAGTATCTCTGTGTAAGCATTTAAACTGATCCAAAGAGGTTCACTCCAGTGTCTTGTTCCTGTTGAATAAATCTGTTCTTGATGTCCTGGACTAACTCTGGCTCTGCCTTGCCTCAGAGCGTCAGAAAATACAAAGTCAAGCCTAGGTGTTTTCTCCAGCTGTATTCCCATACGTCAGTCTTGACCAGGCTACTTCA
>VZTA01004754.1:9806-35135 GCA_013398855.1 Mohoua ochrocephala
AAAAAAAGAAAAAATCAAGTCCAAGCCAGTGGAATGTCTCTGGTTTATTCATTGCTGCCTGCTTTCTTATTTACTATTTATTTATTTACTTGAAGGCGAGGTGACCTTCAAAGCTGCTGCTCGTCACTGGCAACCTCTTGGTCGCAGGTTGCATGTTAATTTTGGCTGGGGCGCTGAAACTGAGCACCCCGGGCATCCTGTGGGAGAATCTGTGCCCCTTAATTTTAGTGCTGTTTAAAAAGCAGGGGTCTGCTTTGGGTAGCCAGGCTGGGCTTGGAAGCCTAAAGCATAAAAAGCTGTCGGGAAAATGTGAGCCTGATGATGCAAATTCCCCTTGTTTTCTGTTCCACCTCATCCCACTCATGTGAGGGATGAGTGGCTCTGCCTCTCTGCCATAGAGGGACTGTTTGCAGGTCCCACAGCAGATGTGGGAATGTTCTCTCCCTCCAAACTCTGCCTTTGCAGAGAACAATCATCCACCTCCCACAGACTCAATGCAACAGGGTTTATTTTCATTTTCAACAGCCTGTAAACCCAAGCATCTTTTCCTCCAGCCTTTTCCACTCACCAGGGGTGTCCATGTAGGTCTTCAAGGTGATTTTACAGCCTCCAGAACAGCAAGGTCGCCACAACCACAGCCACAAATGCATCCAAATTGTGTCTGTGGAGAATGATCAAGAGATGATGACAGCAGGGGCTTCCAGGGCAGGAGCCAAAGGAAAAGATCGGATGTCTGTGGTATTTGCAGCACGGCCAAGATGCCAGCAAATGATTTGTTGGCAGCCAAACACTTCAAGCCAGGACCTTGCAAGCCAGGCATCTCATTCAGGGTCTGCAGTCTGCCCTGGACACTTCCCATTTGGGACACTTGCCTTTATTATTCCAAATAAATTCAGTGCTCTGCTCAGTGTCCCAATTAATGCAGCAGGACCTGACTCTGGGCTGTTCTGAACACATCGAGACATTTCCCTGTGCTCTCAGACAGATGCCACACTTCACCCAGACACGGAGGGGTTCTCTGGGAGAGAAAATTTGTCACCCTGGGTCTCATTTGCGCAAACAGAAAATTTTGTTCTTTTGAAAAGCTGGAGAAACAAAGGCAGGAAATGAAGGCACGCAGAAAATAAAGGCAGGAAACTCATTTCTTGAAGGAGAGGGGTGTGAATGGTATAAAGCCTTCCTTTTCTAACTTTAAAAATTAATTATGGTGAAAATGGTCCCAAAGAGTGGTCATACTGAATTCAAGGTAAAGGCGCCACTTTGGTGAACACACCAACCTTAACTTGGCAAATCTTACCCTTAACTTTGGATGTACATCCCTTTAGGAGGAGCTGTTTCTGTTCCTCGGCACCAGGGGCTGCTTCAGAGGTAAGAACAGAGTCATGCCATGGTTTGGGTTGGAAGGGACCTTAAAGCTCATCCATGGCAGCCACCCCTGCCATGGGCAGGGACACCTTCCACTATCCCAGGGTGCTCCAAGCCCCGTCCAGCCTGGCCTTGGACACTTCCAGGGATCCAGGGGCAGCCACAGCTTCTCTGGGCACCCTGTGCCAGGGCCTCCCCACCCTCACAGGAAAGAATTTCCACCCACTATCCCACCTACATCTCCCCATTTTAGTTTAAGACCATTTCCCCATGTCTTATCAGTATTTGCCTGGGTATGAAGTCACCCACCCTCTTTTACATCAGCTCCCTTTAGGCCCTGCAAGGGGCTCTGAGCTCTCCCTGGAGCCTTCCCTTCTCCAGGTGAGCACCCCCAGCTCTCCCAGCCTGGCTCCAGAGCAGAGGGGCTCCAGCCCTGGGAGCAGCTCCGGGGCCTCCTCTGGAACCACTTCGACAGGTCTAGGTGGAGAACCCCAGAATGGGACCCAAACGTTTCAATAGTTAATTCTGAGTGAGCACACCAGCTCAGTCTGATAACATCAGCTTCACTTCCACCTTATTTCTTCTATTGCCCTGCAAATTTTTCTATTTTTTGAACCAAAAGAAGAGCAGCTCCACCACAGTGAAACCACAAAAAATTTCCTGAATTCTCAGAAGTGTTTCTCCCCACGGAAATCTTTAGTAAAAGGCGAAAGATTTATACGTTTCGAAGAGAAACTTGAGTATGGTAGATTATCACCCCACATCCAGGCGATCCCATGACTGTCCCGCGGCAGGACATGGTGACCTTCCTTACTGCCCAGTTCGACCCTGTGGTGTCCCCAGCCGGGTCCCCCGGCAGTGTCACAGCCCAGGTACGTGTTCTCACCCCAGTGTCCCCACGGAAAAAGTGGGAATTGTCACCAGGACTGTGCCACCGGCCCGCGGTGCACCCTGGGTATGCAAATTAGCCGGAATACCAATGAGGCAGAGAAAATGATCTCTACAGGAACATCAGAAAAAAGCCTTTTATCAGCTGGACAGCGGCATGGGCACGGGCCGGCTCAGCTCAGCTCCCCTTCCCAACCAACACGGAATCCCAGGATGGTTTGGGTTGGAAGGGAGCTCAAAGATCACCCAGTGCCACCCCCTGCCATGGCAGGGACACCTTCCACTATCCCAGCCTGCTCCAAGCCCTGCCCAGCCTGGCCTTGGACACTTTCAGGGATCTCAACACCTTGAGAGCCTCCTGCTGATACAGAAAATCAGACTATTTTGGGTGTCTCTGCTGCCAATCTTTGTTACCGGGCTCCTGGCAGAGGCACATCAGCTCCATGCCTGGAGTTAAGATGATCCCAGAGCATGGACTCTCTGCAAAGGTCTGCTTTTATTAAAAAAAAAAAATTCCCTTGCAGCATGAGCAGGAGGGGGAGAGCCTGTGCTGGAAGGCAGCTACTCCAAGAGAGCCAGACCGATTCAATGATTTGAGAAAAGGTCTTAGAGCAATGCCCAAAATCCCTCAGAAGGGCTGACTCAGCCCCTGGGTGCACAAGCAGGGACATGCTGAGTGTGATGAGAGTCATTTCTCATCTGGGCATGGGAGAAGTGGGGACACCCAGCTCTGATGTCTGTGCCTGCCAGGGAACATCCAACGCTTGGAGAGACGTCAGAAGAGAGCAGCAAAAATGACTCAGAGTCTGGGGGACAAGCTCCAAGCAGGAGATGTGTCAAATTTATCCCATTCAGTTCCTGGGAATGGCACCGGAGAGGCACCTCCTTATGGAGATGTTTGGCTGACTCTGCAGGAGTTTCGGAGGGGGAGTGGAGGGAAACACTGCCCAAGTCAGGCTGGAGAAAATAAAGGCTAAGGTGAATCAGGGAGAGGATTTAACACGCTGGAAAAAGCTCCCAAGGAATCTGGTGGATTTTCAGTCTCCTCAGAACAAACTCTGGAAATCAGGCTTTAGTTCAACGCAAAGCAGTGGAACCCCAACGACAGCAGGTGGGGAAAAACAAGTGGGTTATGATCTAAAGATATGTCATATTTATGGTATTTTACAATATTTTATTTATTGATTTTAAAAAATGCATTTACTATATAATAAATGCATAGTTCATAGTTAATTCTAAGTATATAAACCTATGAAATCAAGCCAAAGTTCAGGCCAGCAGAAAGGTGGTGCAGCTC
Source organism: Mohoua ochrocephala (assembly GCA_013398855.1). NCBI lineage: Eukaryota > Metazoa > Chordata > Aves > Passeriformes > Acanthizidae > Mohoua > Mohoua ochrocephala. The sequence goes on from VZTA01004754.1 coordinate 13,357, forward strand.
AGTCAACCTTCCAGGGCTGGAGCAAAAAACCCTCTGAGCACATTTAAGGCTCCATCACTCTGCAAAGTTTAATTTTGCAGCCCTGCTCTGATCCAGCAGGGGATAAACGGCTCCAGCTATGCCAAGGGAATAGGATGGAGCAGCAGCAGATGCAGAAGGGCAGGAGAGTCCTGGGACTGTGATGTGCTGCTGCTGCTGCTGCTGTTGGAAAGGAGCACAACAGTTGTTTTTTTGTTTTCCCAGGAACATCCGTGCTGATTCCATGAGTTACTGATGCCCCAAACTGAGTGAAGGCTTCGGCAGGGCTCTGCTTTTCTCTGCTACACCACTGCCTCCACCACCTGTTCCTAAGATCCTGGCAGTCCAAAGAGCTGAGCTTTATTTTTGCCCCCTGCCTTTCCCAAATTCCAGCTTGGGGGTTTCTAACCTGGGCCCTTCTATTTTATTTTTTTTTTCCTAAATCACCATCTCTTTCTCACAGATGCATCCTCTTCTCCCGCTCCCACTGTCCTGCAAAGATCTTGCCCTGCCAGGCTCATCCAAGGCCTCGAGATCTGCTGTCAGAAATTATAGAGACGTTCCCAATTCCCAGGCTGAGCAGCCAGGATCACATTTGCAATCAGTTTTAATCACAAGTGTAACCGAGTGGATTGCAAGCGATAAGCCCCGTCTGCAGGCAGCTGTGATGTAATGAAGATGACAGTTCAGAACTGGGTCTGAGGGTTATTTTTGGGGAAGGCAGAGAACCACAAAATTAGACTCAGTGCAGGGGAAAAAGAGAAACACAAAGAGAGGGAGTGCTTCGGGCTCACCCCACTAAGAGTTCCCTCCCTGGCAGGGAAGACAATAATCAAAATTAATTTGTGGAGGAAGGCAGGCGCTCAAAGAGAAATCAAACAGGTGACCACAGCTGGCGTGAAATTTCACAGGATGGGAAAGGAAGAGGGCTGGAAGGAAACAGCTACCAGCTGTCCCTGCCTGCCTGAGCCTGGAGGGACAGCGAACCCTTTTCTCAAAATGCTTGGATGCTGAATGCATGAGAAACAGTGCTCTGGAGGAAGGAAAAATCACCTGGGAGCAAACCTGATGTCTTTAAGTGCATGTTCAGGTTAGTCGAGCAGCACATGGTGAGTGATGGCTATCACAGGCTCCTGCCCTGCCTCTCTTTCCCATGGCCACAGATCTGCAGAGCAGAGTCCCTTCTACCGCTTCTCCCCTGCTTTGATGGATCCACATCCTGGATCCAGCCTGGACTGCTGTGCTCTGTACCTTAAAATGGACAATTAATGGCTTTATACTGAAATAAGGCAGGTTTCGATGAGATGTCAGGAAGAAACGCTCTCCTGTGAGGGTGGGGAGGCCCTGGCACAGGGTGCCCAGAGAAGCTGTGGCTGCCCCTGGATCCCTGGAAGTGTCCAAGGCCAGGTTGGATGGGGCTTGGAGCACCCTGGGACAGTGGAAGGTGTCCCTGCCTGTGGCAGGGGCTGGAATGAGATGAGCTTTAAGGGAAGGACCTGGTTCATGGTGTCACAAGACCTCACACGATAAATCTGTGATCCCATCCTCAGCTAAGGAAGGTCCCTTTGGGTTTGCCCCATTGCAGTGGGAATGCACACAAACCAAGGGGGTTTTTGCCTCTCTCCTTCCTGCCCTTGCTGGGTCACTTCGGGCCACGGGTCCATCCATCCACAGCTCTCCCCTTGTCACAACGGATCACGGCACGGCCTGTTCCTGCAGCCTGTGTCCTGCTGGTGTGCTCCCTCCTGCCCTGTCACATCAAATCACCGCCTGCCCCCGCCTCCAGCCATCACCAATATTCAATGAGTCAGAAAGGAGCCGAGGCCACCCTGACCTTCATCAATAGGGTGATGTCACCTGCTGGAAGAAAATCTCGATGAAGGTAAGAGCAGGCAAGCTGATATCCTTCCTGATCTCTGTGTCCAGAGCTGCAAACCACGATAACAGCATCTGTTCCTAATGAAAATTCAGCTACCTGCGCTGACCTCGGCCTGCTGCGTGCTGGAGAGAGGGATCTGTCCAGGGAAGAGCAACCTGCTGCATATTCCCTCCCCAAATAAATTCCTCTCTAAAGCCGGATTGGGCGAAGGTCAGTCTGAATGGAGGAGAGGGGAAAGGTGGCCAGCAGATTTCACTTAAATCATCTTTTGTTACAAAAGTACCCGGCGCATTTTTGCCCTAAAATCCCACGAGTTTGTGCTCTTGTTGTCAGAGGAAAGTAAATCCGAGTGAACTGTAAATGTGGATTAGCTGAACTGCAGGAAAGCACAGGTATTTTTATTCAATTGCAGCATCCTTATCCTGACTCATCCCAATCCCTTTGGGCAGAGTTATTTTCCATAGAGATGATAACTCCGTGTGACTGCTCCACCTGTGCTGTGCTGTGCTCACCACGGGCTGTCGCTTCCAAATTCCCGTGTCCAGCCCCAGCTTGGGTGCTGCTCGTGCTGCTCTCCAGCCAGGGGCTATCAGAAGGAAAGACAGGTTTAGGGGATGTCATGGGGTTGAATCTCCACTGGCTGCATGACCTGAAAGTTGTTGACTCCTCCTGCACCTCCTCGTCCCGTGTTTCTAAACACAGCGCTGACAGCCGTCTGCTCTGCCTTCACACCCAGCCCACGTGTTCCCAGCATGATTCTGGCACCAGCCCGGGCGCTGCAGGCTCTCAGTCGTGTGTGTGGCCCCTCATCACTTCTCCAGGGCTGAAGATCTCAGTGCTTCCAGCCCCTTGGCTTGCAAATGGACAACGTGAATCCATCACAAAAACCAACCTCTACCTCAGCTTCTCGTGAGATGGAGAGGGAACAAGCCAGGAAATTTGTAGAACTGTAGCACAGACCTGTCCATAGTCATTCCATGACCCAGTTGAACTTCATAAACTTTAACTCTGGCATTTCTACTCTTGCAGAAGGGCTTTGCCTTCTTCAAACTCTCTTCTGCCTCGCCAGTGAAAATATCCAGCTCTGTCCAAAGCAGACAAGGTTTCCACAGACTGTTTTGCTGCTGAAGGACAGCAAAATATTTCTGAATCATCTCCCTGCCTACATTTCCTTAGATTAACTCACTAATATCCCATAATAGAGTGGGGTTTTTTCCTAGGTGAAAAGAGAAAGGAAGAAAGGAGAGGAGACGAGAGAGGAGAGGAGAGCAGTGCAGATCTCATTCTGTTTGCACTGTGACTCTGCTTCTGGGGCCTTACATGGACCTGTACAATTGAATTCTGGCACAGAAAATATTCTTTTGTTGAGTTTAATCCTTTTCCTCTCCTGATCTGCCCCTAATTCTGAGAGTCAGTATCAGCTTCATAACACAACTGCAGAGCAGCGAGGTTTGATTTGTCCTCAAACTCCAAGAACTTGAGAAAATTTCTAGCACTTCACATCCTGCATAACATAATTCAGGAAATGTGAAGAATTAGAGTGCAAAGGCCTCTTCAGGAGCCCTGAAGCTGATGCAGAAAAGATTCCAGAGAGCTGCCCTCCTGAAAGGCCACAACAAAGTGCCGAGTCCTTCACTCTTTATTCACAGAATAGTTGGGGTTCTAAAATACCTCTAAGATCATCGAGTCCAACGTTTATCTCATTATCACCGAGTCCATCACTAAACCAGGTCCCTAAGCACCACATCTGCTCGTTTTTTGAACTCTTCCTGGCACGGTGATTCCCCCCGTGCCCACACCCTCTGGAGGAGAGAGGAAATCAAGCACCGATAACATCACCCACACTCTGGGTCTACCCGACCCAGTATAGGGGAAAATAAAGGATCAAGCACTGGGTAATGGAGATATTTTTATGTCCTCTAGAGAACAGAATCATAATTATTCCTGAAGTATCTTTGTATTTACTAGGAATTCCATGAATATTTTCCCATTGAGTTGTTTAACATTTTCCCATTGAGTAAACTCCCAGCATTTGCAGTATCCCTCGGCAAGGGGGGATTGTCTCTTGATTAACTTCACCTTCTGTGAAGCAAGTCCTTTGTTCTGACCTGCTATCATCTCAAACACCCTTTTTTGTCTTTTCAAAGAAAAAAGAAAGAATAATAGTTGCTCTCTTTCATCCTCTTCATGCCACTCATAATCTGATAGACTATTATCATACTCTGCTTCTGTCATCTCTTATTCAGATGAAATATTCCTGGAGTACTTCATTGTTCTGTACCTTTGATCACTCTATTGCCCTTCTACACATCTCTCCCAGTTCTGCTGCATCCTTTCTGTGGGGGGAACAGCAGAGCTGCTCAAAACATTCTGGAGGCAGACACGCGCTGAATTTACACAGGGATGTAATAATGGCTTCTATTTTGATCTCCATTCCTTTGCTATTAATTCTTAACATTCAATTTGCTTTTTTGTCACCGCCATTGAGCACGGAGGTGACATATTCATAGAAGTGCTCATTATAAACACCAACTCATTCCTGAGTAAGTAATAGTCCATTCAAAGCTCATCACTGTAGGTAAAGTTAGGATTGCTTTCTTTTTTCCCGTGTCTACCACCCTGCGCTTATTTCCCCCGAATTTCAGCTGCTCTTTAGTCACAGAATCACTCGGCAGTGTGACGTCCCTCTGCGAGACTCCCACATCATCCCTCATCGTTACTGCCTTGCAGGGCATCGGCGGAGGATTTCTGTCACCTCATTTCATCAGCCAACATCAGCACACCTGAGTAATGTCCCCCTCGGTGCTCTCGCTCACCTTTCCCCGCCGCTGGCCCGGCTCTGCTGCGAGCAGCAATAATGCAAACCCCTGCAGAGAGAACGCTCCTGTGCTGTTTGTTTCTCCGGGTCCTTGGGCACAGGCAGGTAGCCCTGGCACGAGAGACGGCTCTGCCTTTATCTGTGAGATGTGTGCTGCATTCAGAGCAGGCTGATTCGAATGGGCTGTGGCACAGAAACCTCCGTGTGTGCGTTTGCCTCTGGATCTTTTCATCCGCGGCTTTTTGCGGCCGCGCGCGCGACTTCGCGTGTGGCCTCCCTCGGAATTTATTCCCCCGGCTTTTTGATCACAGTAATAATCCTGCTGTTAAAAAGGAGCCTTCCCCTTTAAATTCCCCAGTGCCGAGGAATGAACTTTGAAATATGAAGGTTAGCAAAGACTTTGGGAACAACTTTGAAAGCAGCTAAGCTGAGAGCGATCTCCTCGTCCTTTAATCAGATGCTTGGCTTTGCAGCTCCAGCCATCTTCACGGATTAACTCCCATGAACTTTCTGAACTGCTTTTATGGAAAAGCACATCAAACAGATGACTCTGCTAAGAAGGAATTAATCAATTAAGCAGAAGCAGGGAGGCCTCCTCTCTGCTGAGAAAGTGGTCCATGGGCACCTTCCCCCTGCCCACCTCCTTCCTTCCACCTTGCTCCAAAACTTGTTTAGTTTATATTAGATGGAGATTGAGATTTAGATGTAGATTCACCACACACACAGAGCTTCCCTTCCTGCCATATTTTTTCTGAGATAAATAGGTTTTTTTCTAGTCTGTAACTGTGAAATTTTTAGGGTCCAGCGGGGGCAATATTCCTGTTGTGCATTTCCCAGCAAGCCAGACCGAGCCATCTTGCACTGCCCTGCATGATGAGCGTTGTGCTGGAGGCTCTTAGCTTTTCTGTCTGCATCTCCAAGAGGAGATGTTTGGGATGTGGCATTTCCAGAGCTATCCCAGCAGCCAGTTGAGTGTCCCAGTAAATCAGTTCTCCACTTCTGCCAGGTCTTGGGTGAGTTGTGCAGGCTTGGATTCAAGGTGCAGTTTGAGCCTTGTAATGGGCATCTGGTCCAAGATGGTTTTCCAAGGGCTTTCTGGTGTCCGTGGAGAGAGAGAGAGAGGAGTTTCTAAGGAGAAAATTCCCCTTTCCTGAAATAGGTGTGAATCAGGTGTCATGGAGTGGTCACTGGAGGTGTGAAGGAAGGATCCCAAGTGTCTTGGGGCCATCACGCTCCTTCATGTCATCATAAATATCTGTACCTATTCGGGGCACCCATCAGTCTCCTAAAGTTGGATTAACGGTGTTTACCTCCTCTTTGTGTGCCAGCACAGGGAATCAGGGAATGCAGGCTCAGATTTCCCTTTTTCTCCCCCAGATCAGGCGTCTTTTGACTTAAAAAGGGATCTTTCATGACAGCGAGAGTTATGAAATTATGGTGGTGCTGCAGATGGCATTTAAGGGAGGTTCCTCCCATCTGCTTGCTCTCGAGAGTGGAAAATTCCTGATGTTACAGATTTTTGTAAAGGGCAAAGAATCTGAATTTTTGTTTCTGAGAACATGAATTCTGAGCTGCCATGTCATTCTTCACAGCCACATGGACAACAAGCATGGGGATGGTTTGAAGAAAGTTGGGTTTATGGCCTCCATAAAAGCAATTCTGCATTTCTCCTGCTGTTTGCAGCAACCCTCTCTCAGGGAATATCTATCCCCCGCTTCAGGAGTACTTGGAGCCCGAGTCACCGCTTTTATTAACAGGAGAGTTGCAGTTTCTCTTGCAGAAGTGAGATAATTCCTACATTTCCTTTCAGAAACAATCCGTGTAACCACGTCTGTGGTATAAGGTCATTCTCTCCCCCGTCACATTCGCTCCATCACATCAAGTGAGGAGGAGGCAAATTAACACTTCTGTTTCTGGTCCTGAAGGGAGGCTGATCTACAGGAGAGGGTGAGTTTTAATTCTAATTCCCACCCTAAACCAATTCCTGGGCTATTTATCCTCATTTTTACTGATGTTAGTACTGCCATTTTTATTAAGTACCTCTTCATCCTCCCTGGTGCTTACTCCAGGTTTATTTAGGAAAGGGATTTAATACATGGAAAACATCTACTGTTTTCCAGCTCATTTCCAGCTGGGAAGGTGTTTGAAGTGTGGCTGTGCAGGGCTCAGGTGGTTGGGAGACAGAAATGTGTCAAAAGAACCAGTTAACATCAAAACTCCCTCACACAGAGATCCCTCCTTCTTTCCAGAGGCTACTTCACCAGGTTCTGTGGGGTGCCTCTTATTTCTGGATGCCACAAGAGCACCAATGGTCTAATAATTCCTGCACAGCTCCTTTCCTGCTGTCACCCATCTGGCTCCATAGATGATTCATGCTTTTGGTTATGGTTTGGGATAAAACTCCAGTTTTTCACAGAAACATAAAATCATCGATTGGTTTGGGTGGGAAGGGACCTTAAAGCTCATCCAGTTCCAACCCCTGCCATGGGCAGGGGCACCTTCCACTGTTCCAGGTTGCTCCAAGCCCCATCCAGCCTGGACACAGCCTCTCAGAGTGACCTGCTCCAGTGCTCAACCGCCTTCACAAAAAAAGAGAAAGTTTTTATTTTTTTATTACTTTAAACAGATTTTCTTTATGTATATTTACATGTCCAGTATGTCCACGCCCCTCTTGTGCTGGGAAGGCCAGACTGGGGACAGCACTCCAGATGTGGCCTCAGCAGAGGGGAAGGATCATCCTCCTCAACAAACTGTCTGTCTTCTTCCTTAAAAAAAAAAAGTCCTTCTGCTCTGAAAAACCCAAGACCCAGAGCAAATCTGCGCTGTTTGAGAGCTGCAGCACAGAGCTGAGCATTTTCAGTGCCCAGCACACGCAGTCCTCAGCTCAGATATTTTTGTAACGGGGAATTCCAATAAAGTCAGAGGATCTGCAGCATTTTAAAAGTTTATCAAGATCACTTTTGCAGCAGTAAGCAGTGTTGAAATGGCTTGGGAAGGAATAAAAGGGAGAGGAAAAGGCATTTTTATTTTTGGACTGAGAGTTAAGACCTTTCAGATTGTACCATTTCCTGACTTTATTGAGCAGGGTATCTTGATCCAATCTTTTTCACTGCATTTTTGTCCCCCAGTCACAGGATTTTTTTCTTTTGAAGGACACAAACTTGCAGACATTTTACCCAGCTCTGCTTGAGCCTTCTGGAAAATGATAGGCCAGTTTTGGAGAGGATTGCAGTGAGCAACTGGCAAAAAGACTGGGCCTGGGGTTTGTATTTGCATGTTCATTTAGATAAGAAAGAGAAAGTGGCTGATCACAGGGAAGTGGCTCTGCAGGTTCAGTGCCCCTTCATTTCCTGACCCTCAAAATCTTGTTAACAGGATATGCTCTGTCTGTAGGAAAAAAACCTCTCTTTTTTTTAGCCTAATTACAGTATTAACAGTTGGATCAAAATATAATACTTATTATTGGTCTAGTTAGGCTAACACTCAGCCCAAAGCAGCACAGAAAATCAGCATTAACGATGAAATCAAAAGCTTTATGTGAAATACCTGTCTCTGCAGCCTTCACCACCCTGTTTCCACAGGTGCTGGTGGTGTAAGGATGCACTTCTGCCTAAAACTGATCCCATCGCTGCCAGCAAATCACAGGAGACCACTCTGCAATTGAGTGTCTGTGCTGGACCAATGGTGGCACTAAAATTGAACCCAGAAGTGTCTCAGAACCAACACGTGTCTTCCTGGAAAAGTCCTCTCCTCTTGGAGCAGCTCCTCTGCATCATCCCCATTCCTTCCGTGCTCCACGCTGTGTTAAAGGACATTCAGTCCTCTGAAATGCCCAGCTTTCCCATCACTGGGGCTGAAGGAAGCAGGTAGCAGAGGAAGGGGGGTGAAGGCTTCCCTGAGACAGCCAGCTGTGCTTTGTCGTGGCTGGAATGCCGTGAGTGGGATCCAGCTTCCAACACGGCCATCAAATGCCCTTTGAGGTGTCCCAGAGTGTCCTACCCGGCCTCTGCTTCCAGCCCAGGAGGGCACAGCTCTCCAGCTGGTCCTGTGCCACGTCCTCCATCCTCAGGGCATCTCAGGTGGCACTTGGTGGTACATTTAGAAAAGCCCTTCACCACTCCTCTGACCTCCAGGCCAGGCGAGCTGTCTGACATCCACTGGCTTACTAAAAAATAGCCAGGAAACAGAGGAGATGTCTGGGGCTGTTGTCTCCAAGCTATTCCAAAGAGAAAGAAAAAAAAAAAGAAAAAGGAAAAGGAAAAGGAAAAGGAAAAGGAAAAGGAAAAGGAAAGGAAAGGAAAGGAAAGGAAAGGAAAGGAAAGGAAAGGAAAGGAAAGGAAAGAAAAGGAAAGGAAGAAAGAAAGAAAGAGAAAGAAAGAAAGAAAGAAAGAAAGAAAGAAAGAAAGAAAGAAAGAAAGAAAGAAAGAAAGGAAGAAAGGAAGAAAGAAAGAAAGAGAGTCACCGCTTCCTTCCACAGGAAAGTCCACTTTGTTCCAAGTGTCTGGGGTAAACTTTGTGTTGAAAATAAAACTACACCAAGGGCACAGTCACAGCCCTTCTGTGCCTGCCCCCAGAGCGAAATGGAGCTTTTCTGGGTCCACAAATCTTCCTGTGCCTTGCAAATAAACGTGGGATTGAGCCCTCCTGCATCTCTTGACGCTGATGGTAGGTGCTGGTCTGGTTGCTGCTGAAACCCTCACCTGGCCTCTCCACCACAGCCTAGTTAAAGCTGAGATCAGGAATCCTTCCTACATTTGCAAGGCTTAGACTTTACCTGGATGAGAGAACTGTAATTTTAGCCAGTTGTCCAACTCAGAGCCTGGGGAAGGTGTTGGTGATGGTGTTCCTGGTCAGAGCACTTGCACACACAGTGGAGAAATTGAGAACTGGGGAGAAGTGGAGATGAAATCCCACCAACTCCTGTTTTCAGGTGGATCCTCTGCCCTACTGCTTTCTCCAGTCCAGCTGTGGAGGTGTTGAGACATTTGGCCTGCAGCAGGCAGGGAAGGGCACTGGTGGGCTTGGGAAGTGTTGGGACACCCTGGTGAGGCCTTTCTCAAAGGATTCAGATGTCTGGAGGGTGAACAGCAGCCGGGAGGTCAGGGGGGCTGCAGGGAAGAGAAAGAGCAGTGCAAAAAATGAGGAGTAAATTGGTGCTGAGGGATGGGGGGTGTGTGACCTCAGCCTCCCTGACCTGAGGAGATGAGACGTGACTGCAGCTTGGTGAGGCCTTGTTTTAGGAGCTAAAAGCACCACTTTTATGCCCTTTTTTTGTCTCATCTTGAAACTCAGAGAATTTTTTTCTGTTTTTTTACCTTCAGGTTATTTGCTTCTGCTGTGGTCTCATGTACCTCTGCCTGCCTGATCTGCCTGCTGATTCAGAGGCCTCGTCCAGACCTGCATCATTTTCCTGCCTCTTTGTATCCTGGATTTCACCTTAGCAGTGGTGGGGTCTACAAGGCAGATTTGATGTGGATGGATTAGGGACCGATGGACTTTATTCCATGATTGATGAACCCCTCTCTACCCTTCACTATCAGGGTAAATCTGACCCAGACACAGCCCTGGAGAAAGGACTGGTGCATTTGGTTAATTTTTGCTTTCTCCCTTGTTTGTTCCTTATCCTGACAAGAAAAAGAAGGGAACGGCAGAGGGGCTGCTCGATTCCTCGTCTGACAGTACCCCTGGAAGGTCAGAGGAACATCGAATTGTGATGAGACTGGCACATTTTTAATTCTCTCTCATTACAGCCTCTGTTAAACTACATTACAATAATTGCTTTAGTTCTGCTATGGTATTTTCAGGTCTCTTAATGCAGCTGTCAGCTCAGTGTGCTGGGAACTAACACCAGCAAAAAAAAACCCCAGAATTTAAAAAAGAGGGAAAGGAGAAGAAACACACAAATGAAAGCCTGGTAGACTGGCAGAGAGGGGCCAGGACTGGGCCAAATTTGGGATGAGAGCAGGAGATGATGAAGTGCAGGTTTGCCAGGGTGCTGCTCAGATCCTGCTGCTGAGAGATGTCTGCGAGCTGGAGACAAGCTTTGGATTCTCACATCTCGCCACAGGGTTTGCACAAACCCATCTCTGGTCATAGAAACAGCAGAGTTCTGCACTCTGTGAGGTCTGGCATGACGGGAAGAGGACGCTGGAGAGGCATTTTGTATTTTGGATTTGCTTGAGAAGTTTTGAAGCACTCCTCCATCTGGGGCACTCATTCTACCAGCCCCCTCCTTGGGGCACCAGCGTGGGACTGACTCACAGCACGTGGACCGTGAAAAGGGAGGATTCATCATCCACCCCGAGGTGTTTGCTCAGCTCAGGAGCCCTCCCAGGAGTTGTTCTCTCTGTGATTTCAGCTTTCACAGAATTATAGAATTGTGGGAGTTGAAAGGGACCCACAAGGATCATTGAGTCCAACTCCTGGCTCTGCAAAACCCCCCAAAAATCCCACCACAAACCTGAGAGTGTTGTCCAAACACTTCTTGACCTGTGTCAGGCTTGGGGCTGTGACCATTCCCTGGGGAGCCTGTTCAGGAGGAAGAACCTTTTCCTTGATACCCACCCTAAACCCTCCCTAGCACAGCTCCACGCCGTGGTCCTTTTTGCAGCCACTCCTGGCTCATTTGTTGCCCTTCTCAGACAAGTGACCTGGCTCTGGCTCAGCTCTCCAGGCTTGCACAGCCTTGGCCATCCCACAGCCAGCTTTGCATCTCAAATCCTTGTGTTCCTCCACATCTACAGCACCATCTGCACCCCAGCCCCACAGATCAGCAGCTCCTCATGCAAACCCTCCCTCCCACCACGAGAGAGACCTCCCCACCCTCAAAAATGCTGCCCTAAACCGCTGCCTGATTCAGAAAACCATAAACACGCCCTTTAAAGAACAGACACTCCTTCCCTCCCCACATGTGCACTCCAAAACAATCCCACCACAAAAACATCCCCTTTCTCAACCCCACGGCCCTCCACTGACACACTCTCACACTTTCTCCATTCCCACAGCCGTCCCACATTCATTAATGCCTCCACAGGAATTTTCAACTGTGTGAAGAATTGTTCGTAATTAGTTAACAAGAAAGAAAAATAAAGTCTCCTAAGCTGTCAGCAATCCTCCAGAAAACCAGCAACAGATCTGAGCACCATTTGGTCTAATTAGTCTTGATATTTCACACAACATGTTTCTCAATTTTTGGTGGAGAAGAGGATAAAAAAATATTCCTCTGAGGAGAACAACGGGAGTATTTTTGTAGAGGGATTCAGTGGCAAAGCCAAAGGGAACTCTTAATCAACAAATGTGCCTTTTTATTCCTCTACTGAATTTTTCACCACAGTTGCTTCATCTTCTGCTTCTGTGGGCATGTGCAGGCCTGGGGTGGGGCCAGTCTGCAGCTGACATGGATCAAAATAATCCTCTTGTCAGCATAGCCTTAATTTTCTCTCCTGTGGTGAGGTTGAAAGCCATCGGTACTGCAGGAGGCTGGGGTGTGTTGGTGGAAGGATGCTGAGATTTGCAGCGCAGGATCCGACTGCACCATTCCCACCTCAACACCTTCATGGACATCCACAGACTGCAGCAGGAGTTGGGCTCTGCTGTCCCATCCCTGGAAGTGTCCAAGGCCAAGCTGGGCAGAGCTTGGAGTAAAACCTGGGCTAGTGAGAGGTGTCTCTGCCCATGGGTTTGGAACAAGATGATGTTTAATGCCCCTTCCACCTCACGCCTTTCTATAATTACACGACTTTGTGTCTCTGAACAAAGTTATGTAGAGCAAGTGAAATCTGCCTCGGCTGAGAGGTGCTTTTTAATCCACACATGGTGTCTCCAGGGTCCCTCACATTCTTGCAGGGTAGAGAACCAGATTTGGTGGGTGACCCCCTCAAGCTGACCATGGTGGTGGTGGTGGTGTCCCATGGCTCGGGGCGAATTGCAGATTGTGCACGAGGTGTGCAGGAGAGGAGTGTCCGTGTCCCCTCAGCAGCCAGGAGGGAGGAGATGGGCATTGTCACCGCGTGAGGCATCCAAGAGGGAGGCAGGGCTGCAGGTGCCAATCTCAGCAGCGATTAGAGAAGGAGTCTGGACGATTACCCAGGGAGACAACAGATGATCTGTCTCTGAGCATGTCACCCTCGGTGATCTCTATCAGGAGAGACAGTCGGTGTGGGTGGCGAAGTTTTGTGTGGTTCATCTCTTCCAGAGATGGCATCAGCTTCTCGCCGCTTGAACGACAGCTTTAACTGCACTGATGATCTCAGCTCAGTCCCAGCTGCCTGGAGGGAGCCAGGACACTCAGCTCAGGTGCAGATTCGTAGATTAAAAGTACTCCAGAGGGGAGGGGAGTTTAGCTGTGTAAACAAAGATGTTCGATGGCATTTGTAGTTAAGGATGGATTTACGAACATGTGAGCTCATGGAGATCTCAGCATCAGTGTCAACGATCAACCCAGGCCTCGCAAAACCCTCTACTTTAGGGTGAGGTAAAGCACTTTTTGGTGGCTTTGGGTTTTTGTTGGGTTTGGAAGGAGAATGGACCCCCAAATCCCATGGAGACCCATTCCTAAGACCCCAAAGCTCAGGTGCTTTTATGGTCTGGTTGACAAGGTAGTGTTAGGTCATAGGTTGAATTTGATGATCTCAAAGGTCTTTTCCAACCTGGTTGATTTTAGGATTCTGTGATAGGAGATATTAAGTTTTAGGTGGAAATACTCAACTGAGATGATCCCAGGACTCCCTGTGCAAGACAGAGCACCTTGGAAGGTTGGAGCCCAGTGAGCTGCAGCTCCCAGGTTGTTTGTCAGAGGAAAGTGATGAGTCGCATGGGAGATTAATTCCCAGAGATATGTGGGCATCCCAGGTGTCCTGCTGATAAACATCCTGGCATCTTAAACACCCTTAAATAAATGACATTTCTGATGAACTCTCAGCTAACAAACTGCAAAAATTTCCCCCCCTTCAAAAAAAACCAACCCTCTGCAGGAAGTCCAACAGCTCCTATTCAAAGCACTTGCAAAGTATTCGCATTATGCTCCCAAAATATTTTAATTGACTTTTCAGCAATTGGTTTTTTATTTGTTTAGAAAAAAAACCCAACAAACTGTGCTGTTAATAGATCCATTGGCAGCTCCAGAAAAACTCTGGCATTGTTTATGCAGAACTTTGTCAACCTTGGGAGAAAATCAGTGCTGGGATGAGCTGCAACTTTCACCTCTGCAGTGTTAGGACTGAAAGAAGTAATAGTCACGAAGTAAAGGATGGACTTCTTTGACATAAATACTGAAAAATAAAGCTTTTCCACCCTAAAAGGATGGGAGGGCAGAAAGGACTTTGAAAACAGAAGTAACACAAATCTCCTTCTCCAGACAGCAGCTGAGCCCCAGAGATGAGAGGCCAGGAGGTCATTTCCCAGCATGGAAAAGCAATGTTGAGGTGTTGTCCCATCTCCTGGGACATCTTCCGTGCCCAAGATTTTACATGATGGATTCTGGAAGCAGTCTGCCCCCCAGCCTGGGAATATTCATTTTCCAAAGTGTTTTCAAGCCTATTTTGGAGCTCATTTCAATAGTTAGGGGTAAAGGTGATCACTTACAGGTATTTTTTGAGGTGTTTAGTTTTACAAATCTCAGCCTTAAGCTCTTAAGACTCATTATAACCTTAGGAATCCGGTCTCCTGGTAGACTAATAACCATTAGTTCAAGAAGCAGGGTCACAGAGCACATGGTGGGGACAAATTTAAAGGTTTCCCCATTCAGCCATAAATGCAAGAGTGCAAGAGCTAATTTTATTCATTTATTTCACGTGGTACTGAGGAAGGAGGAGAGGGTTTTGTGGAAGCAGGCAGAGGCATTAAGGGGAGGATATTTAGCATCTGGATTTGAACCTGCCTGCAAGTTTAACAGCTGTTTTTACCAAATGGGAGCAAACCTCTCCCAGAACAAATGAGCCTTGGTGTGTGCAACGCTAAACGCCGAAGGGAAAAAAGGAAAAGGAGGTAGGTGAGATTTCAACTGGCCTGCTCTCTCCATCACTGATCCTGCAGGGAATTCTGCAGTCGTTGAGAGGTTAATGTGGGTCCTGGCTGCCCACCTGACTCAGCCTCCCTGCTCCTCTGTGCTGGGCATGGAAATCTTCTCCATGTGCTGTCTTCCAGTAGGGTACAGCTCAGCCAGGGAGCGGAAATGGAGCCCAGCAGGGAACAGCTGTGTTCATCTGTTGCTTAGTGGATGAAAAACGTTGCCTGAAATGCACAGAAGAACCCAAATCCCTCCTCACTGCAAACCCTTTGTGAACCCCAGTGCTCGGTAAGTGTGAGGAAACTTTTCACGCTCCAGAGGGGAAGAGCCTGAGGCTGTGAGAGGAGAGGTGGAGCAATAGAAAATACACAGTTCTTATCCCTGGCTGGAGATATCACCCAGAAATCCATCCCCACGGGTCTACTCACTGCCTCCTCTGCCACAAAAGCTGAAGGAGGTCCCTAAACATCATCTGGTGTCCATGTCCAGTGCCAGAGCTGACACCAGGAGGGACAAGGTTTAGGGTTCTCTAGAGGTGGGTTTTGGCCTTGCTGCATTTGGTCCTGAATGGTTTGGGGCCATGAAAGAACTGATGAACTAAAGGCAGGTAATGGTGCCTCATTTTGCACAATTTTTTGGAGCAGTTCTCTCCTCGTGAAACCCAAACTGCTTCCCAGGGCTCCATGCAGCTTCAGAGCAGCTTCCCTCATCATCAGCTCTGCCTGTGCAGCTCTGAAGCCTTGCCAGCACATGCTCCTTCATGAAGTGGGGCTGGGCAGTCGCAATACCTGGGCTGTGTCACCTCAGACTTCCTCCTTTGCAGCCTGACAAGCAGCAGGTGCTTGGGGAGATCCTCAGAGGCTTTGATCTGCCCGTGTGGGATCTTCTGTGCACAGCTCTGGGTGTGAAGGGAATTTGACCAGACCAAGAAAAGCTCTTCACTTGGTTTCACACCCTCTTCAAGGATTCAGATTCCTTCCTTCCTTCTTTCCTTCCTTCTTTCTTAATTTCCTTCTTAATTCTCTTGCTTACTCGTTTGCTTCACTTAATTTCTTCGTATCCCTTTCTTTCTTTCTTAATTCTTCTTGCTTGCTCTTGTTTTCCTTATTTTCTTAACCAACCTTCCTTCCTTCCTTCCTTCCTTCCTTCCTTCCTTCCTTCCTCTTTATCCCAAACCATAGAAGATGACAAGTTGGAAGGGACCCACTGGGATCATCGAGTCCAACTCCTGGCCCTGCACAGGACCATCCTCAAGAGTCCCACGTTGTGCCTGAGGGTGTTGTGTTCTGTTTTACCTTTTCCAATCCCCACTGTTCCCTGTCCGTCTCACACACCCCATGAAGCGCTCCCTGTCAGAGGACCTGTGCACACTCAGGACACACCAGCCCTGTTCCCACCCAAGGATTTATCTGCTGCCAGAGCTCTCTGCCTCCACGACCTTCCCACATCCCTGCCACCTCCTCCCTGTGCAGGGGGAGCAGGACCCGGTGCTTTATGTGCCCCGTCACCCTCAGATTAATGAGAGCTGGAAGGACAGAGGGGGTCACAGCATGTGAACCATGACCAGACCCCGCCACCGCCCACCCCTCCGGCACAGCGATGATTTGTGCCTCAGTCTCCCACCCTGACAAGGGGCAGGACGAATGGTGAGCACTGGTGGTGAAAGGGACCCTGATCATCAAACACAGGGCTGTGATGAGGCGGATCATGTCCCTGGGATTGTCCCTGTGACGATGCTGTACTACTGAGAAGGCTGGATAGGATTTTGGGGCTTTCCACACCTCATTGTTTAGTCTAGCACAGCCTGGCTTTGTTTTGCAGCTCCCTTTGACATAATCTTTGAAAATCCATCTGAATTTCCTTCCTAGACAAGTATCATACATCTCCTTTCCTTGTGCCATCTGAGATGCTCCAGGCTAGCAGATGTGACACAGACTGAGACTCCCAAACCTTTTGGAAGTTGTGCTGGGGCCAGGTAGGGAATGGCATGTCTAAAATGACACCTATTTGCAGACAACCCAAGGGCCTGGCTTCTCCCAGGCTCAGCAGCAGCCAAGTAAATTCTTCTTCTTGCTGGAAACATTCTCACTATTTGATTTGCACAATATTCCTTCAAATTCCACAGTTCCTGGCAGGAGGGAGGTCTGAAGTCACCCCCAAAAGTCGTGACAGGTTTATTCGCTGAAAGAGTGCCACCACCATGGGTTCATTCAAGATTTTCTGGCAGTAGGCAAATAAAAACGTCAGAGGGCAAGAAGTTATTTTAAATATCTGACGTTCTTAGCGAGATGAAAATTGATGTTATTAATACAGGATGAAGTCACATTTGTCCTGGATCCCACCTCTCACGTCTGTGGCATTACCTGCACCTTGTCACGGCATTTTTAGACTTAACCAAAATTTACACCCAAAAAAATGAAAAAGGAAAAAAAAAATCAATCTGTGCTGTGACTTTGTGGAAAAGTGGAGAGAAAGGAAGAAAAAGTTTAACATTTGGGGATTTATTTGAGTTTCCCTTGGAAATGTGCAATTTTTTATCTCCGTCCCAGCTGTTGTCTGTCTGGAAACCTGAGAAGGAATGTGGATGTCTTGCACCTGGGGAGCAGGTGGATTTTGGGAAGGACATTGATTTGACTGAGGTGCTCCTGAGATCCAGCCCAGTCTCCCAGGAGCAGCTGATCACACGCTCCAAGACTGAATTTTCACCGGAGATGGAAGCAGGAGAGGCACTGAAGAATGAGGAATTGTGAGAGAGATAAGAGGAGGAGGAGAGTAAAAAAACAATCCCCAAAGACATTTCCAAAAGGAACATCTGTTAAGAGGGAGTGTGGGAAATAAAATAATAAAAACAACAGCAGCATAAACAACTCGACTCTCCCACCTGCCTCTGAATCTCTCCTTTTCTCCCCGTTTCAGGAATAACTTGGCTGATGATCTGCTTCCTGCCACTTCCCAAGCTCTCTGTCAAGAAGGGGAAGATTCCTGGTGGCTCAGAGGTTTGCAGAGCTCATCCAAGGCGTCAGACGCAAGAGGAAAGTTAAAAGAGAGAAACAATTTGTTCAGCAGAGCATCAAAAGCAAATATTCCTTTGCCACTGTCATCGATTCCACACCTTCCCCAGAAGTTCCTCACCGTTATTTAAATCACTTTATCCTGTTAATCCACAAAAGCCAGGTGAGATTAGGCTGGGCTAGCCCAGAATTGCAAATATATTATGGGGATACTTTCTTTGAAGACAAATAGGCCTTAAAGCGCCCTAATGCCTGATGCCAGAACGCTGTGCTTAATTAAGCAGCCACAGGGGCCATTTACAAATGTGATTTCTGCATTGATTACCTATAAGTCTCTCTGCAGCCCCTATTAACAGCCTCCTGTGGAGAGGATTGTTTCCCATAAGTGGCTCATCCAGGAAGATGGGGCGGCTGCCTTTGCCAGGCATCTTACTCCGAACGATCAACCTGAAAATATTGACTAATCAGCAACAAATGTTGATAGGGGCAGGAGAGGAGGGATAAATCTCCTCGGGGGCTCGTGGGGGGAGGACAACAGTGATGAATCTGCAGATTAAAAGGCTGTTGCACTACCGCTAAGAAAGGATAGAATGCGTGAGTGTGTTTTAGGCCACATCCCAGAGCTTGTCCCATGTGCTTGTGTAGAAGGCTGGGTTAAAACCTTGCCCAAGGTAAGAGGGAGAGACCTGGATGCCCTGTTGGAATGGTCACTCGTTAAAGTGTCCGGAGGAAGCTGTCAGAGGCAGGACAGACTGGCTGTAAAACACTTCCCGGGAGGGTCTCACAACAATATGCAACATTTTCTAGCGTAGCTTCCCATTGATTTCTATGGAGCTGTTCTGCTGTAAATCACCTGTTTTCTGCCCTTAAATAACCACATTTTACAGCCTCCCTGCGAAGAGGGACAGCCAGGAACAGAGCTGGTTCTTTGTCTTCCCATCAGGAGCTGCTGGCTGCCTTATGTGCAATTCGAAAAACAAGATTTGGACAAAAGTGTGAAAAAGCACAAGAGAATTCCCCCAAACTGAGAATCCAGCGGGAAGGGCACACAAACACCTCTCCAAAGGACACTTCTGGGGTGAGGCATCCACAAGTCCCCTTGGCAGGAGAGAGGGATAGCCAACACCTCTAGCAATGAAAATAACATGACCCAGCACAGAGAAAAGCCTTCAGGTTTCCAAAGGCAGGGTTTTTTTTGGGGAAAAAAGGGGCATATTCTGCTCAGGAAGGAACAGCCTTGTGCTCACTAGGGTCAGTGCAGCAAAGGCATCATCCTTCAGCTGAAGGATGGAGCCAGCCCTATATCTTTGATTTTTCCTGAGAGGACCACGGAGCTGCCTGGGGATGAAATCTGCCCCTTCCCAACTCCCTGTGTGCCCTGGGTAGGAGAGGGGAAAAAGCAGCACACTCAGAAGAAGAAAAAAGGGGGAAAAAAAAGAAAAAAAAAACAGGAAAAATATGTCAATAATTTAAGAGACAAAGCTCCTGCCACGGAACCCAATCTCTTCCAGGCGCCCGCAGCAGCTTTTGGACACCTTGATTAATCATAACTGGCTACATATTATTTCCCTATAAGCAAACTACAATGTTACTCATACAAACAGCTTAATCTTGACAGCTGCAAAATGCCAGGATTTAATGTGGGATGGAGGGAGTTTTGCCATATGGTGCCACTCCGGGCCTGAGACGTTCTAATCCGCAGCATATTGCCTGCCGGAAACAGCCATTTCAGGGAATGCCTCCCTTCCCTTCTAATTGCATTTGTTGTCTCCAGTTCACATTGTCTCCTCTTTTTCCTGCCAGCACGGAATAAATCAGTCTCTCAGGGGGAGCTTGGGTTGGGCTGCTTTCTTTTCTCGGTTTCTGTTCTTGAGGAAAGGGGGTTGAAAAGGCGCCGAGGGTTCTTGTAGGGCTCGGGGTCACACATCCATCCTGGCTGATCCCACTCCCAGCCCACTGTCCCACAGGCTGCCAGGTCAGGAAAGGCTTCCTGATTATGTCTACGTTCACTGGAATTGCCAGATGGGTCGTGCAGGGGAGACTTCTCATCTCCTGCTTGCTAATCCCCTTCTCTTTGATAAAACGACCTGGCGTGGCAAAGTTAACTTCAGCTTCTTCCTGCTCTCCGTCTGAAATTTGAGGGTGCGATCAAGTTCTCCACCCCTGTTTGGAGATGTGAGGGGAGATGTGAGCACAGGGTGGCCAGAAGGCAATGCCAGGGTGAAAGAGGATTGCCTCGGGCTCAGGAGAGGATTAACTGGTTAGTTTCTGTGTGTCCCCACCTTGTTTGTCTCCCAAGACCTCTCCGGGTTAGTGGAATGGGTGGAAAATGCACCAGTGCTGCTTGGTCCTGGGCAGGAAGGAGGTGATGTGGGCACCATCTGTGTGATGGTGGGCAACAAATAAAGGAAATGCTCTGTATCCTTCATTTTCCAGCCCCAGGCAAGACGAGTCTGGAATTTTACACCGGCTCTGATTGGAGCAGCACCCAGGGAACGCACAACTGCATGAAAATGACCCAGAATAAGTGGAAATCTGCCCGGTCACCGCCTTCCATGCAAGATCTGTGGTGTGACATGGAATCATTCAGGCTGGGAAGGACCTCTAAGATCATCAATTCCAGCTGTTAACCCAGCCCTGCCAAACCCACCACTAGCCCATGTCCTAAACACTCCTGCCTGCACATCTGTGTTTACCGCACCTTGGTTTTGTGCAGGCCTGAGGTGACCGCCCTTTCTGACCAAGGAAGGGAATTTTTTGTACTTTTGTGCTTTTTTTGCAAATGTTTGGGTTGTTTGGACCTGTGATTGTCATTTGCAGCTACTGAAAAAGGAGGAAGTTTTGGCAACTAATCTATTACAGCTCCTCCAGGCTCTCCGAAGGCTTGCATGCAGTTTCCAGCTCCGCTGCGGAATTCCTGTGTGACCCAGCTCATGCAATTTTTATGTGTTTCATTTTTTTTTTCCCTTATGAAAAAGGAAAATAAACAAGATACCTGTTTTTCTCCCCGTTTCATTGCTTTTCCTGCTGGTTCCTGCCAATCGCTCTGGCGACAGCACTGTTACATCCTTATGGGGTGGATAAACCCCCGAATTTCAGTCCCTTTCTCTGACAGTGGTGTCCACCTTGCAGTTCCTTTTTATGCCATAAAAGTAGGATTCTCCGTGGACGCTGCGGGCAGGACAGGAAAGCCGTGGGGTGAAATTGCAGCAGAAAGATTAACCTTGGCATTAGGAAACTGTGAAAAGTGAGGGAAAATGGGGATGATTATCCTGATCCTTGGAGCAATCCTGGTCATTGCTTTGTCAGGGAGCAAAATCATTGCCCAACTTCTTCCTGGATCTCTGCTGATCCAGGCCTTTCCCCGTTCCAGCACCCTGATGTTCTTACCCTTAACTTGGCTTTCCTCATGGGCTAAATCTCCCCTGTCACAGTAAAATCCCAGACTTTGCTCTCTCGTGCCCAGTCTCCATGAGAAGAGCCCCCATTCCTCCCAGGAAGGTGCCTGAGGGCAGACTGATACATGATGCATTTTGTTAATCAGATCTGTGCCATGACTCAAGTGATGGAGAGGCACGTGGCAATTCTTTGGGCTAAATAATTCACGTTAAAGCACTTCTTTGTTGCCCCTTTTGCCACATAAATCCATAACTCAGTGTGGAAAGGGGGAAGAAAGGTTAATTGCCCACTTGCCTGAGTGGAGTTGTGGCAGGATTCATCTTCTCCCATTTCGGATGTCTGATGACAGCACCCACAACTCAAATTCATGTCTTTTATGCAAAGCAATCGCTGCACAGCTCGTGTTGGGAACATAACCAGAACAGAAAGAGCTGAAAAGTCACTGGAAAAATTTTCCTGACTAAGAGGCAGCGAAATCTTGTTATCCTCCTTTCTCTAGATCTGTGCCCAGCGTGGGAGCGGCTGGGGTGGGAGCAGGGTTAAATTATGGCTGCTCATAATGAGCTGTCTAATCACGGAATCACCGAGTGGTTTGGGTTGGAAGGGACCTTAAAGATCACCCAGTTCCAGTTCCTGCCATGGCAGGGA
>VZTA01004754.1:35247-46471 GCA_013398855.1 Mohoua ochrocephala
GCCATTCCCTGTGTCCTGTTGCTCCAGGCCCTTGTCCAAAGTCCTTCTCCAGCTCTCTCATAGCTCCTTTAGGTACTGGAAGGTTCTACAAGGTCTCCCTGGAGCTTTTTCTTCTCCAGGTTGCTGAGATGCTTGGGGAGCTTCCATCAGTCCTGGTTTAAGTGACTCTTAGGAAAAAAATCAACTCTTTCTCAGTTCCTTGGACAAACCTTGTGAGCAGTGGGAGAAAGGAGCACTTCCAGACACCTCACACCTCATCCTGCAGCCTGGGCCTCCAGGGGAAAATCATGGATTGTGCCTTGGACACTGAAAAGATTTGGGGGGGTGATTGGTTGAGACACAAACTGTGCTCTGTGGCCAGGAGATGTCTAAGGTTAAACCAAAGGAATTACAGCTGGAATTCCACGCCGGCCTCCATCCAGCCTCAGCTGCACTCCCACACAGGTTCTGGGTAACTGTCCAGGACTCTTCCCAACAATTTTCCTGCTCTTTTCTCTCTTCCTGGCAGTAGATAAAGTTGTTATTTTAAGCATAACACATTTGTACACAAATGGGGGTCCACGTCACGAACAATAAATTGTGTCTGGGCTTAGCATGAGGTAATATCCACACACCTTGTAACTGCTGTCCCTGCTGTCCCCCCTGTCCCCAAATCCACAGCTGCCAGCTCTGGAAAAGGATCCGCATTGGAGCACACTCTGGGAAAAACGCTGCCTGGGACCTTCATGAGGCAATTTTTGTTCAAAAGCATCAAAAAATGTTCAGCAAAGTTCACCCTCCCCTCTTTTCAAGCAGTACATTTCACTGTTACCGAAAATATTAAGGACTACACAAGCACGCAACCTGTTAAACCTTAATTAAAACTGAAAAAAATAATTTCTCTTTTAGATCCATAAACTGCGAGTGTAGAATCCATAGGAGCCATAAATTATACACAACATTTTGCAGCTCTATATGTATATTTAATGGAATCATTATTATCCCCAATTACATCACAAATCTTTGAAAATCTCATGAAACAGGTAAACTATTTACACTTTTTATGCAAAATGCAACAGTAATTCAGCACCAGCTCAGCCCTGCACGCACGCCTTCGGATTTGCTCTCATTTGCATATTGCTGAATTTACACAGTAAGTTTTGCTAATTAATTTTTATCTGGAAGCCTCTAAAGCAGTGCCGTGTTTTCCCTCCTCCAAGGATGACTTGTGTGGTTGTCTCTTCCCGGGGAATGATTTAATAAGAGAGAGGGGACTTTTCCTGGGGAAGTTAATGGGGTTCATAAATTCAAAGTGAAGAGTCTTCTTTATGGCTCGGGTGGTTTGAACAACACAAAAGATGTTCTCTGGCCTTGACTTAAAATATCCCTGTGAAGAGCTTCTTGTGAGGAACGGGAGCTCACCTGATTTCTGAATCACCAGCACAAAGCCTGAATTTTTTTGGAGTGTTTAGAAGCAATACCAGCCCAACCTGAGGACCTCTTTGAGGCTTTGTGTTGCATCTGGAAACTCTTCATGTGACCACAGGCTGTCAAGGCTGAGCTGTGCCTGAACTTGTAGAGGGCAGCGTTGTAATCCCATGGCTTTCAAGCTTCCAAATCATTGCAAAATGTGTAGGAAAAATTGCTTTAGCCACCAGAAGAGTTCCCATTATTCTTTTCATAACCAGTTCTAATACAGTTATGCAAGGACCTTGCACTTTAATGTGAGTTTTTAATAGTAATTTCACCCCTTTAAAACTTTAGACTCATTTAGGTTGGAAATGACCTTCAGATGGAGTCCAAAATCAGCTTCAGCAAAATCAGCTGAAATCCCTGTAAATCAGAGGAGTGCAGCTTTTGGAGAAGCTTTCCCCTCCCTTTATGATTGCAGCTAATTAACATAATGCTCTTTCTGCCTTCCAAAATGTTCACTTCATCCACCCTCCTGAATTTTGCCACAATTCACAGAAGATTAATCACTAAAAGTGGCATTTCTCTGTGAAACTAAATTAGGCAGTGTCGTTAGAATTTCCCAACACGACTGGTAGCAGTCAATGGGACCTGGTGGGTCCTGAGCTGGGTCCAGCACGGGGCTGAAGTCAGAGGTGTTTACATGGGATTAATTTCAGTCAAGCCTTACTGCCAGGGCCTCCAGCTGTGCCCGACTCTCCTCTGACAGGCACTGGAGTAAAATCAGCACCTGCCTTAATCCTGACTCTGCCTTTGGCTGAGGTGAATCATTCCCTGGAAGTGTCAGGATCTCTCTAAAGGCTACAAATGGACTCCCACGTGAGCACCTATTGCACAGTCACTCACATTCAGTCGAAGGAATCCCACCCAGGTCTTCGAAGGGTCATTTGTCCTCGTTTTTCTCTCTCAGAAATCATGGGAGGACCCACCAGCCTTGCAAGGTTTTGTCTGGAGATGATGGGACATACTGGGAGACAATGTTTGAGCAACGCGGTCGTTCCCTGTTGATGACAGATGTGCAACCTCCAGGCTCTCAGAACTGCACTGAACAGCTCAGAAAGAAAAGGGAAGCCTAAAGCTGTCCTGTCCCAGCCCCTGATCCAGACAAAGCTGCCTCTGCCGTGCTGAGCACGATCAGGGTGTGAAATATCAGTGTTTTTAAGACCAATCTCAGTTGTCAAGCAGCATGAGACAGACACCCTGATGCTTCCTCCTCCTCCTTCCCACACTCTTGCCTCCAAACTTTGGTCTTTTCCATGCCTTTTTGACAGGCATTTCTCCTTGGGTGATCCCTGGTGGGAATTCTGGATGGGAGCTTTTTTAACTACGGAGCACAGCAGCGAGTGACCCATTCTGGGCTGTGGGGAAACTGTGGAGATGTGGAACTAGAATTAAACCTGGCCCAGGAACTGGGAAGTAAAGGTTATTTCTTTAGATGTCAGCAAGGAGAATGAATCAGTCACAACTACTTAAGGAACCTCAGGGAACAGTTCAGGCATATGCGATGCATGAAGGCAGATCTAATTGGGGTGATTTTTTTGGGAAGAGGTTCATAAAAAGAAAAAAAGTGCCTGTCTCCATGGTAACTGAACACTTAGGAGTGCACTTGGCCTGGCTGATCACCAGAGTCCTCAGCTTGTGAGTGCCCATCTCTTAAACAAAGCCTAATTCGTCGTTTCCCATCTTTTTTCTTAGGCAGGAGCCCGACTCTCTTCTTCCAACGTTACACACGAATGATTTCTTCACCCAAAACACAAAAAGCTGTGCTCCTCTGAACAGATCCAGTCTGCTGGAAGGGCAGGGAGGGTAGCCCTGGACATCCAACCTCTCGGTCTCCACAGAAAACTTTATCTCACGTGTTTATTGTGTGCTAAATCTGGCCCAGATGGGGCACATTTTCTAAAAATCATTGGGCCAGCACATGCAGGGGATGCATCAAGCAAAGCAGTCACGACCTCACGTCAAACCTGAGGACTCCGTGCGTGGTTTTCATTAGTTAATTGAATTAAATCCCCACGTGGGTCAGTCCTTATCAATCAGCAGGTCCAAACACACTCAGCCAGAGTCCTCTGCTCCTTCTCGAAGAGTGGGAATGGATCAATAGGGGAAGCAAAAAGCCTTCTCCAGCACAAATGTTGCCTCCAAGTTACTTGATGTGGACTGGCAAATACAGGAATATAAAAGATGATAAAAATAGTTCTGCAGCAGCTCCTAAAAACAAAACTCTTGAAAGGTTTTCGTTCTGGAGGAGGGACAGAGTGGCACTGTAGAATTATTGTTGAAGCTCTTAGTGTAGATCA
Organism: Mohoua ochrocephala; assembly: GCA_013398855.1. Lineage (NCBI taxonomy): Eukaryota > Metazoa > Chordata > Aves > Passeriformes > Acanthizidae > Mohoua > Mohoua ochrocephala. The sequence continues at coordinate 38,997 of VZTA01004754.1, forward strand.
CTGGATTGGGGCAGTTAATTGTTTTTCAGGGTTAGCCCATGGATAAAATCATATGGATTTGGAAGACAATGCTTTGTGTATTGCCAACAATGTATTAGCTCCTCTTTCAACTGATAAAATAATTAAGGGCTTGGTTGAAAGGGCATATTTCTCTCCGTGGCCACCAGTGCCTGAAAGCATGAAATTTCAGAATGTTTCCAATAGTTGTTCGTTGAAAGAGGAATAATCCATTTTCTGCCTAATTATTTTCAAGAGAGCAATAAAAACTGAATTAGGAATATTTAAAAATGTAAAAAGTGCTCTACATTCGAATGGCCTGAACTTTGGTGATGGACCATCGTTTGCAGATGATAATGAAAATGTTAACCTTGGGAGAAACCATTTTGTCCACAAATTAATGACAAATAAGAGGAATATTAGCTCCAGATTAATTGCTAAGTTCACATACTGCAGAGTGTGCTATATTTAAGTGTCATTTGGTTCTGCAGGTTATATAACTAACTTTTAATTCACTTTTCCTCATCTAGCGAAAGGTTTCGGAATGACAGAAGAGACTTAATAGCTTTCACTGCAGAATATATGAAAACACTGAGGAATGGCACCAGTAAATGGATGGCTGAATAACCTGAGTCAGTCTTAAGACATTTCCCAGTTATTAGAAATTGACTATTATGGCAGAAGAAAATTGATCAGCTACAATTTTCATATTCCTGAAGGATGATGAAAATGGAGATGATACTTTTAGGAACTCTAACGGGTTTTATTTCTTTTCACAGAGTTAAAAGCTGATCTGGGTTGTGGGGTTTCTTGATTTTCTTTTTTTTTTTTCTTTTCTTTAATGGCACAGTCGTAAAAGTGAAAGAGTCTGATGTTGCATGAGAAGGAATTTATGATATAATGAGTTCACTGAAGAGTGAAGTTAAAACAAAAAAGTGATAAATCCTTTGGTCACACTGGTAACTCCTATCAGAAAACAAACCATGACAAAATAGAAAATACAGAAAAGGGTTTTAGTTCCCTAATGCTTGACTTCACAATTTGATTTCGGCAAGGAAAATCCCATTCATCAAGAACCTATCTCTGAAACACATTTATTCTGTGGCTATTTTCAACCCTCAGCTCTCCCGTTTTCTTAAAAACTCAATGGAAACAATGCTGGTCAGTTCTATCCTAAATGCAGCACGGAAGGAGCATTTTCTGGGGGCAAAAAAAAAAGCCCCACTCTGGGCTTGCTGTGCCCTGAGCTGGGTGTCCCTGGGGTCACAAATATCCCGAGGACAAGGGCACTGCCCAGAAAATATCAGCTCTGGGTGTGCCTGGGCTGGGCACTGGGAATCTGCCACCAGCCTTGGGACCAGGGACGAGGAACTCAGTGTTTGTCTGTCTTTGCTTTGTGAGCGTGGATTTAAAGGGGCTCTGGATGAATTCCTGGGTGCAGTGGGGTCTGCACGTTTGTCCCCCTGCTGCATTTCTCCTCTACTCTAGTCTAATGCATGGTGAAGGCCTGCCTGGCCAGGGAAATAATCTTCTCTTGCCTTGTGGGAGAAACAAATGGATTCTGAGTACAGACTGCAGAAAACGAGTGCCCAAAACTATTGGAATTCATCTGCGGTGAATGATTGACTCAGGTACTGCAAGGAAAGCCCCCAGCTGCTGAAATGGCCCCTGCTGGGATGGGAACTCAGCTCCATTTGGGAAACAAGAACAATTTTAATCCTTTTTGTTGTCCATGGCACTTGACCGAGCATCCCTTAGACTTCAGGAGTGGATTCCCTGGTGTTCAATTGGCACTGATACCCCTTGAAGGGTTGGGCCACCAGCTGCTCCATCCTTCATGTGGATTATCCTTGTAGATCTCATCAAGGTCAAGCTGATATTGCTGTAACAAGGTCTCTCTTGGCTGTGCAGCAACATGTTTCCACAAAATCATTCCAGGTATAATTTCCGAATGTTTGACACCGGTATTCCCAGAGGGAGACGATGGTGAGAGGATTCATTGCTTCAGCTGAAGGATAAAAGTTCGAATTTTGGTCACAGAATCCCAGAATGGTTTGGATTGGAAGGGACTTTAAGGACCATCTAATTCCACCCCCTGCCATGGGCAGGGACACCTCCCACTATCCCAGGGTGCTCCAAGCCCTGTCCAGCCTGGCCTTGGACACTTCCAGGGATCCAGGGGCAGCCACAGCTTCTCTGGGCACCCTGTGCCAGGGCCTCCTCACCCTCCCAGGGAAGAATTTCTTCTTAATATCCCATCTAAACCTGCCCTCTGTCAGTTTCAAGCCATTGCTTTCTATCACTTCACTCCCTTGTAAGTAGTCCCTCTCAATAATATCCCCAAAAATGGATACGGGCTCCTCCAAGGAGTAAGGATTGTGTGGGAAGCCGAGGAAATGTCTGTTCTCTTGCTAGCTGAACCATTCAGAGAAGAAGATGGTTTTCACATCATTTAAATTCTAGGTATATTTGTGGTGGGTTTGTTTGTTTCTTTGTTTGTTTCTATTTTTTTCCCCCCTATTTGTTTCTTCCCAGCTGAATTGCCTAGTTCAGATTTCACAAATAAATATTTTTATCTGTCTTCTTCTGATGGCTGGGGCGATTTTCAGATAACATCCCATCACTTTCCCCTCAGAGGTATCGTGATCCTAAAATTGGGTCCAAACTCTGAAGAGCCCAAAGCTTTACCATAAGCTATAAAACACTTCAAGGGATAATGGGATATGCATCCACTTTCTCTGCATGGATGAGCCGGCGCCGCAGAGGTCAGGAGAAGGAGAACTCTCTTTAATACCCAGCAATAAGCAGGAAAACTCGCCTTGCGGGGAAGATGGGAGCGCTCCTGACGTGTTGTGGGGCTGGGAAAGGCTTGCCAGGGAGGTGTGAAAGCTCTGGAAGCAGGGAAGGGCAATGGGAACGGGGCTGTGGGCTGGGCTGGGCCGTGAATCCAACGGCACAGCCAGAGAGGAGCTGGCTCGTAAAGTTAATTGATGGCTGATGGCTCTGGCACTCACATTTTTCAGCCAGACCCCCTCGTGGAAAAAGAAGGATTCCTCCTCTCCTGGATGTTAAATGATGGTGAGATTACCGGCCTAGGAATTATGAAGTCCTCCCTTTGACTCCCTCTGGCTGCCAGCATTAATCAGGTGATTGTCTGGGACGTGAGGCACTTCCACCTGCTCCTTCCTCCCAAGCCTCGGTGCTAAATCTTAGCCCTGCTTGGGGCTGACCTCACCCAGGCTGGGCTGGGCTGCTGTGGAGTTCCTGGCTCCTTTATTGTGCATTTCTGCATGGAAACAGGAGGTGGAGAGAAGAGGGGTGATTTTAGGGACACGAGACCAGGTGAGATGCCTCGGTACTCTGCTGTTATGATATCTATGCTACATGTCTTTTAAATAAAGGCATTCAAATCCATTTCAGTAGCTTGGCTTCTCACGCTATCTCCTCTGATAGCTCCTCTAAACCTTCTGGTTCTGATGATTTAAGTAATTTTTCTTAATTATCCGCCCAAATTTATTCATGAGCTCTCTGATCTCTCTCTTTATGTGTTCATGGTGTCAGTCCTGCCCTTCCTGTCACTTGTCTGAAGAGGTTTTACCACCTTCCCTTGTTTTTATGCAGGTCAGTGGAATTTTTCTGAGTGATAACTTGCTTCAGGAGATGAAATGTGGTGAATCTCCTCTCCTAAAACAGGCTTTGCTGCCCCTCAATCACCTGATCGGCCCTTCCCCGTGCTTGTTCCAGGATCAGCTAATTTACAGAACACGGATGTCCCAAATTGCACACTGCATTTACCTCCCCACCAACACGAGACGAGATTGTGCTGACCTGCAAAGAAACCCGATTTCACACCAGTTACAGAGGAAGAAGCAGTTATCAGGGAATGCACAGAAGACAGATGGGAGAGGCTGGATGTTATTCCCAAAATCACGCATGAGACGGGATCCATCGCATCTTGCACCATAAGGAAGTGGTGCCAGCACAACTTTGGCTCTCGGGGGTTCCTTTCATGCATTTTTTAATCGGCATCAAAGCAACTGGCAGTGATGACTTGTACCAGAGCTTGGAGATAACAACCCCCCGAGAGGAGTGGAGACAGCTGTGCCTCAGAGACCTGGGATCCTGCCCTCTGCAGATGCTGCTGGCTCTGTTTTCATCTGCTGCACCGCTGCGGGGTTTCTCTGCAAAGCCAGTGCCTGCCTGGAATTTCTCTGGCTGGGTGTGGGCATAGAATCATGGAATCACAGAGTCATGGAATCAGAGAATCATGAAATCACAGAATCATGGAATCACAGAGTCATGGAATCAGAGAATCACGGAATCAGAGAATCACAGGATGGTTTGGGTTGGAAGGGACCTTAAAGATCACCTGATTACAGCTGTCCTGCCATGGGCAGGGACACCTTCCACTATCCCAGGTTGCTCCAAGCTCTGGCCAGCCTGGCTTTGAACATTTCCAGGGATGCAGCAGCCACAGCTTCTCTGGGCACCCTGTGCCAGGGCCTCACCACCCTCACAGTGAACAATTTCTTCCTAAAATCCAACCTAAACCTACTTTCTTTCAATTTAAAGCATAAGATGGGCACCTCTCTTTGGACTAATCACCCTCAGCTGCCTTTGCAGCCTGGGGAGTGAATGAGGCTTCTTGATTTCGGACCCAAAAGCTCTGACCTCAAAGAGTGCCAAGGATGGAATGCAGCCATGTGTCCTGGATCCGGCTAAAGACAGGTTGCATGGGACCTGTGGATATTTTCCCCTTTGAACGAGAGCTAAGAGTGAGCTGAAAGGCAGCAACATCCACAGAAAAGGAGACTCAGAGTCTCAGGAGCTGCTGGAGTCCTTCTGCTTCACAGCTGCCTCTCCCCACATCAGGATTTTATCCACAGAGTCCAGAAGTGTTTTATATGCACATGACATTGCTCACATTTCAGGCTTGCATGGCCACTACGGTGTGGGGAGTAATTTTTCTCATGGTTGCTGCTAAGATTTCATCTCTGACAGTGGGATACACCTTGCTGGATATAATACGAGAAGCGGGAAGAATTTTGAGTGACTTTTTGTCTGCCGAGCAGGGGTTGCAGCTCTGTAACGCCACACAAATAAGTTCGTTGCTGATTTGTAAACAGGGTGTACTCGAGGAGGAGGAGCTGAAGGGTTTTCCTTTGAAGGCTCCTGTCAGCGCTGTCTGAACGCAGCTGGCAGACAAATGCAAAATGAGATTTGATGGCATGAAGGGGAAGGTGGAAAATGAATGAAGGTGAAAAATTTAAAATGAAAATGTGAAACAAACTTGACATGTTGGGTTTTTTTGTTGTGTTTGGTTTGTTTGGGTTTTTTTTTTTTTGGTGGGATGGATCATCAGCAAAATGAATCATCTTGGGCCAGGAGGGAGATAAGTTCTGCCCTTGAGACCTTTAATGAATGAGCTGAAAACTTTGCCTGCCTCATGTACCAGGCTAAGACAGAGTGGTCATATTTTCTTGGAGGTCAGACAGGATCATGGCCCTTCTGGTTTTAATACCAAGGAATCTCATCTTGCAGGGCAGAATCCCTGTCTGTGGACGGGTAAAGCAAACCCAAGGGCAGTAAGGGGCATCCCAAGAACTCACTGAGCAGTAAGGGGAATTCTGCCCAGAAAGGCTGTGGCTGCTCCATCCCTGGAAGTGTTCATCCAGTTTGGATGGGGCTCGGAGTGACCTAGTCTGGTGGGTGGCATCCCTGCCCATGGCAGGGAGCTGGAACGAGATGGTCTTTCCTGTCCCTTCCAACCCAAACTGCTCTGTGGTTCTGTGATTCTCACTCACCCTGAGGACCTGGTCGCTTCCCTTTCTCCCCGGGAATGGCTTCTCCCACCTCGTGCTTGGTCCGTGGTGTTCCACGGGCTCCCAGGAGGTGCAGGCTCAGCCCCACTGCAGGTTCTGAGCTGTGCTCCCATGTCAGGAAGGGCAATGCAAGGAGAACAAAGCTTCCTGCAGGATTGACCAGTTCTACCTAAAAATAAAGTGATGGTTGGGGCTGAAACACAGATCCTTGGCTCCCATCCTGGTGAGTCCTGTTGCTCTGACACAACCTTCCTCCTCCTCCTCCTCCACTGGGAAGTTCCAGGTTGGGATGATGAGGAAGGAGGATGTTTCCCCCAGATCTCCGATCGACCCCCGCGAGCTGTGGGAAAGAGTCGACGTGCGATTCAAACACATCACAACTCATAAAGAAACTTCCCAGAAAATATGCAGAACTTTCCAGAGGAGGAAAAAACCCATAAAATCCAGCTGACACAGCCCTGGGAATCTGTGGCTGTTGTCATTACTTGCCTGGTAAGGAGTCAGGACCACGCAGGGATCTGTCACTGCCAGGAGGCTCTTGAACATCTGTGGCAACTGCAGCAGCATCCGAATGAGGAGGGAGAGATTAATCATGCTCTGGACGTTCCTGGCTAATGCATCTTCCCTGGCAGCCTGCGGTCGGTGACAGGGATGTCCTGAACTCTGATTTGCAGTGGGCTCAGCAGGGACACCCAGACAGCTGGGAGGATCTGGCCTTAAATGGCTTCATTTAAAAGTTGCTCTCTGGTTAAATTGCTTTCAAATGTTGCTAACTTCTCCCTTGTTTTTTTTCCCCTTAATCCCAGCTTTGAGAGCAGTGAATGAGCCTGGAAGTGGATGCAGAGAGAATTTGGAGCTAGAATAAAGGTTGGTTTCGTTTGAGCAAAGCAATCAGCACGGGCGGCGGAGTTCTTTTGACTTTTGGGATCAGAGAACGAGGATACAGGTGGGGATGTGGCACACATAAAAGGTGAAAAGAGAAAGCAGTTCCAGCCCCTACAAACCCTGCCATGGCTGGATCAGTCAGTGAGTGTCTGCCTCCGCCACGGGTCCCAGCTTTTGTCCCAACATCAGTGAAGGAAAAGGAAGGGAATGAACTGGGTTCATCAATGTGCTCCACAGAATCATAGAATTATTAAGGTTGGAAAAGACCTCCAAGATCATCAAGCCCAACCTTTTACTGAGCAACTCCCTGCCCACTAAACCAAATCACAAAATGCCAGATCCACTCATTTTTTGAACGCTTCCGTGGCTGAGAACTTTATGAGCTGTTTGCACAGAAGGATTTACAGGTTTTGCAGGCTTTTAATGTCAGCTGAAGGGACTGGGGAGTCTTCTGTGGCTCATGGTAGGTGAGATAGGTGGTGGATCCTTTATGGATCCTTTTGTTGGCTGTCTGCTGAACACTGGCAGTGACGGCTCCATCTCCTACAGACCCACTCCCACGCAGATAATTTTTATACTGGATCACATTTTGTGCTGCATGGAATGTCAAAGAGATCTCTGGTTTCACCTCACACAAATAAAATTCGCTCAGTTCTTGGCGTCCCTTAAAGTCTTCTCCTTCCTGAGCCCTCTGAAAAGGACGGAATTGCGAGGGATCCATCCCAGCCCCACATCAGGAATAACCAATCTGTCTGTGCAAGTGAGGGGCAG
>VZTA01004756.1:9644-20470 GCA_013398855.1 Mohoua ochrocephala
TTGGAAATTGTGGTTTGCATTAGATCATATTGCAGGCCCCTGCCCTGGAATTTATTATTAATAAATCTAAATAGATGGCTTAATTTAAAAAATTTATAAAGTTGCATCAGGTTTCCCTGAATTCATCGATGTTTTTCTCAGTGTTTGTGAGAGTAAGATAAATCCCTCAGTAATTTAGTGATTAATCCTTCACCGCTGTAACCAATGAGGAGTTTACTATTCAAGTGAATAAAAACGGGAATAGAAATTTTCTTTTGCTGGTCTGTATAAAAGTCACCTTAGTATTAAAGTAAATATATTTGCCAACAAATATTCTTGAGTTGGATAATGATTGAACAAAAATTGGCATAGTATGGCTCATGCAGACTGGTCTGCACATCTTACGTGGTATCTGTAATCCTTAGATCATCACAGCTACAGGACATAAGGTATAAAGTGTTTGTAAGCAATGTAACTTCTTTTATTTGAACAAAGATAAAGTTCAGGGAAAAAATGGGGTCATGTGAGTCTTTATCTGCTGAAGTTATCTGCTAGCTATTGGTGAGTTTTAAGATTACCCACGTGCACTGTTGATAAGCATTTGTACAATCATGAATTCTCACGTATTTGTCAATGATTTGAAGTAAGTCACTGTTTTTGGACACATCAACGATTCGTGGAGTATTCTTTTCTAAACAGGACTAGACATTCCTATCTGGGGTATATGCATTCCAAAGATTGTTTAGAAATAAATTACACTTTTTAACCCTGAGAATCTCATGATTTTTAGAGTGGAATTTATATATTTTGTGTACATTTAAAGCTTCATTTGAAAAAAATTGGTAAATTTAAAATAGCATTCTAAATATCTGTTCATTTTGTTTTACAGACAGATGAGAAATTTCTCCCAAATATTCGAAGATTCCTCCAAACATTTAATAGAAAGTCACTAAGAAAAAGGTATATGGCTTACAGAAAATGTGAAGTAAAATTTACTGAGCAATTTTATTTCTGTGCAGATCTTACCTCCACTCTGTCCATTGTTAATGACAATACCGAATGCAACAAAGCCTCAGCTGCTCAAGAAACCAAATGGCCTTTACAATATGGATGTAATACTATTACAAGCTAAATAAAATAGGTTGTAGATTTATGTACAGCACAAATACTGTGTATTTTAAAGGCGACAGCCCTAATGACTCTTTGAAGACACAAAACATTAGCTCTTCTTTTCTCCTCCCACAAAGCACAAAGAAGCTGTATATTACACTAGTATTTTGCTGCTAAGTGCACATGATAATCCCTGGGTTTATATGTATTTATGAATCTCCCTCCCAGATGGCTTCGACTGTCCAAAGGTAGAATTTGGTGAATGATATCTGGTTTTCATATCACATGTAACTATAATATTAACTTCCTTGAACCCTTTATAGCATCTTTGCATGAAAGAGTAGGGAGAGGTAAAAATGTATCACAGGCAACTACTAACCTAGGTTTGCTCTGCTAGATCCAAATCAAAAGTTTCAATATATGTTCTTCAAACTTAGAAGAAAAAGCATAAGCGTACCAATTTCCTGCTGTTTGTTTACTAAATTTTAACCAGAGGCAGCCAGACAACAATGAAATTCTGATAAGGTGGGATCTTAGGTGGGATCTCCACTTCATTTTAGTTGAAGAATATAACCTCGTTGCAGTGCCACCTTAGAAAATTGTTTCTGCCTCACAGATTTACCCCGTGACATAATTCCTATTCAACAGGTACACACTGCCATCTAAAGGCCAGTGTTTGGACTTTTCCAGACCATTTGGGTTCCAGTGTCTCCACTGATGCTTCTCACTGTGTCCAAATTCTTACTTGCAAAAATAGAATGACATTTTGGAAGAAAATGTAAGGAAAGGTCTTACAGCTTAGGCTGAAATGGAAAGATGACACTGATTCAGGCCCTGCAGAGCTGCTGACAGCAGCTGTGCTTCTGAGTGCTGGGAGACACGACATGACTATCCAGCCCAGCAGCTGATGCTTTTAAATGGAACTTTCCTGGTCAGTTACTTCACTGGGACATTGCTGAAGTGTAAGATCCAGACCTCAGCCTCACTAAGGCTATTACCAACTGCAGCAAAAACTAAATGGAGGCCAAAAATTACCTTTCACATGTCAGAATATGTTCTTACATCTTTATGTATCGCTTGTGGGTAATAGTCAGGTATTCTTCCATGAAACAAGATTTTGCCTCTCAAAGCACATGGTTGCCTTTACAGACTGTCTTCAAATGAATAAAATAATTTAGACTGGACATATTTTTCTCAGGAGCTCTGGTTGTAGCTGTCCATTTACACCTCTGTGAAAATTTTGTATTACATGCCTTCTCACTCATCTACATAAAAAAACCCCCAAAAAACATTAAACTCTTTCTTTTGATGCAGCGCAAGGACGTCACACTTGAGGATCTCTTCTGGATGAACCAAAATGTGTGGCTGCCTCCAAAACATTGCTCGTTCCTTCTCTGGGGAATAGGTAGCTCAGTACATTCCCATCATCCTGAGGACCCTTTGGGATTTCTTAAATCTGTATTCATTCCTCAGGGCGAGAAGGAATGAGAACAAGTGCTGACACATATCCTTTACTGATATGTATTCTGAGTCAATACAAGCAAAAACAAAGGGCTTTTACAAAGCAACATTTGACCTCAGCCTATACCAGGTGATACTTCCCATTGGTATGATTTGCTAAGGAAATTTATCAGCATTAAATATAAGCTTTCTCTGGATTTTGAAGTACAAACTTTAAATAACACCACGTTCTCCAGCTGGAGCTAAATGACACCACATGGTACAACTACAAATAATGATACTGGTACAGTTCAAAATACAAAGGAAAAAGAAATGAAGAAATGAACATTCTTTTCTCTAGTTATAGGGCTGCCTATACTTTGGTATGATAGGAAGCAGATCCTTGTCTTGTAAAAAAAAAAACAACAAAAAAAACCCAAGAAAAATCCCCTGAACCAAAAGTCAAAAAACCCCATATCCAAACATTATTTTGATTGATTAGTTAAGTTAAAATAATCTCTCACTAGAACCTTCAGTCTCCCTGCTCTGTGTATTGCAATTGAGGGGTATGGAATATCCTGGTTGAGGCTGGGATGGAGTTCATTTTCTTTCTACTACCTGGTACAGGGCTTTACTTGGATTAAGTACAAAAAAAAATGTTGATAACACACTGATGTTTTAGTTGCTGCTGAGTAGTATAAGGACTTTCCGGTTTCCCCTGCTCTGCTAGCCAGCAGGTGCACAAGAAATCGGGAGGAAGCTCAGGCAGGACAGCTGACCCAAACTGGCCAAAGGGACATTCTGTTCCACACAACGCTATGTCCAGTATATAAGCTGGGGGAAACTGGCCAGCAGGTACCCATCATTGCTGGGAGACAGGCTGAGCATTGTTCAGAAGGTGCTGAGCAGTTGAATTGTGAATCACTTGTTTCTCTCGGGTATTATTCCTTTCTCTTTTTTATTTTTAATTTTATTATTTTTATTTTTATTTTTAGTAGCAGTAGCAGCTTTAATTCAATTATTGAAAGATTCCTACTCAAACCGGGGGGTTTACCTTTTTCCAATTCTTTTTCCCATCCACCACTGCATGGGTGGGGAGTGAGTTAACAACTGTTGCCAGCTGGTGTCAAACCACGATAAAAAAGAGCAGCACAGTAGACTTAAAAAATCTGTATCATTGCACAGGACCATAATTGAACTACAGTCATTTCTAGAATAAAACTAATAAACAAAATTCCTCTGCTGGAAATGTTGCAAAGATAGATTAGCTGTGAGAACAGTAGTGTCCACAGGCATTACCAACAGTCACAGTTTAGGAGCCTAGAACCTGAGATTCAGCAAGGTAGATGAAGAGATGGCATGAGAAACTACCTTTAGAATTGTACACATCGTCTTGATCACAGGAGCAGGTGTGCAAAGTGTGCATCCATCCCCAGACTAATCAAAGCACAAGGAACAAGACCAGGTGAACAACCCTGACCTCCTTCTGGCTTCCCAGGACTCATGGCAGCCAGGATAAGCACCCAGTACTTCAGCACAAGCTATGAAAGCAACCTAAATTTATAACTAATAATTATAATTATAAATAAATTTATAATATTGTCTTTAACTCTTACAGCAATTCTGCCGCTGTGGGGCTTGGTCAGATTACTCCTTATTAAATCAGTACAAAACATATGGAGTTAATTTTTACCATGGAATCAAATGATTGGCATAGAACAAGATTTATAAAATGTTCAACCTTCAATATTATATTTTGGATAGCAATGGGGTTTAAACTTTTTACTTTTTGGCACTTTTCTTCTTGTTCTAAGAAAATACATCAACTCCATAGTGTAAAGCAGCAGCCCTTCACTTTTGATGTAAATAATAATAATAGTAACAGTAAGATAGGAATGACAAAATGCTGCATATTGTCCTACTTGTGCTAAATACACGCAGTTCCTTCTTTCTCATGCAGGTAATTTATAGAAGGGGCATTTCTGAAATGGTTGGCTGACTGGTTTCCAGCAGTAAGATATGGTTACTACACTCCCTGTCCCAGTCTAACAGACGAAAATGTAAGAGTGGTGACGGGGAGAGACCTTTGTAGTTCCAGTTCATCTTTCCTACTCTCCTAGGTCACTTTACCCCAGATTTTAATTCCAACCAACTCTTTGTTTAAAGTGTTTGCTATACTTTTTCTTCCTCTACATGTAAAATCATAAATCAGCCGTCTACTTTTTCTGCAAGGAACATGACCTATGTAAGCCTAATTTCTTGGAGTGAACCTCCAGATGATTTAAATCTGTAAACTCTGTACTCTGTCCCACTATAGCCAAGCATTTGGATTTCTATTTTGAATTGCCAACACATCTTTACAATCTGTTTACCTTTCATCCTCCAACTCTTCCCTCAAGTCTCCTCTCGCTATTTGCTCTGGTCAAGAACAAACACAACTCTCAGAGTATGCACAGTCTGGATTATTTGTTTACCTCCCTTTTCACAGGGAAGTTTATGATTTAAAATTTCATCTCTCCATTAAATCCGCTGAAGCACACAAGTAACTAGCTCCTTTTAAGATCTCAGAATTCAGTGTACAAATGTGAGAGTTGAAGCTTCTAATAAATTCAGCAAAACACACCTTGTTCCAAGCAGAGGGCACATAGATTGTGAAATAATGGCTATGAACTTTTTACATTAGATGTGTGTGCATGATTCATACAGAGAAAGATAATATGCAATCATTGGGGAAGGAAAACTTGATTGAACATTAACTTTCCAATCATCAAAGAGTATTTATGAGCATCTATCTTTATATCTCAACAGATTTGACTTGCTGCAAAGTTATTCATTAGCCTGTTAGCATTGTGCTCGGTGATTGTTCTCCATTAGCCACAGCATTACAGCATTTTTTATTTTGTGTGTGTGCCTGGAATCAGGATGGAGCAAAGGCAACTTTTACATTTGTTTAAGAAATATGAAACACTTTTGGAAGGAAGTTATTATCTTTTTTTATGATTTTTCTTTTTTAAGCTAAAAATATAAATGGCGGTTTAGTTGCATCCGTTACTTCAGATTCTGAGGAAATAGAACAGAGCATCCACTAATCAATCCAAGAAGAGCCAGAATCCTGTGCAAGTTAATGACTTGTTTCTCAAAACAGAATGAAGAAAGGGAGGAAAAGTACATGGAAGGGAAAGTATTGTTCCTTTTCTTTAAAAAACCTTGAAATATGTTCAAAAACATTTTATGAGGTCACACTAAAAAAAGAGTAATTGGAAGAAAAATTCTGCTTGTCTAAGCGAAGAGCACATTTGTAGCAGTAGGGTAAATGTTTTATCGATTGGGAAACTGGGAAACTCAAGTCATTACTCACCATGGGCTAAAGAATAATTGCTAATGCTCTGGCGGAAAGATTAAAAACAGTTTCTGGAAGTATTTCTTACAATGATCAATGGCGTATCATCCCAGGCCATTGGATCTTCAATAACATTTTTCCCTTTTGGGATGCAATCAATTTTTATAATATGATTCATTTGCCAGCAGGCATGCTTTCTTCATGCAATGAAAAGGCACTTATGCACCTTATATTGTTGAAAAATAATCTTATACATCCAGAGCCCAAGCTCTGATATGGAAGATTTTTCCAAATTCATCTCTATTTTTAAGTGCGTTTGGGAAACGGATGTGGTGAATGGCTGCTAGCTTTTGTATTGTTTCCCCCATTTGGTTTCCATCAAGGTAATTTTAAAGTTTTTAAAATAATCGTCATTATTACAGCACCAATGTGCAAGAAGAATTGAACAGATAGTAAAGTGAGCCATTTTCTGACCTGTGGGTGGCTTAAGTAATTTACTGTGGGAACATTAATTGTAGTGGTAATTCAGGTCAGGGGTAACTATAAGGCTACTCTAGCTCATTTCAAAAAATCTTGTACACCCCTGCTTAGGTAACCAAATGCTGCCCACTACTTTGAAATTGCCTGACTTAATGAATTTCTGCTCAAATAATTAAAACTATCAGGATTTCAAAATCAAATATATGTACACACAACACAATTTATTTCTTACTCTGAACAGGAAACATTCCTGAAGGAGAGAGTAGCCGTCACAGCAAACAGCTGACTTGATTGATAAACAAGACAGATAAAAACCCAGACTCATTTACAGTTCCAGATAGGATCGGAAAACTCCTCACAGCTGAAGCAAAGGAATATCTATGAGGCAGAGACACGGGTACAGTTGGAAGTCCCGCACTCTTTTTGCCCAATGTCAACGATACCGTCTTAAGGAACCTGAAAAGTTTCAACCAAGGTATTTTTTTCCATTCGAGTTTTACATGTCAAGGAATTTCACAATAAAACCCTATTACAATTTTCTTATAGATGTTAGAAACTTACATAAAACTGAGAATGTAATTGGTAGCATCCCATAATCTGAGACAACTGAGTCTAGAGTTTGTACAATTTCTGTTCATTTTAGTTAACAGAGTACTGCAAGTTAAATTGGCTAACAAGAAGGCCTAACAGTGCAACGGTCCTCATCTTTTTTGATGGAAGCAGGGAATGGCATTCTCTAGAAAAGTTCAAAATACATATCATACTCAAAAAAATCTACCATGTTGGTCAGTTAAGGAAGGCCCTAGCTATACTAACAGTAGTGGAAGACCAAAGGATGAGGCAACTATCAAGCAGGACTCAAGTGATTCCTCAGTTTTTCTTGTTCAAGTAGGTTTAAGCAAGTTTCACAGAAAATGTGAATGTGTAACAGGCTACAGACATCTTTGTATCTGTGCATGTATTGGCTCTGGCTGCGATGAAGATAATTTTCCACGCAGCAGCCCTCATACTGCTGTGTTGCACACTGGTAGCTGGAAAGGCGTTAAGAACACAGCAGTTTTTTGGCTACTGCTGAGCAGTGCTGGCACAGCATCAGCAATGTCTCACCAACAACCTCCTCATCCTCAAAGGGTCAGTGGTCTAGGATGGGCAAGAACTTAGGAGGAGACATAGCCAGGACAGCTGACTCAAACTGACCACAAGGATATTAGGAATATTCCATACTGTATGACTTTGACTCAACAGTAATAGCTAAGAGGAAGGCTGGGGATGAAGCAGGGATGTGGTGGAGTGAGAATTTGTCATTATGGAGTTTGTCTTCCAGAGCAAACTCCCTGTCCTCCTAAGAAGGGGAGTGATAGAGTGTCTTGGTGGGCAACTCACAGCCAAGGTCAACCCACAACAGTGCATCATGGAACTATCAGATTAAGAGTCTTTTGGTGCTTCTACGGAGTCAGAAAAGATAGCCATTTTCAAGGACAGTGCTTAAATGGGAATCTGGTTGGTAAAGGCCCAAATAGAGATAATTTCCGTAGTGCAGCTTCAAAATTTACATTCTACCTTGACTCAGGAAATTATTGAGGAGGCGTGTATTAAGATTTTCTGTTAGGGATGAACAACTGATCTGTTAGTAACACAAATATCAATTTATTCTTGACGCTGCTACCTGATTTTACCTTCAATACAACAAATGGCTGCCACTATAACTTGTTTATCTTTTTAGACAAAAGAGGATGTTAAATATTTAAACTCTTCCTGTCTTTACAAAGTAGCACGACCAGCACAGATTTCAGGTGCTATGTTTTCTAAATTTCTAATATATGTCTTGTGTTAGCATTTAATCAATAATTTCCTGATTCAAGTCTTGGGGCAAATCGATGTTCTTCAGCCTCAGAGGTCTGAAAGTTTCTGTAGAATCAAAACGTTACTGGGCTTACACTGAACTTGTAAGGAATTGACAATCAGGCTACAGAGAATAAGTTATGCTCCACCCCCCCACCCCAAAAAAAAAAAAAATTCTAATGGAGGAATGTGAAAATAAAACACAGAGAAGAGAAAATTAAGAAGAAAATAACAGCCTAAAAGAACAGACTGGCGTGTACTGTGAAAACTTGATAATAAAAAGAAATGTCAATATAATAGTCTCTCTACAGAGACTTCCAAGTAGATAAAATGCTGATTTGTTTTAATTAAGCCCTCTAAATAATTTTTTTTTAAAATCACACGTAATTTGTTTAAAACCAGAAACACCTGTAATACTCAAAGTATGAGATTTTCAGTACTTACACATTCTAAAATGCAGCAATTTCTAAAACAAAAACGAAGACAAACAAGCAAAAGGTTATTTGAAGAATACATGTTCAAAACTCTTTGGAAACATGCAAGAAGAAGTGGGCCAAGACTAGCACTGCCCTGTTTTGTTCATGGCTTGTTCTTGTCCTGACACAGCGTGCTTATGGACTGGAGATCTCATTAAAAAATAAAAGGCACTCTAAGAGCATTCTTTCCTCTACATCAATGAATGATGAAATATTGTGCAAGGTCTTAGTTTCTTCTTCTTTATAGTGAAGAACAAGTTAGATTATTTCCTCCCTAGTGCAATCTGGAACTAGGGTTCAACTCGTGAACCTGAAAGGCAGTTACTTCCCTGACATCTTCAGATTTACCTTGCCCCCACCATATTTTCTAATTACTGACAGACATCCATAGTGTTAGATTGTTATAGGTACCCACACAGGAAGGAATGCAATAAACATAGTGACTATAACTAAATTAATTTTTTTGAAGAAAAGATCAAAACTGCCTTTAAGAAAATACATATTTTTCAAAAGGAGACTTACCTAGAGGAGATATATATTCTTTACTGCTTTTAGAAAAGCGGATTTTCTCAGCTGCCTGACTTTTTCCCTTTTTTTTCTTTAAGGAAAAGGGGAAAGGAAAGCAAGGGAGTGAGAATGCGAAAGACAAGACTCTAAGCCTAGTCAACTCAAAGTAATTTTAAAAACTTTATACTGTAACAGGAAGTCATGGGGGAGAGGATTGAAAGCAATATATACTTACATAGATGCAGACAATCCAATACAAACAAATTGGTAACGATGACCCACTACTCAAATCAATTTCAGTCTTTAAAAAAAACCAGCACAATACAGATGTTTTTCTCAGACTCAGCAATTTAAAACTTTCATAAGGCAGAAAGCATTTTCATGAGCAGACTGTAAAGCACATTAGAAAACACGGGTTTAACAGTAAGACAGAGTGCCTACAACTCCTTCTCATGTCCATTAGTTCAGAGTCAGCTGCAGAAATGTAGCCCCTCACAAATAAAAGAAAATAAGTTTCTGTGTCTCCTTTGTCCTTAGACATTTAAGAAGTGACTTAGTGGCAGGCATTCAAAGGTGGAAGCCAAATTCGAAGCAAACACTTTAATAAACCCCTAATTGGAAACACTTCCAACTGAAACCAAGGTGAGTTTTGCCATTAGCTTCAGACTTTCATATCAAACCTTCTGTTTTTACAATGGCTAAAGAAGATGGACCTGATTGCTAGCATAGAAAACTTACAATTCAGGAAGGCCCATAACCATGATCTGCACGAAGCAGTTCTCCATATAATTTGTTAATACCAATATTTATTGCATGTTTATAGGGGACAATGTAGGGAATGCAGCATTAAGCTGAAGCTAGTTTGCCCTCTTATAAAGCAGTTTAGATAACACCATTCTAAAGAACCTAGTCCCATCCAACTTTTCTTTCTACTATGATGAATTTTACCAAATCACTCACCATTATTCACAGTTTCTCCACTGATTATGTGTTTTCATGTTTCACCAACAAATTAACTACTCCTCCTTTCGTGATATCCCGTTGGTCCACTTCATTGGCAAAGTAGTTCAATTAAGCTTAGTCAATGACTTGAGATCTTTCTGTACTACCTGCTTGCTTTAAATCCATGACAAAATTCTGACTTCTGTTACTTGTTCCTTGTGTTACAGTTTCCATTTGATATTACTCTTATGGCTTCATCTTTAATTATATTCTTAATTGCTTTCATTTAAGGCAAAATACCACACTACCTGCCACTTGTAGTTAACAGATCTTCTCTAAATTCTGTGGACTGACTACTCATCCATGTACTGAATTAAAAAAAATTAACAAGCCTTAAGATGTCTATCCAGCTTACTCAACTTCATTAGCTGCATGAGTAATCTTTCTCCTACTCTTCGTTGTAAACAGTTTATGTGATGGATTTAACACATTACTCAGCAATGACTGACTTTTCAACCACATATAATAGTAATCTGACTTTTATATGAGAAATAAAACATTTCTGAGTATCTCTGTACATCGACTCACCGAATAAAACACAGACTAAAAAAACTCTTTGCTCCAGAAAGCCGAAATATTCTGTCAGTCTGGTCTTAATGATGGCAAATGGAATTTGGTTACTGTTACGGGTTGAAGACTTGGTTAGATGG
>VZTA01004760.1:0-19631 GCA_013398855.1 Mohoua ochrocephala
CTGAGGATCTCAAATTAATGGCCTCGACTGAAAGCACCAACCATTTCCTGAAGTTACAGCCAAGGAAACAATGAAAAAGGAAAGAAAGGGCACTCATTGCTTTCGATAATTTTTAAGGAATCATCAGTTTTACTTAAGACTAACAAAAGAGATTTGTATCTAATAAAAGTGGCATTAGTGCAGAGCTAGATAATTAACATAATCGTGTCTAATTNGAAACAATGGTTAAAGTGGGAAAAAGGAAAGAAAGGGCACTCATTGCTTTCGACAATTTTTAAGGAATCATCAGTTTTACTTAAGACTAACAAAAGAGATTTGTATCTAATAAAAGTGGCATTAGTGCAGAGCTAGATAATTAACATAATCGTGTCTAATTTCAGTATAATTAGCATGCTGTAGTTAGAAACATCATTAGTATAATTAGAACATGTATAAAATTAACACAAAGGTATTTTAAGTGTAGGGTCTGTTGTACTGTTGATTAACTTGGCCTGGTCAGTAAAGCTGTTGTCACTCTGCATTTCAGGTGATTTCTGGCGGGTGCTTCATGCACTTGCGTGGCAGAGGTACTGATAGAGCTTGGCAGGGGAATTGATACAGCTGGAGTTCTGGGAATTCTTTGCTGATGGAGAGTGTGTTGTCGGGTTAATAATTTTAATGGGAGGATGCTCAAGCATGTAAATTAGCCCTGTGTGGATTAGCAAGATTTTCCTGCCTGCATGCAGCAGAGAGCACATCTTGGGAATGGCCATGTTGTACTTCCCTGGGTAAAAAACCGTCCTGGATCCCGGAGTCTTGGTGGGACTGTGTCAGTTTTCACTAGGCAAAGGTGTGGTGACCTTTTGCATTGGTCTGGACATTTGTTATCGGAGAGGTTAAGCTGCATGAGGGCTATTTAATTACAGACCTGCAATGGTTTCTGCATGCTTTCCCTGGAATTCATTGTACATTCAGGAAGGTGTGTAAATCAAACAACCAGCACATCAGGCAGGGGGTGGGGGCCGAGCGGGAGGAATTATTGGATGCCCTCATAAAACTTTAAAAGGCTTGAATGTCAAGTTTAAACTCTTGGGGCCTTAAAACTTGAGTCTCAAGGCACTTCTACCTGCTGTTTCATCACATAAGCTTTTCACTGTTCATGAGCTGCAAACCCAAGATGATTATGACTTCTATTTCCCTGCACTGTATTTAATTTCCCTTTACTGTTGTCATCATACCCATGTCTGAACCACCTTTCATCTCCTCCCACCACTCATCATCCTTTCAGTCGGAGCCAGTGATGCATAGGCTTTTTAAATAGAGTGTTCCTTGTAGGCTCTTATATCAAAATCTGTTTAACCTCTGGTGCTTTCAAGCTTAAGGCAAAATCACTGCATATTAGCAGTTCTAATGCGTAACTGCACTCAACAGGAGAGTTAGCAAATCTGCAGAGTGATACCGCAGCGCAGAGGGGATAAGCCTGCTGCCAGCTGTGGCCAGATGTTCAGCTCCATGCTCCTGCCCGAGCCATTGGTGCCCTGTGCTGACCTGATGCTGCGCCCAGAAACCTCTTGTGTCCCATGGCTGTGGACACCCGTCCTGGCTGACCTGTCCTTAGGATGGAAGAGGGTCCTAAACTCACCTGGCAGAGTCAGGAAGGCACTGGGCTCTTCCCTGTCACCATGGACAGACTTTCCAAGCATTCCCTTGCAATGGGGGAACACCAAGTGTCTCATCCTGTGCTGTCCCAGCATCCCAGGGAGCCTCTCTGCATCCTGTCTCCTTTATCTCTGTGTGAGCTGTCTGTCCCTGGGGTAATCCGAGACACTTGGGCCTCTTCCCTGCTGTAGCGTTTAAGAGCAGACACTCTGCATGCCTCATCAAAAATACTTTACATGATACCCTGAGTGACAGGGAGATTTACACTCAGATAAAATAGCAGCATCCACAGCAGGGCAATTAAACTGACAGCTCAGCGGCTCAGATTGAATTCAGAGGAAGTTTAGGACCACGTGCAGTTGAATTTCCCCTTTGAAAAGGGTTGGCTGGAGCAAAGCGACAGCAAGTAGCAGTTCCTAATGCCTCTGCCAGAAACCAGCCCAGGAACGCTGGGCTGTTTTGTCATTTCTGGTTGGCAGCTGGGGTTTCTTCATACTGGTTCCTTTATCACCCCACAAACCAAAGCCTTCAGTAGCTGCAGCACAACTGATAGAAAGTGTGCCTGGGGAGGGGAGCCTGGGTTGAACTCTTGGCTCCCCGGTTAGCTCATACATTTTTGAGGTCAAAGCAACAACAATTGTGACAACAGAAGGACTTGTAGATAATGGCTCAGTGTAGTAAGTTCCCCATAAAACATTCACTTAAGGCAAGATGCTTCAGTTAACACTCAAATCCAGGGAGAATCTTATCGCTCGCTGATCATCTTGCAAGAAAGAGAAGAATTCTGTGCTGCGCAGCGCTCATTTCCGAGGGTGAACGAGCCTCTTGGCTCAGTTGGAGGCTTCTTGCCCAGATATTTATTCTATCAGTCCAGTTTTATAACAACCTAGGAATAATTCACTCTTATTTTCTTTCTTGCAGAGTATCAAAATGCTTTGCTAATGAGAAGTGGGCAAATGAATCTAAGGAAATAACTCCACTTTCCCTGAATATTTCCTCATGCCTGGGATCAAACCCAAAGCCAAGCTGAGCCTTACTACTAGGATGGATTCGTGCTTTTCCAGTGTTGTTTTTGATTGCTTCTCACATCTCATCCCAGCTTTGGAGTTTGGGTTTGGATAGAAGCAGCAGTGCTGAAAGGTTATGAAATGGTTGTTTCCGTCATGTCTCTGGCCCAGTCAGCCACAGAAATAGTTTGAAGTTTTGGTGGAGCCTCGAAAATTAATCTTCAGCCATGAACTTTGGGGGAAATCTATGGATGGCCTGGGAGAGGCTGCATTCTGAGGCTTTAAAAGCTGACTAGCAAAATTATTGCTTTGGAGATAGGGGCAGATAATGGAGAAATAACTTGCTGGTTATATTTCAGCACTGCTGCTAAGGTGCAAGGAGTAAATGGTTGGAAAAAAATTCCCCTTTTATCCCTTCTTTGTGACGAGAAAACAGAGGGGTTTAGCAAAACCTCATCAGTTGTTACGATTTGGTTTTGCAAACCTCAAACCAGGGAGGTTGGGGTCTGGCTTCCATTATATCCTAACCAGAAAGTTCATGCAGAAGAGCTTTTCTGCTCAAAGCTCTCCTGAATTTGTTCTAAATTCAGTTTAATCACAGCAAAAGCTAAACTCTTAGTCCTTTAGGGTCTGTCTGGCACTGCTGTTAATGTGTTACGATGTTCTGCGTGGGGTTTTATAGACGAATGAACTCTGAGAGGGTATTTATCATCCACGCACAAAAACACACACAAATGGGTATATGTCCATATATATATTGCAGCATCACGAGGTTCTCTTTAGTTTGACCACAGTGGTTTCTCCTCAGCCACAGAAATCCCATGAGTTCCCAAGCCAGCTCCTATTTTCATTTGTGTTGGGGTGAAATCAAAATCCGCTTGGCATGCTTCAAATGACAGCAGACAGTGTGCCAACACCGTGCCACCAAGGGAGACAGCTCTCTGCTGGGTTTCGTCTCCTCTGTCTTTGTCCTGCAGCCTGAAGTGGACCAGAAAGAGCAAAATGAACACGGGGATTATGTGCTGGATGTACTGGATGGGAACAACATGGAGAAATTTTAAGATCAACCCTTATAAATACACTTACAGTCTGTGTGTGTAGGACTAAATTAATAGCAGGCATAACTCTTTTAAAAGTCACTTGACTTTAATTGACATATCATTATAATTGGCAATTATCTTAATTGATATACATGGCATAAATATTGTGCTCTGGAAAGCTTCCAGTCCTTCTTTATTAGAGTATTAAGCCACAACACATGCAGATTACATGGAAATACCACTGGAGCATTTGTTATAAGAAATTCCTTTCTTATGTCTCTTTCTTGTATTTTTATATCCATGTGTATATATGTAAATAAGAAGGAAAAAAAACTCACGAGGACATACTGAGCATTGTCAATACAGTCTTTTAAACAATTTCAAGTGATTCCACTAAAGGGTTTCTACAAGTTTCACACTCTGCTTTTGTGGAAATCAGCTTTCAAGTCAGCCAGGCTAGAGATTAGATCCAAAGATTTAAAACCCCTATAGATCAAAAGCAGATGCTCTTAGAAGACATTTCAGCCAAGACAAGCCGTCTGGGGACATTGTTACTGCGGGAGAAGACAATTTATCATTAAAACATGAAAGCCTCTGTTCAATAATAACCAGATGTATCTTAAAAAAAAGAAAAAAAAAAGAAGAAGGAAAGGAAAAGAAAAGAAAAGGAGAGAGAAAGAAAGAAAAAAAAAATAGGGGTGCCAAGGTCTTGATTCATTTGTCTCCCACTAGAAATCATCTTTATCCCATACTTAGGAAACGAGTGCAGATTCTTTGATGCCAAGACATAATATAAGAAAAACTGAAACATTTCACATTGTAAATCCTTGGCAATTGTCAAGGAAATTTTAATTACATAAAATTCTGTGATGCCTTAGGTAAAGATAAGGAGCAGTCAAGTTAAAGAGCAGTTTCGGTGACTTAAAATAAAAAGGGGGGAAGATCTGACAGGGGTGTTTCAGAAACTTCTGCCTTTCTTTGTACCCGTTTTCACTTTTTCCTATCTTCACTCCAACCTAATGCAACTTGGCCACAGTGCTCGTCTCTGCCCTGAAACCTCCCCTCCAAACATTTGGAAGCATCATTTAAGCCTTCCCACATGGCAGAGGGATTGCTGTCACCCACAGGCATGAAGGGACACACCAGGGCACAGTGGGACGGGATGAGTTGCCTCATCATACACAGGAGACTGAGGGGTGAGACAGGAAGTGAAACTTTTGGGATCTAGTTTTCCCGTCTCGTAATCTAACCACTAGAGAGCATCCCTTCCCAGTGAAATGTATAGCTCTGGAGCACAGGAAATGCATCTGCTGCCAGGGTATGGGGAGCAGGAAGACCTCCTCACTATCCTTATTTTACAGGCCGTGCTATGAGAGAGTGGGTGGGATTAACAGCAGTCGTTATAGTATATTTGAAATAATTTCCAGGTCTGTGGTTAGACATTTCAGGCTAAAATTCCCTAGGGAACGAGTACATTTAAGGACTCAGAGCGAGTAATGTGAGGTGAGGACACGAGTTCTTGGCCATTGCCACCAAGTGGGTCACAGAGCAATCTGCCTGAGCTCGCCAGTCGTCCCACAAAATGAGACACAAACCTCGTTGCTTCTCTCATGGGAATATGGGGGTGAAATGCACACAACATGAGGGATGGGAGGGAGCTCACTGAAAAATGTTCTCATTGGTGTTTCTGGAAATTGCTCATTCTTTGACAGAGAAGCTTTTGGGAGAAGTATGTTGGTTTTGATAAAGCTCTGGGAAAAAGTACTCTGGTTCAGGACAAAATTTTTGATGAGTTGGAAGAAGAGACTTGACCATCCTACACAAGATCAGAGGGGAACACAAAACTTGTAGGGCTGTTTTGATAGTCCTGTGAGCCAGGCAGATTTAAACTAAGGTGTCTGATTTGCTGGTGGTCCTGAAGAACAAACTCCCCTATCTCTGACTGTGAAGAAAACCCTTGTCCTGGCCCTGAGGAACCTTCTCAATAAAAATGTAGTCAAAACCGGTAACGAGAGAGATTGCCAGACTCAGTAAAATGTGACCCTCATGTTACCTGTCATTGACTATCTCACATGTGAGGCTGTGTCGTCATTTGCTTTCAGTCTAAGCTTCTGCTTGGAAGAAAGAACAAACTGATCAGACAGGCAAAGGTGATGGTTGGCCCCTCAAGAGGACAGGGAAGACAATTTAGAGAGTGACTCCTAGATCTGTGATCAGAAACCCCGGAGACGTAGGACACGGACGTTTGTGTATTTCCATGGCTCTTTGAGCACGGAGCACAGGTCAGGTCACTGACACAGAGGTCTCTGGTCTGTAGGTGGCTTCTGGGTTCTGGTCAAACCCTCCTACAAGGGTGCAAAACCAGAAGATTTTGTCAGGGGGAAAACATTTTCCAAGGAAAGTATGAGGAAACTGCGCCGAGATCTGGAAAGCATATCAGCGTGCCTGCTCTTTAGGGACTGGAAGGCTTTAGCAAACTAATTCCATTCCTATTCCTTTGAATAAGAAAAGAAAGGCATCTTCTAGTCCAACAAGAACAGTTATGGTAGAAAGTACTGTGCTTTCTGGAAAACTCAACTTGGGTGAGCTGGAGAACTGTCACCATGGAAAAAATGAAATTAATTATATTTTTATTTCTTCTCTGTGCGCCAAGCACCATTCATTTCAAACAAATCTGTTTACTGTTGTGAGCACAGCTTGGCTGATGTAAAGGATCAAGAAAGCATGGATGGATGCTGGTTTTTGGCTATTCTGTTGGTGTCTCTGGAGCCACATGTGGCACTTTGGAGACCTACAGACCCACTGGTGACAAAGGCCCTTTAGTGGCACATTTGCAGCATGCAGCTGTTGGCTGAAGGTCTATGGTCTGGTGTGGCAATTTCTGCTGTTTCACGTGGGCTTCGCCTCCTTTTCTTCACTTGGGAAGAAATCTCTTTGCATCTGCCTTGGAAGGCAAATGTTTATAAGCAGAGTGGACTTGAAGCAGAGAAGTCAGGTCCAGGGCCAGATTAACAGCACTGCTGTCATCAGAAAGCTGAGTACTGTCGTTCTTGTTCTGACTCACAGCAGAAGATCTGACTTAATTGGATCCAGACCGGATCCGCACATGGATTTGGAAACCCCAGAAGTTTGGGAATTCGCATCTGGAGTTCTCAGCATAGGTTGGAAACGATGGAAAAATTGAAGAGAAGGGGCTGCTCGGCAGCTGGGGGAAGACAAGGGTCAAGGAAAATACAAGGAGAGTGACAGGTAGAACGAGCCAGACTCCTCCTTTGCCCAGCGTTGTCCCAGTAGTACCTGTATATCCCACAGGTGTACAACCTCCCCCGTGATCCTGATCCCTAGTTCTTGGGATTTGGGAGGTGGAGATCCGCTAGCACGTGGGAGCTGGTGGCCACCACGCTGACACTGTGGCTGCTGTCGCTGTGCGTGAACAGAAGCTTGTTTGGGGCACAACAAGTGTTTCATGCGGCCACAGACACCACTTACACAGCGTGGGAGATCACACACATAAACCTCTAGTGCAGAAGTGCACAAGCACAGACTCACACAGCCCTCGGGCCTTTTCTGTTAACAATCAGACCCATAAAGCACATAAAAATAAACCTATTTTTACAGCTCTGCACTGCTGTTCAACCAAGCATTGCAAGAAGCAAACAAAAGCACCCACTGCTCTGGAAATACGAGACTTCATTCCCATCCAGGAGCACAAATTGTACTCGGGAGGGAGTTGTGAAACCCTGTTTAAGTTCAGATTTGTATTCAGTTTTGCATACCTTTAATTCACCCTTCTGTAGGAGGCATTTTTAATTTTTAGCATTTGATAGCTCTGTACTTTTGTGGACAAACCATTTCCCATCAGTTTTCCTCAGGGTTACGAGAGCGCGAGGCAGAAACAAGTGAGGTTTTTGTCTCCCCTTTTTCAAGTGTATATGGATACAAGAGGAAAGTTGAAGTGCAGAGCACCTTCTCTCCAGCTGTTTCATGGCTGCTCCGTGGTGAGGTAAAGAGGGCATGAAAAGATGCTCTCTGTCCTCTGCCACTCCCAGGCAGGGCTGAGTTGAGAGTCCCTGCTGATGCATCATGCTGATGAACCGTCCTGATCGCTCAGACAAGGACTGGATTTGTTGTCTGGCACCAAAAATACGTTCCCTAGGGAGCTCTTATTTGCAGCAAGGGCAGCCTTGTTGTGTGGAGTTCAGGGGTGACTCTTGGGTGGAGAGGCGGCTGCTCTCAGAGAGGCATCCTCTGAGAAAGAAAAACAAACAGCAAAAACAATGATGCTCTGTCTTCCAAGCAATGTCTTACATCATCCAGAACAAAAGGGTCCTCATTTTGCTTGGAGATCCAAACCCAAAACAAAGGAGTGTTTATAATAATTAATTATAAATGCAGAATTGTTTGTTCTCCTCCTAATTTTCCTTTTCTTTTCCTGCAATTCTTTCAAATAACATCACAAATCCATTTGCATTTGTCAAGCTAAGTGAGCCACTCATTTTTCCCAATCCTTGCTTGCCTGCAAGGACTTTAAATATTGCAACACTTGACATAAAGCAAAGATTTTTTGCTGATAAGCATGCGTAATGGTTCAAAATTGTTCCAGCGAGCAAATCTGGTTTCTCAAAGGTAAACCGTACCATACCATACCAAAAGCTGGCCTTTGATTAAATATTCCAATCATTACATGCTAATGGTGCATGAAGCTGTGATTTATCAGCCAAAACAATGTGCTGGAAAATGAACATAATTCATTAAGCCTGAACCAAACTTCGCTTGAGCTTTCCACGCACAATAACTCTTGGCCAACTGCAATTGGTGTCATGCAGCAGAGGCCTGTTTGTAGGAGACTTCACGTTTTTTATTCTGCTGTGCTCTTGAGGCACGAGCTCCACCACTTGAGCTGCACTTTGCGGGAAGCAGACACCTGAGCATCCGTGCAGGAGCAGTGTCCTGAACCGCTTGTAAGGAAACCAGAGGCCACGGGGGATTTGTTTTTCTTGCATACCTGTTTTAAGCACCAGAGTTCAATTTCAGGGGCTCGTTGGGCCTCAGCGAGCTCTTCCAACAACGAAGATGACAAAGAGCTGTTTAAACTCATCCTGAACGAGCAGAGAGCCAAGAGTTACTGCTTGGCATTGGCATAGCAGTAACTGTGCTGTTTCCATCTCTGCACTGGGAAGCTGCAGGAGGACAGACTGGTAGCTATCCCCTCGCCTTGGCTTCCTGCCTCCCCTCCCTGTGAGAACAGTGCTGGGTGCCAGTGAGATGTAATTACTCCTCAGGCTGCAACTTGTTTATTTTTAGGCTTGTCAGTGTGAGCTGGGGACACGGGCTGGTCAGGAGTGGTTTCGTGCTCTTTGCTACCTCCAAAGAAGGGAGTTTGGTAGTGCTGGAGCACAGGGCTGGAGATGGCGTGCCTGCTGCTAGCAAGACGTGTTGTCTGTTTTGATAACATCCTGGGGCTGGTTATCCTGTAGTAACAAGGGCTGTTTATTAAAAGAAGATGTCTGTTTTGTTCCTGATTCTTTGCTATAAAAGCAGTTGGGGAAAGGAGAGGAGAAGATGCCAAATTGATTGTGGGTGTAGCTTCAGAGGGGGTTCATCATTATAGAGATACTTGTTCCATTAGATTCAACTCTGAATGTAAATCAGGGTCAGGAAGCAGTTTACTCTGTTCCCCATAGTCTCAAAACCTCAAAACCACCATGATTAAGTTCCTTCTCACCCACTTTGCAAATCCAGCTGAACACCGAAGACGTAAACCAAAAGAATTTCCTGCTCCTCACGTCACGTTATTTCACACACATGCTAGAGAAGTAACAAAATTATTTATAAAGTTTAACCAAAACCAAATCATCAAGCCCACGAAGCTTTAGAGGGAGACAAGGGGAGAGGGAGGAAGGTATTTTTGGCTGGAGAGGTGTACACAGGCGTGTGGAATCCGTGCCCTGGCTGATTATGTGGTCACGGGGCTTGGGCAGCAGCAGCAGTGCTGGGACTCACCAGCTGCACCACTGCCCAGAGCAGCTGCCCCAGGGGGCTGCCAGCACTCCCAGTGAAGCCAGAGGTCCAGATGTGTTGGGAGAGGGGCAGGGATGCCAAGGTATTGCGTGATAACGTCGCGCTGCGGGGTTGCCGTGCTTTCTATCCATATTTCTGCAGCACAAGGTATCCAGACTGTGCTGGGCACCTGCTGTGTGCTCCACCCTGTGCTCCGGGGCCCAGCCAGGGCTGAGCCGACAAATGTGGTCTTGAGGTGTCACTTCTGCCGTAGCTTTTCTGCTCGGAGACCCCGGGGCTGGCCTAGAGGGGCCTCTTTGTTGAATCCTGGTGTTTTGTGCCGGGCATGATGGATAGCTGTGCTTGTAGAAGTAGGTTACACCTGCGGTTTGCTGGCAGCGTGCACACGGCTGTTCTGGGAAGCTGACGTGCCACTGCTGCATTAGGGGTGTGATTGACTAATTTGCCTCTCCTTTGATCTGGCAGAAAGCACTTGACACTTTTGGAAGAGGGAAGACGGGAAAACCCCTCTCGGCTCGTCTGTGTTGTGTAAGCGGAGTGCCGTGGGCTGTGCTGGCATCGTGCTGCTGGCGCGGGCAGAGGGAGGTAAAGAACAGGACTGAGTCCATCTTCTCAGGCATGGATCAGCACTTGGCCTCTGCAGATGGAGGAAAAGGTGGGGTGCTAATCCAGGGAGCGTGAAGGATGAGCTCCAGGCTGCAGCTTGGTTCTGGGAAATGGAAGGATTTAGGGGGCACTGGAGACATGCCGGCAAATCGTCGTGTGGCTGGAGAGTTCACGGCAGAGTAGATTTGAGGAGCACAGGGGCTGGGAAGTGAGTTGTTCTCACTGAAACCTGAAGGTGTGAGGGATGTCCTGTAGCTGTGTCATGTGGACACCAGTGTCCCTTCTCCTTCTGTGTTCCCTCTGCCTCTGTTTCTCTTGGAGTTCGCATTAGGTTCCAGGTAGGAGCTGTGGTCATACAATATGGCCAATGGTTTTAGGGACAAGACCTTTAAAAGTGGACGGAGTGCTACAGACATTGAGTCAGGGAGAGGAATGAATGCAAGGAAAATGGTGATTAAACATCTAGGAGTTTTTCCAAGGTCTGCCACAGATTCTCCGTATGACCTCTGGAAATTCCTGCATCATCTTGGCCCACCTTCAGTGGTCTGAGTGCAGCCCCAAAGAAGTGCTAATCCTTCCTTTCATCCACTCTTTATTTAAAGGATGAAATCCTCTGAGCAGGCATTGTTTTCTATATGAGTTTTTAGAGTACCTGCCAATAGGTACAATGCCACAGCAAGTTGTGAGCAGAGGCTCTGATCTTGCAAGATACTTTGGTGCCAAATTTCCGTACAGGAAGAGCTCCTGCTTCGGAGATTTGGCTTAGCGTACAGTGGTCCACAAATAACACTCTCGACACACTTCATATTTTTGAAAAAGAATAAAATAATTCTAAAAGCCCATGTGCCTGCATTTCTAACTCCTCAGACACATTTTAATTTATTGGAGGACACAAATTTTAACCTTGAGCTTCTTTCTCAATACTCATTCATTACTTTTCCATTGTAGTTTACATTCCCTGTTGCTAAAACTAACAAAATGTTCATTTTAACAGAATGTCTTCTCCCTGCTGGGCCCCAAATTAAACATTCCTGGGAAAGCAGGAGGCAGTTTCTTTATTCTGCATTGCGAATTAGCATGTTTGCATAACTTAATGGTCAGTGCATCAGACAGGAATTCCAGAAGAGATCAATCTTCAGCACTGTGTTTGACTTCATGGGCCGAGCATCCTCCTCTCTGTATGGCATCACTGCTGAAATGTCCTTCTGGCGTGGGCTATCCATCATGGTTTCTGTGAGGAAACCACAGAGAATGGGAACGTGTCAAATGGTTTACTGAAAGGCAGACTTATCACTGCTCCAAGCAGAGACCAAGCACTAGCACATCCCATTGAGAAAAACAGCTCCAGCTTACAAAGAGGACGAGTGAATTCTTCCACCTTCTGTAGACACATGTTGAAAAACCATCTTTACCTCCATCTGTAGCTCTCGTAGTGCTGTGAAACCCTATTTGAGGGATCTGGGCAAACTCCACTCCAGTGCCACCGCGTGTGTTGTCTCAGCTGCAGCGTATGAGCTGCTCTGGAGGAGGAAACCACCCATGAGCACATTATTTCCTGTTCTGTGCTCTGCAGAATTTTCTTCTTTAAGAAAACAACTCAGGATTCTTCCCGAATGTATGTTTTTTGTGTGTGCTCAGAGCGTTTCCCTTGCCAAGTTGAGGCCTGATCTAAGCGAAGCAAGATAAAGGGAAAAAACTCCCCTAGACCTGCACAAGGGTGAAGGGCTAAAGGATGGTGTGGGTTTGAAAGAATGGAAGGGGAGGTTACAGTGCTTGTGGAAGTTACATCGTGTAGGAAGTAGCATCACCATTTCTAAAATCTGGGGTGGCGACCAGATTTTGGCTACCAAGCTCCCAGGGTGCTGATTGAAGTCATGGCTGTGTACCTGACTACTGCCATTTATTTGTGTTAACGAATTCCTGAGGCAATCATGGGCCAGGATCCAAATGGCTTAGATGCCATCTGAGCTAAAACCCCAAAAATAAGCCCTGCCTGGGGAGTGTGCAGTCTCTGAGCAAGACTCGCCCACCCTTGTTGCCCACCAGCGCTGTCCTACCCTTCGTGGTGTTTCACTGAAGTTGCTGTGAGGTTGGGAACGCCTCGTGGTTAACGCTTGCAGGGAAAATTTGGGTTAGTGATTAAAATGTGAATACTCTTGGGATCCTAACTAGGTATTCCCACTGATGGAGCTTCATGTTACTATCTAGATCCACCCCAAAATTCAGGACACATTTTCTCATAACATTTTATGGCAATCTGGGAATACAGAAGGATGGGTTCCAGAAAAGCTGACAGAACAGTTGTTGAATGGCCTTTTCCCTTCCTCCCTAGCAGAGTTTCTTCAAGATTTTGTTTTTTAAAAATTCCTAGCAGCGATTAAACAAACATCTTTTGCAGCAGAAATATTTACCCTGGTTTCTTAGAACCGATAACACCTGTTTTTAAAAAATGCAACAACATGCAGGATGTTAATATTTTAAACATTTTTGCTAGTTCTGCTTCTTAGAAAATTGGCAGCCTTTTTGCATATTTATCTTATCGCCCATGTGGTGTTTCTCAGACCAAGTCCAGAAAAGCTGTTTCTATTCCAACTCATTCAGTTTCATTCTACTGCCACTTCAGTACTCCCTTCCAGCTGGTACCCTCTTGCTTTTATCACGCTGTGTTCAGTCACCCCTTCACAGACAACCAAGTTGAAATACCAGGCGTTTATCACTCTGTGGAAGTATTTTCTTACTGCTTTTTTGCTTTTTTGAGTCTTTCCTTTTGAAGACACAATGTCGGGGTTGCCAGACAGGCAATAAACATTCTTCTTTTATTGGTCAAATCGACTTAAAATCATTGTATTATGCTTGAAGATTTTTTTTTTTTTGATGTACATCAGAAAAGAATTTAAGAAATGTATTGAAATCTACGGATAGGCAGTGGTCATGCAAAACTTGTTCAGAATCGAGTATTGGAGCTGACAGTCTAAGTTAACAAAATCCTCAAATACCTGGAAGGTATCTTTAAAAACCAGATACCTCATTTTCTGAAATCCATTGCATAGGGCTGATTTTTTTTTTTAGAATGTGGTCACATTTTTTCACTTTATGTATTTAGGAAATATGAAACCAATATATGTTATCAATGCATAAGAGCTCTCCAAGTTCTTCTTTCTAAGAAATTCCCTTTTTTGAAAAAAAAAAAAAGGATTTGTTTGGATAGATAACCACCAGCTCCTCTTTGCCATATTGCAAATTATGAAGTGGTTTTGGATGTCTGCTTTCTAAATGAGTGTACTTGATGTAATAAATGCCCAGATGTAACTGTTGTCTTAAGCTGGTCGAATTATTCATTACAAAAAATACTGTTTTGCAATAACATTAATTCTTCTCATACCTGTTCAGTGGACAGTTTATGGCACTGTAGGCTATGCCACAGGTTAATTTATGAACTGC
The DNA here is from genome assembly GCA_013398855.1 of Mohoua ochrocephala. Taxonomy (NCBI): domain Eukaryota; kingdom Metazoa; phylum Chordata; class Aves; order Passeriformes; family Acanthizidae; genus Mohoua; species Mohoua ochrocephala. The sequence goes on from VZTA01004760.1 coordinate 13,754, forward strand.
TAGGACATGCTTTTCATTATTGATTAATTTGCAATTCGTTGCTTGAATCATCTGATGTTGATTCTAGGGGTTTTTTTGATTGGACAACAGAAGTGTGATGAATAGAAGAATAATGAGTTGTAAATTCAGATTTGTCGTGCAGCAGCATCCAGCACAAGTGCATAGAAGCATTTGTAAATATTTATCCTAAGAAATTCAACTTGATTAGGAAGCGACAGTTGGGTTCTTTAGTTGGGCAATGCACATCCAAAGCAGCACAGACAGCAAAATATTTTCAGTATCCGCTGGTTGGCCAGCAATGCAGGAGAAGGTTTGAGCCATTCAACAGTATCTGTCATGAAACTGCTATTTATTCATCTTTATTATATAAAGTTCCATGTGTTTTTGCTATTCTATGAATGTGCTGGTCTGGCAAAGTTCTTACAGATCCCTCAAAAGGTGACTGTTTTTAGAATTATGTGTTGTTTCTGGTCTCTCTTTTTTTTATTTAATTTTATTCTATTTTTCAATGGCTAGAAATCAATTGATCTTTCTGTAACTGGCAAGCTGGGGTAAAGCATACTTAGAAAAAGCTATATCCCATGGAATTTTTGGCTTGCTTTCCTAAACTGTGGCAGGACATCCTGATGCTATGAAATTACATGGAAAAAAACGTCTTGGAAGAAAAGACTGGGATTAGTAGCTTTGTTACTGAATAGATTTGATGAGTTCCTTCTTTGATAGGAACATCATGATGTTGAAAAGTAGCAAAATCTTTGAAGAGCTCTGGTGGATTTCGAAATGAAAATTGAATGCAAAACTCTGGAACGTTTTAAAGAGCAGGCACTTCATGTTTATTAAGCCCCCTCCATGACTTACAGGTACTGAGCTTGTCTTTACAACAGAAACATCTGGCTTCTTTGCTTAAATTATTCCAGCAATTCAGGAAAAAAAAAATACAGCACTGAGAGAAAAGGGAAGTAAAGGGAGAAAGATACATTTGTGGAGAGGGATGGTGAATAACGCAGTAATTTCCCTCTAGATGCACCCCAGATTTTGTGTGGAGTGAGACTGACACAAGGGAGAGGGAGAGGGAGAGGGAGAGGGAGAGGACGGACATCTGGACTATCATTTTTTCAGATTACCAGAAATTTGTGACATGTTACTTGGAAGAGACGTAATTAAGATTTATTTATTTTCTGAATGCTCTGCTCTTTTGTATTGTTTTAGCACACATGGCATTCGTATAAATCAATTACAGTCATAATAGTCTATGAACAGAGTGTCTCATCCACAGCCCGCTGAAGTCTATGGGAGGGCTTTCCATTGGCTTCGCTGGGCACTGAGTCAGTCTCGCTGAGGGCCTTTGATCAGCCAGTGACAGCCACTAAATTCCCCCACGTCCCTCTGTGTGGGAGAGGTGACAGTTTTCGTTGAGCATTTGGAAGGATGTGGGTGGCTGGCTGGCACTGCACGAACTCGAGCTCGTTGGTCTCCTCTCCTCCGCTGCAGGCTGCCCTGGTTCCCGCTGACCAGGAGGATCCTGACAGGCTTGTGTTGCTGTGCTTAACAGGTTCTTTGACTGCTGGGAAGCTGAGAGTAATGAAGGTCGTGGAATGTCTGTAGGCATGTTGCACAAAGGAATGGGAGACACTGGAATATCTGCTGAAGCCTGATTGTAGAATCAGAGAGTCATTAAGGTCTGAAAAGACCTCCAGGGTCATTGAATCCACCAGTTAACCTAACAGTGCCGGGTCCACCACTTAACCATGTCTGTAAGCACCACATCTACAAGTTCTTTGAACACTTCCAGGGATGGCGACTCTGCCACTTCCCTGTACAGCCTGTTCCACTCTTTCAGTGAAGAAATTTTACCTAAAATCTAATCTAAACCTCCTTGGTGCCCCTTGAGGCCATTTCCTCTTGTCCTATAGCTTGTTACCTGGGTGAAGAGACCAACCCCCACCTCACTACAATCTCCTTTCAGGAAATTGTAGAAAACTGTAAGGTCTCCCTGAGCCTCCTTTTCTCCAGGATAAAGAACCCCAGTTGTCTCATCTGCTTCTCCTAAGACTTGTCCTCCAGACTTACAGAGCTCTGCTGGAGAAGCCCAGCAGACCACTGGATGCAGCTGAAAAGGACCCGCAAGCCACCAATACTCTGAACTGTGGTACCCTGCTTACCACCAGGGAGGTCTGGCTGCCAGAAATGGTTTTGAACCAACACAGGCCACTTCCCAATGTGCTGGGGGCATGAACAAGCCTGCTATGGCAGCTCAGCTGACAGCCCACAATTGCTTCAGTAAAAGCCCATTTGTTTCTGAATGTGGGATCATGTGTAAGATAAACGGGGGGACTGGGAAAGCAGTTTGACAAAAGTGACATTATCCACTTAGTTTTAGCCAATAGGAAAAGCCATCAGCTCATCTTCAGCTCAGCTATGGCCTCTATAACTTACTCACTGTCATTTTCCCAATAAATATTTCCTGAATGTAGAACCAGGAAAAGAGTCTATTGTGTAAGTCAAACAATTCTACACCACATTAAAGATAGCGGGGTTTGCTTTATTATCTGTTGATGAAAAGAAAAAGATGCCTCCCCAAGAAAAACACTATCACGTTAAAATAAGAAATGATGGCAAAGGAATCAATCACATTTCCTATGTAACAATATACCAGAAAAGAGTCCTGACTTTCCAGTGGCTCCCCACCACCAGTGAAATCCAAACTGCTTGGAATTCCATTTAAGCGTTTGCATTCGTAAGTAAAGAGAGAAGGAATAATTAATTTGATTTTCAGCAATTGTCTTCCAAATAAATTCCGTTCCACAGGGCTGGTAGTGGCTATTTGGTAAAAGAGAACCAAAAAAAAAAAATAAAAAAATAAAGCCAAACCCTGCTCAGGCTCTGGGCCTTCAGGTTCATTTTCCAAAGGGTAAAGTTATTTTGTTCTTTGTATCTTGAGCTTGGAACAAACCAACCCAGACATGTCTAATGTAAAAGATACTGCACTAATATGCTGTTGATCTGCCAGAAAAGCCCTAATCCAGTGGCTGTTAACATGGGTTAGTGAGACGCTGTTGACTCCAGTGGGCTTTGGAGCAGACCCAGAGACAGTTTCATGCACTGGTTAATAATCCTGCTGCAGGGTGGAACCTGACTGCTGGCATTCGGCAGGAATTTCCGAATTCATTTCTCCAGGCTTTGACTCAGACCGATGTGGTGATACTCATCCTGCGTTAACAGTCTCAGGGTTGGTATCTCGTCATCCAGGATCACTTTTTTATCAGAGGGCAATAGGGGACACCTTGGGAGGGCAACTCCCATCTCCTTTGGCTCAGTAGGATGGAAGGAGCTGAACTGGAGAGATGAGACAGCCAACTATCAGCTAAATTCAGATCGAATCAGTCCCACCTCTCTTGATCCCTGTGCAGCTAACTTAGGGTAGTCTTAGCGCATGAAGGACTCAGATTAATTGCTTGGCACTTGAAGGGCATTGAGAATATAATAGGGAATCAAAACCAGAACTTTAGTTTAAATAATTTCAAGTATAATAGAAAAAAGTTATGAATGCAGTACTTCCTCTGTTCATCCAAAAAGCAGCTAGCCCCGCACATGAAAGGAGGAGGACAGGACACAGACAAATCTTTAGCATTTACAGATAGTCTGAAGGTACTGCCATCCCGAGAATGACTTCAATTAGCATCTGTATCAAGTTTGAAATGAGATCAGGACTCACTGCAGAGGACACAGTAAGCGATGTCCTCTAAAGGGCTTGGACACTGCTAAATAAAGAGCTGGTATTAGGAGAAACCAGAGTTAGGGACTTGCAGAAGTTTGCTGTGTTAGTGAGGGAGAGAGCCCAGACCAGGACCTTGCACTCCTTCCTCCTCTTTTACTGCCCTCTTCTCCCACTTACGGGGCAAGTCAAGAATAGAGATTTCAACCCAAACTAAAAGAATTACTTGAAATAGTTACACAGCTTTGAGGAGAAACTTACACTTGTGTTTGCAGTAGACATTATTTGTGCTTTTGGTGAGGAGTGAGACATTCTACCACTCTTTCTTTTCTCTTGAAATGGCTTGAGTTGCTTTTGCCAGCTTGTCTGACTTCTCCCTGGCCCAGAGCCACCGCTGCTCGGGGTGTGTGCTCACCTTATCTCACCGGCTGATCAGGCTCAGGCAGGATCAGCCCTTGCACTGGGAATTGCCAGGGAGAGCACAGGGTGCCAGAGGATGGAGTGGTGAGGCTCCCCAGGAGGGTTTTCTCCCTCTGAGTCAGTGCAGAGCCACTAAGTCAGCCCTGGTTTTGGGGGTGGCACATTCCCTCTGCGGCCATGAGTAATCTGCTGTTTCTGCTTAATATCAAAAGGATGCAGTGAATTAAAACCAAAACAAAAAACAAAACCAAAAAGCAGACCTCAGCCTTAAATAAATGTTTGGTTTACTGATAGGTATCTTAGATGAGCAAGGGAAGCCATGATGAAATACAGTGAAATATGTATGCTGTGGTGAGGGCTGGCGAAGGTCTGCTCAGTCTCTTTGCTCTAAGCCCTAGGAATATTCAGGGAAAGCAAGACTGGAATGAAAAATAATGGAGAGTTGCCTTTGCATGTAAAATGTCATCATGAAGCAGCAGAGCCCATTGCTATAGGAGAGTACCTGGGACGTGACCTGAGCTGGGTGGCCAGAGGCTTGCAGAGACCAGTGTGGCCACACCAGGCTGTACCCAAGGGCTGTCACACTGAGGTGCTGCTCAGAGCCCTCTGCATTTGCAGCCAGGGCACTCAAGAGTCTTGAGAACGATTTTTGGAGAGGGGCAAAGGCTGCAGGCTGTCCCAGACTGGGAGGACTGGGTACAGGGGTGTTGGAGTAGCCTCCTAAGGCTGTTTGAAGGTCACCAAAAAGACGTCAGCGTGAATCTGAGGAAAGCCGCAGAATAAAGCAGCGACCCGTGAGCAATAAGAAATTGCAGCCTGGGAGGTTTGAATTAGAGATGAGGAAAAACTTTTCACGAGGAGGGTGGAGCAGCACTGGAAGCACTTCTGGTTACCCAGGCTGTCATGGTATCTCTGTCCTTGGAGGCTTTCAAGGCTTGGCTAGACAAAGCCTTGGCTGACCTGACCTGCTGTCAGCAATAGTCCTGATATGAGTGGAAGGTTGGGCGGGAGACTTCGAGAGATCGCTTCCAACCAGCATTTCTGTGATCTTATGATATCCAGTGTGGAATTTCCTTAAAATTATGTCATTAAAAATTGAGTCCCTGGAACTTGCCAGTCTCCATTACAAATCCCTTGTCCTGATTTCCCTTCTTGCTGGTGTCTTTTTTCATCTGCACTGCCAAATCACATCGTACCCGCTGGCAGGGTTTGTCAGCCGGTGCACTGACCTGAAGAGTATCTTGGTGAAGAAATATTTGCAAAACAAAAGGCATGGGTTTGCTTTTTGTGGTGATTGCATCACCTTCTGCAAGTGCGTTTTCTGGCTGATAGCCTGAAAAAAGCTTTTTTAGCCCCCAGTTGCATTGCTTGTGCCAGCTTTACTTGTAGTGAAGTCTTGAAGTACTTCTGGATTTTCATGTGAATCCGTGGTTACCATCTTCGTCCAAAAGAAAGCCAATTCCAGCTTCAACCAACTCTTCAAAAACAGAACAGGTTAGCTAATACCACTCTGTTATCAAGTCTTGTGGCAAGAAGACCAGTGAAATCACGAGAAAAGAAGGAAGATTTGAGGCTGTACAGGTCTGGCTGCCATCTCTAATTACTACTGCCGTGGAGATGCAGCCACAGTAAGCCTCCATCCAAAGCCGAGCCAGACATATTTTACATAATAAGAAGATATTTTGAAATGTTTAGGCAGATAAGTGAAAAGCAAGTGGCAAACTTCTCCTTTTTTTTTTTTTT